>JALIGW010000016.1:0-450000 GCA_023053685.1 Diadophis punctatus similis
TTTGGGGTCTTGAGGAAATGGAGCAATGAAAAGTGTGGAATTCATCTTCAACTTTTATCAGGCCCTAGAGTTGGCAAATGAATTGTTTTTCTGGGCAAATTAACTTATGCCCCAACTATTGGGATGAGTTTTTTCAGATGAATGATGAATTGACCCCAGCTGGAACATCTGTAGAAGTAATGCCCCATTTAGGATACTGTGAAAGCAAGTACTATCATCCTTTTTGTCTATTCTTCGGTCTCTAGTGGGAGGAAGAAACAGCTCTACATGGAGAGATTATTTCTTTTGTGTTTTTCGGGCCAACTGAAAAACTAGCATTGATCTTTCTGCAAGCATCTCCCCAAGGCTGAAAGGCATGTAGGATACTGGAAAAAGTTAAAAAAAATAGACATTTAATTTAGCCTATTTAAATTCTTAGTTAAATAGTCAACTAGTTGTTTAAGGAATGTTTCCTTTGAGCAGTATAATTCTGGTCCACTTTCTGAACTACTACAGTGGAATAATGTTTTCCACCTAACGATTTTCATTCTCTCTGTGCATTAGTGTCTCATGTGAAGTTGCTGTCAGTAGGTTAGAAAGCCCCCACATGATTTTTCTTTTGTCTGATACAGTAGAAATAAGGGGTCCCCAAACTTGGCAACTTTAAGAGTTGTGGACTTCAACTCCCAGAATTCTCCAGCCAGCTATGTTGGCTGGAGAATTCTGGGAGTTGAACTCCACAACTCTTAAAGTTGCCAAGTTTGAAGACCTTTGCAATAGATCCATCTAACTCTTTTGTTTTAGGAGTGCAAGCAAACGTTTCCTCCTGATTCCCAAAATATTTTTTATATTTTTTATATTTAACTAACCT
Organism: Diadophis punctatus similis; assembly: GCA_023053685.1. Classification (NCBI taxonomy): domain Eukaryota; kingdom Metazoa; phylum Chordata; class Lepidosauria; order Squamata; family Dipsadidae; genus Diadophis; species Diadophis punctatus. Next base: position 851 of record JALIGW010000016.1, read on the forward strand.
TCTGCTTTTTTCCACTTTTGTTGTTTTTGGAACTTGGAATATGCCCTTTGGATGATGATTATTGTCCTAGTTAGATAACAACAGAAGGTAACCACAAGCCTAAAAACAAATGATTTATTAACATACAACTTTTGTCTAATTTGTAAGAATATGTTGAGGATGCTCCTCCCTTCTAAAATTCATGTATTTGGTAGATATGAATACAGTTACAAAAATCGCTCACATTCTGTTTGACTGTTAACTGTACATCCTTTTGGGCTTAGATATTCAACTTCCCTACTTGAAAGAACAGCCCATTGGGATCTGAATCAAAGATTGTCCTCTTTCCTCTTGGGATCAGATACATTATGAGCAGAACTGCTAAGTCGAGGCAATTCAGCTGAGAACCCACTGTATTTAAAAAAAAACCCAGGGTATTGTGTAAAGGTGATGTATTTATCTGAATGCTGATTTTTTTTTGTACTTACCACATTTTATTTTATTACTAAATTTTCTTTTTATCTACTTTACCCTCTAATCAGATTCTGTATTTTACTTTTATTTTATTTGATATAGACATAAGACTAATCAATTAATTAAACTCCTCCTCGATTATTATTTTGCTTGAAATATGTTTTTGATAAATTTAAAATAATGTTTTACATAAAAGAAATTTAATACCAGCATATTGCTGCTTTATTATTTGGTGGTTTTTCCTCCCTTTTGGTTAAATATGTTGTTTTTAGTATTTTTCAAATCTACTCACGCTAAGAGGCTGTCCTACTTAAGCTCGTTTTCATTTCATTGGGGTTTACTAGAGGCAACTGTTTATTTATTTCAAGTATTTCTATGCCACCCCAATCAAAACAACTCTGAACAGTTGATGCAGAAAGAAAAATACAGTAAATGTCTGCCCAATATATATATATATATATATATATATATATATATATATATATATATATATATATATATATATATATATATATATATATATACACTGTGTGTGTGTGTGTGTGTGTGTGTGTGTGTGTGTGTGTAAAATACAGCAGCATTACAACAATGCAAAGTAGATAGAATTAAACAGATGTCAACATCAAATAAAATCAGAGGAAGCTCTCCAAAACAGCTTTCTCTTCAAGAGCCTTTGAAAAAACCAGTGAAAAACAACTTTTCCACATTGTTTGCATTGCAAACAAAAGCAGCACCCCCTTTCTTCAGCCCCTTAAACCTGTCCAAAGTGTCAGATTTGCAGAGATCTCTCCTTAGTAGATTTAATGGGTTGCACCAAAACTGACTGTAGAAGACAACCATGAAGGTTTTATAAGTAAAAACCAGCACCTTAAATTACATCCAGAAACCCATTAGCATCCTGTTTTATTTATTTACTGCATATTTAAATTTATTGGCTGCCCAAATCCAGTGGACTCTGGGTGGCTTAAAAACTAAAGAAATAAAACATATAAACAGTGAGAAACATTACCTCAAAAGGCAGCCTAGGTAATGCATGGTCTATAAAACCAGGGTTACATGTTCGCAATATTGGGAGCCCAAAGGTATGAAGGCTGCTAAATATTGTTTAAGGGCAGTCTCAGGTAGATAGTGTTATAATATCTAGACAGATGGTATAAGGCCACATTTTACTGTTGCTAAGTCCTCCTGTTCCATAGAAGGCTGCAAATGGCTTATCAGCTGGAGAAGGTGTAGCCCCATCTGGTCACTGCTTTCACTCTAGAAAACCTCTAAGTTGTAAACCTGTTCCCTGATTTGAATATTTGCCCATCAGCTCCAGTCGTGAATGAGGACATCCATGTAGCAACAGCAACAGTAACTCTGACTTGTCAGAGTTCTAGAATCTAGTCCCTTGTAAATACCTAGCATGATTGGGAAAGGATGGCCATAGCATCTCCCTCAAGACCCAGGGCAGCAATGTAGAACAAGATATCACCACCATAATGAACATACTGTACCCCATGGGTCCTCAAACTACGGCCCGCTGAAGCTATTAATCTGGTCCACGCAGGTCTTTGAGGCTCCCCCGCCCACATTGCCCCGCCCACCCTTCGGCCGAGCACAGGACTTACCTTCGCGAGCCCTGCAGGCTGGAACTGAAAGGTAAGGCCAACAATTTTGGCCTGCAGAATGCTGCTGGAGGCAGGGGAGGTGAAAAATGGGGCACACAGATGCTCCAGGAGGCCAAAAAATGCGCAAAAGCTGCCTGTTTTTCACCTTCCCTGCCTCCAGAAGATGGATAGAGAAAGAGAGATAGATAGACAGAGAGAGAGAAATAAACAGAGAGAGAGAGGGAGGGAAAGAGAGAGAGACAAAAAGAGAAAGAGAGAGACAGACAGACAGAAGGAGAGAGAGAGAGAGAAAGGGAGGGAGGGAGGGAGGGAGGGAGGGAGAGAGAGAGAGAGAGAGAGAGAGAGAGAGAGAGAGAGAGAGAGAGAGAGAGAGAGAGAGAGAGAGAGAGAGAGAGATTTCTCAAGCTCCTTGGGGCTGAGAAGAATTGCTGCAAAACTGAGTTTCCTGAAGTGGACCATTAGACTCCTAAACAACTGAAACAATGATCTAGTAAAAAGAAAAGTCAACCAAAAGAGCAACATGCAAACAAAAGCAAATAAAACACCCCCAGGAGCAAAGCAACTTAAAGTTTAATTTGTGTGCATTGTTTAATGGACTGTTAAATTGGCCATGCCCACCTAGTCACATGACCTAGCCACGCCCACCCAGTCACATGACCACTTAGCCACGCCCACCCAACCGGTCTGGGCCCCCCAACAGCCTGAGGGACCATGAAGTGGCCCCTTGTTTAAAAAGTTTGAGGACCCCTGCTGTACCCCAAGCTACTGAATGTGCTTCCTAGCAGCAACATATAGATGCAGGAAAGTAGATGAGATGAGAGTGACCCTTGTGGCATCCCACAAGCCAGGGACTACCAGGCAAGTTCTCTTTCCCTACCAATGTAGATTGGAATTGCCCATTAGGGAAGGAGGGAAATCATTGCAAAAAAAACACCCCCAATCAAAAAGGATATCACAGTTAAAAGTATCAAAAGCTATTGACAGATCTATCAAGGTTTGATTGGGTCCATTTGTCTTATCCAGGTCACAACGCAGATCACCTAGGAGAACAAACAAAGCCAGGCCTGAAGCTCCAGTGAAAAGGGTCCATATAATCTGCTTCCTCTAAGATGCCGCAAAGTTAGTTTACCGCCACTGTCTCAACAACCTTCATCAAACAGAGATTGGAGACTGGTCAATGGGATTTTTTTTTTAAACAACACTGGGTTGAGGGATGGCGTTTTAAGCAAAAGATATACCAAAGCCTATTTCAGGGCTGCTGAAAACCTCTCCTTCTCACAGTGAGATGTTGACAAAGTGGTCATTCAACAAGCAGACACACACGTCATGTACAAGCTGTGAAGGACAGGAGTCCAACAACCACATAGCAGAAGATATAAAAGACAGCGCTTTATCCATTTCCTCAAATGTCACAGACCAGAAGTAGTCACACATAAACAGGGGGAAATGATGGTCCATTCCCTCCCTATAGACTATGTCCAAGTGGAATTAAGGCTACAGGGAATCTGAGCACTGAATGGCAAAATTCAGAGATTGGACACGCATTTGTCTGAAATGGTATAGGGGGCCTAAGCAGGGGGCTGGACTCGAAGACCTCCAAGGTCCCTTTCAAATCTATTATTCTATTCTATTCTATTCTATTCTATTCTATTCTATTCTATTCTATTCTAGTCTAGTCTAGTCTAGTCTAGTCTAGTCTAGTCTAGTCTAGTCTAGTCTAGTCTAGTCTAGCCTAGCCTAGCCTAGCCTAGCCTAGTCTAGCCTAGTCTAGTCTAGTCTAGTCTAAGTGCTGCATAAAATTCTTATAGTAGCCAAGAGGAAGATCACAAGACTATAAATCCATGATGGTGAACCTATGGCACGTGGAGCCATATCTGCCGGCACGTGAGCTGTTGCCCTAGCTCAGCTCCAGTGCGCATGTGCTTGCCCACCAGCTGATTTTTTGCTCACACGGAAGCTCTGGGAGGGCAATTTCGGCCTCCGGAGGGCTTCCGGGGTGGCGGGGGGAGCATTTTCACCCCCCCCAAACTCCAAGAAAGCCTCTGGAGCCTGGGGAGGCGAAAAACAGGCCTATCGGGCCCACTAGAAGTCAGGAAATGGGGGAGCGGGGGGTCACACATGCATGTGCAGGGGGTGGGGCAAGTGGGGGCTTTGAATTATGGGTGTGGGCATGCATGTGTGCACGATAACGCGTGCATGCACTATTTTGGCACCCGAGGGAAAAAAGGTTTGCCATCACTGCTATAAATAGTCTCTGAATGGTAGCTGTCTTATTGCCATTGCGAATGGCCAAACTTGGGCATGTAACCATGTCTGGTCAAATTTGCTTTCAGATTTCCTCTATTGATGTTCCAGGCCTCATGGTGGGGCTTCATCTCTTAAACAATTTCAGTAAACCAAAATACCCTCTGGAATCAGTCCTCAGAAACAGACTGTTCAGGGTCAATAATGTCAGGGTTTGGCTTATTTCCTTATACAGCTATTTACTAGATGCTGAACAGAAATGTCTACTAGAAAACTCAGAAAATCTCTTAAGTATCCTCTGAAAATCAATTGGATCCATTAGACACCTGGGGAATTGGTCCTACTGCCCTATAGAAGTTCTAGGAACCTACTAACTAGGTAGTAGTTAATAGTTAGGTAGTCGCCGCCCTGAGTCCTTTGGGAGTTGGGCGGCATATAAGAACACCATAATAAATAAATAAATAAATAAATAAATAAATAAATAAATAAATAAATAAATAAATAAATGAGTGAGTGAGTGAGTGAGTGAGTGAGTGAGTGAGTAAGTAAGTAAGTAAGTAAGTAAGTAAGTAAGTAAGTAAGTAAGTAAGTAAGTAAATAAATAAATAAATAAATAAATAAATAAATAAATAAATAAATAAATAAATAAATAAATAGTAGCATGATTGTACACCTTACCTCACAAAGAACATAGTACTCTGTTTAACTGTCCAAGAATAAACAGTCATTTTCAGGCATTCTTTATTTGAAATGCTGCCCAACCTAATTTGAGATCAGAGATGAAAGAATTATAAAAACAAAGAAAGGGACATTAAGGTTCTCTATTAACAATTCACTTCCAAATATTTTATACAGCATACTGATCAATCTTTCTGACAATGGTAGGATGTATTATGATTCTATTTAAATTCATAATTTAATAATTAGCGAGAATTATTAGAAACAACTACTAATGAGCAATATAAAATTTGCCATTGATGAATAGCTTATGCAAATTATATGATTATTCTCTTTCGTACTTTTTTTCGGATAATTTTTCTTTCCTTTCGGCATAAATGGTCATTCTACTGTTAGAAGATTCATGTTTTTGGTTCCATATAATTTTAAAATCCCATCAAGACTAACATTGAGTAGTTTATTCACGTACAATAGATTATGTCTATAGTATATTTATACTTTTATTAGCATTTTTCTTTACAAGTGTAGAATATCCACAGAATGGTTTTTGTAGTCTATCATGTTTTTTTTTCAATCTTCTGGAAATAACAGTATATCTGCTTTATTTTTGTCTTTTGACCAGTGCCATAACATAGCCCTGACCTAGCTTACTGAGGCTGTTATCAGTTAATAATTGAATGATACCCACTGATACTAAATCTGCCAGATGCTTCTGCATTTTTCTCTCATTAATCTCTTTCCAGCATGTTTTGAGTTACTCATGGTCCCAATGAAAAGAGGATTTTCATAACTAACACTTCTACAATATTAAAATTGTACTTTTCCATACTGTAAAAACAGTTGAACCAATGAGCCATTTGTCATGCATCTTAATTTTAATATGAAATACTAATCAGCCTTTACAGTCATGTTCCCCCCTTGCACCGTTATCTTTTTTATGAGCACATTAGCGTTGTTATTAGGGGAGAGGACTCCTATGGACATAAACACACTTAGCATTTATTTATTCCTTCTTTTGAGTTCATCATTGGAGACAATCACCTATGCTACAGAAGCAGATGCTATCACTTTTGTTAAGGTTATATGGAGGTTTGATATTAAAGGAAGTAAACCTGTAGAATATTTGATGTCATTGATTGGATCATGGGTTGTTTTATGTATATTGTGCAGACATTTCTTTGTTGTGACAGATTCATCTTGTTGCATCGTTCCATAAAACAAAAACGACTTTGAATAGTCGCTGCTTCATTCTGTTAGCAGAGAATGGGAAATGCCCATGTATCATTCTTGGCTGAGAGAATGCTATACCAGAATTTGACTTACATTTTCTCAAAAGTATTCTTCCACTGCAGAAGAGGTTTGGGTTTTTATACCAGATTCTCAAGAAGCTTAAGAACGTATTTCAGAGTGATACTGTTTTTGTTTTCAAGCATACTTTAGAGATAGTAGTGGGTACAGTTATGTTCTGTTGCACAAGTTTTCTTCATTCTGAAGCATCATTGGTTGCCATCATTTCCAACTCTGAAAACAACAGAGTATTTCCGATTGATGATGATGATGATGATGATGATGATGATGATGATGATGATGATAATAATAATAATAATAACAACAACAACAACAACAACAACAACAACAGACTTGGAAGGGTCCTTGGAGGTCTTCTAGTCCAACCCCCTGCTTAGGCAGGAAACCCTACACCACTTCAGACAAATGGTTATCCAACATCTTCTTAAAAACTTCCAGTGTTGGAGCATTCACAACTTCTGGAGGCAAACTGTTCCACTGATTAATTGTTCTCACTGTCAGGAAATTTCTCCTTAGTTCTAAGTTGCTTCTCTCCTTGTTTAGTTTCCACCCATTGCTTCTTGTTCTACCCTCAGGTGCTTTGGAGAATAGTTTGACTCCCTCTTCTTTGTGGCAACCCCTGAGATATTGGAACACTGCTATCATGTCACCCCTGGTCCTTCTTTTCATTAAACTAGACATACCCAGTTCCTGCAACCATTCTTGATATGTTTTAGCCTCCAGTCCCCTAATATTCCCCACCTCTTTGGAATATAAGGAAAGCTTGGGATGCCAGGGAAACTGCCCACCACTAGAGACATGATTGAGTAATGAAAGAGAAGGTAACTAAATAGTGAATAACACTATGTCCCACTAATGATAATTTGTCTGACATTCTTATTTTCCTTGAAATAAATTTTCAGAACAAAATTTCTTTTTATCGATTTGAGAGAGAAATGGTAGGGAAAAAAATGCAGGAAAACATTTTTTAAACCTCATTATTGATTTAAACAGGGGTCAGGTGCAAACCATTGGTAGTGCCAAAGCTGCTTTTCAAAAGGCACCTGGACTTTCTTGGGTTTTTTTTTCTTTTTAAAACATTTTGCTTCTCATCCAAGAAGGTTCTTCAATTTTCCATAGAATGGAGAATCTCCACAGATATTAAACCATTAGTATTTTTAGGTGCTCTCTCCTGATCTATACTTTTTGAAGTATTTACATTATTTCTTTTGCTTTTTTTTTTCAATATCCAGATTTCACAACTATATGTTATTAGTAGGAAAGAAATTATCATTGCTTAACTATCAATCAATCTTTATTATAGTCATAGACTACCATAAGAAGGGTGGTGTATAAATAATAATTTTAAAAGCAAATAATGAAAATAAACAAAGTTAACAACACAATAGTGTTTGCTTAGCTATTCATATTTGCTTAACTATTCATATTTGATATCATACAAAGATGCTTATCTTTCAAAATCTTGCCCACATTTTTCACTAACTTCTCCCTAGAATTAAGCTCCTCTTTATGTGGCCAGCAGGCTGTCCATCTTTATTCTTAAACCTAAGCAAGAAAATTTACCACCTTCATTTTTAGTGAGCTCACAAAGCATGCTGGTTAACATTACCTTTGTCTTCCTAATGTGTAACATTAACCCAGATTTTTCATCCTCCATATTTACTTTTGCAATGTGCTTCTCTGAGATCTTTTTACTTTCAGTTAACAAAATGGTTAATCTACAAATCCTCCAAGTTTGATTTCACCTATTATCTCTTCCAGTTCTGCCAACCTTCTATTTAAAACAAATATGGGGACAATATTCTTTCTTTAACATCATTTGCTTTAATTAGATCCCTTTCATGATTACTTCTGAATAGTCCTATCTTTATTTTCCTCTGATTTTCTTAAAACATCTGTCAATATTGTTAATTTCCCGAAGTTGCATTCTTGATTGAGCTATTGATTCTTCCACTTCTTTCTTGCCATTCAAAGTCTGCATTTAGTTGCAATACTACACATCCTTCTTGTTGTTGCAGAGTTTTCATCCTCCATCTTTCCCTGAATATCATGACAACTATTATTCTGAAAGCCACTTGGAACGTTTTCAATTATGGATTTGTTTGTCTGTTTAACTTGTATGGCTGCCCAACACAGTGACTAGATGGCCATTTTTTGCTTTGGTTTTCACAATATCTCTAATCTTTTTCTATAGCAATTTGGTTTCTCTTATTTTTTATTTATTTATTTATTTATTTATTTATTTATTTATTTATTTATTTATTTATTTATTTATTTATTTATTTATTTATTTATTTATTTATTTATTTATTTATTTATTTATTTATTTATTTATTTATTATTTGGTTTAGCTTATATGCCACCCAATTCAACATGGACTCAGGGCGGCTTACAACCAGAAACCAGCAAAGACACAATCAAAAACACCAAAAACATCTAAAAAACATGCTAAAATATATCACAATATAAAATCCTTACAATCACACATCTTCTCTCTGGGTTATTAGTTCCAGGCCTGCCGGAAGAGTCAGGTTTTAAAGGCTTTTCGGAAGGCCAGCAAGGTGGGGGTGGTACGGACCTCAGGCAGTAATTGGTTCCAGAGAGCCAGAGCAGCCACAGAGAAGGCCCTTCCCTGCGGTCCCGCCAGCCAATACAGTTTGGCTGACGGGACCCGGAGAAGCCCAACTCTGTGGGATCTTACTGGTCTCTGGGATGTGTGAGGTAGCAGATGGTCTGTTTTGCATGGTAATTTGTTAAATTTATATCCATTCTTTGTATTTACCTTACACATTAAAAGTCTTCCAGATCAAGACTTGCTAGAACAACTGTTCTTTAAAAATAAATCTAGGTTTAAGCTATATATTTGACACCACAAACAAATAATCTGCACCAGGAAGTATCCTGGTTGACTGGATTGCATTTTTCTAATGCCTAATTGCACTCTGATTGTGTGAATGCATTGTACGAGGTAAAAATGATGGTGCATGTTTCGATAAAGAGAGAGGGCTACATGTTTTGTGGTTTGGGAGATGTGGAAAAATTCATTATTTTTATACCAAGAAACTTTCTGGGGACAGGTTTGGATTATGGTGGTCCATTTTGTTCTGGTTTGAAGAATAAGTAAGCCTAGATTCACTTATTCTCAGTTCATATTTCTTGTAAGTGGAGGCAAGGGTTACAATTATTAAACATTTCTGGCTTTATTTTAACTGTGTCTCAGTCTTATCATAAAGAGGGCAAGTATATCATCAGTTCCAATTTCTACTGTAACCTTTAGACTAGTATTGTGGGAAATTATGACTGCAGCCTTTCAATCAATGTCTAACAGAGAATCATAGAGTTGGATGCTCACACTGTTCTCAGTTTTTCATAAAGTTGACTAGATATAGGATCATTCTCCGAAGAGACCAACAGAAGTGCATGTCAGGGTTCCAAATAGCATCCAAAACTAAATCACAGTCCGAGGCAAAGTATTCCTCAAAGTTCCAATTTATTAACAGAGCCATGTTGGCACATCTGGGAGAAACCTGAATCTGAAGTCCCAGGGGTTTCTCTACCCAGTTGAAAGTTCAAGCCCTTGTCCCCACACCCCCAAGTCCATCACGCTGACCAATCTTCATCTGCCAACTTGACAGAAACTCCCATCTCCTTCAGTGCAGGTGCAGGAGTGCAAAGACAAAGCATGACCTTGACAATCTAGAAGGAACTTGTTATGGCTACATGCAGACATCCCTCATGCAATTACCCCTCCCAAATCCCCACAGCAAAGAATACATTTTAAAATAGCACGAAGTGTGGCAGGCCAAAGACCCCAACCAAAATGGCTTCGGCCTGACAGTGCACGTGTTTGATCTTTACATGATAGGATCAACCTCTACCCCTTGCTGAGACTTTATTCTAAGGAACAGTATATCTATATCTACGAGGCTTTGAACACACAAGTTGCCTTTTATTGAAAAGTGAGGTAACCTAACTGTGATAGCATGAGGGCAGCACCCCCACATGAAACGAAATCTATGTATCAGGACTCCCAGAGAAGCTGTCATTCTGAACAATACAGTTAGCAACGGACACATGGCTGGAACAGAAATAATCCATTATGCTGTAGATCTTTTATCATTCTCCCCTTTCCCCCCAGTGAACTGTGTTCTTCTCTTTTCCCTATTTGGGCTCTATTTTGCTGTATGCAAACCGCAACTCCCTCTTTTCTCTATTCAGCTTTATTTTTCTGAACATTCATTAACTACTCACAAAAGACCATGCATGGTAGAAGGAAGTAGCAATTATCTGCTGATTCTGATCCATGTTTAATGGTCAGAGATTAGCATTAGCAGTAATAATGGGGTGTGGGATGCAGGCTATTTAGGACTGAGGAGCTGACAAGGATCCAACTGGCAGTTCTCAGATGGAAGAAAGGGAGGGTTTGGCTGTGAAAAGTGACGTGTTTGCAAAAAGCGATGGAGGAAAATCAGATGCTTCTCTGAGATAGATTTTGAAATATCACATTCTTCCCTTCAAAATAATTGCCTACCTCGGTGTCACTTGTCTTTAGTCAGACAGAAATCCTATGCTTGTTGTCTTATTTGGGCAGAAAATTCATTGGAGTCATTGGGATTTTTTTAGTATCTCACAATGAAATGTCAAAAGGAGGGGGGGAGGCACATCTTTTGCATTTTGTATCACCAGGACAGCTCCTTTGAACTTTGCAGAGGAAATATTTGGCATAATCCTAATCACACTGCGATGCCAATCTGACACCATTGCAATGTCTCAGACCAACCAGATGACATGAAATTGGCCTTGGGCACTTGAGGACACACGCTTCCTTTATTATTGGCCAGACTCTTTGCTCTATCTGACTTTATCTCTACCACCTGCCTGCCCTCACAAACAGTAATATCTACCATTATCTCTAAATTATGTCTCCCATACAGGCATTGATAACCATAAAAAACAAAACAGTAGTTAGTGCTCATGTGCTCATTTGAATCCCACCCCCACCCCCCAAATGACAAAAGCGGTCATTTGTTTCTTTGTGAAAAGATAAGCCTATCTCAATCACAAGGTTGATAATGAAGATCCCTATGATTCAGAGGTGGGTTCCTGCTGGAGCTGCCCGGTACGCAGCTCTGGTAGGGAGTGGCAGATTTCGCAACCGCTCCGGAGCCCTCTCTGCCGGTCCACCCGGCGCGTCGCCATTTTTTTCAGTGATTTTTGGGAGATTTTTGCTTCTGCACATGCGCGGAAGCAAAATCACGCTGAAATCTTGCACGCATGCAGTCCTTTCACGAGATTTCAGTGCAATTTTGCTTCCGCGCATGCACAGAACTCAATTGCACGAGGGGACGCGTGCACATAGCAAGCGCCCCCCCGAAGCATGGAGATGTGCGCTCATGGCTCCGGCAGCGAGGTAAGTGAGCAACACGCCCCTGCTATGATTGTTACATTCAGTTTACAAAGGAAGGATAACTTAGAACAATGAACAAATGAATAATAAAACAGAGGACATTAGAGGAGCAGGAAAAGCAAAACTGCCACCCTTCAAATCTTGCAATGTGTCTTGATCTGCCTTATGCTTCACTGTATATGACTCTGAAACATAGTGATAGGCTGCAGCAGATTATTTACTCCAGGTTCATTAAAAAAAACACGGCCAATAGTTACAAATGTCATTGCTTATTGTATAGACCAGTGATGGCGAACTTTTTTGGCTCGGGTGCCAAAAGGGTGCACATGTGCATGATAGCGTGCACATGCGTGACCACATCCATAATGCAATTCCCTCTCCACGTGCATGCACACAACCCCCCTTCTCCCCCCACGCATGCTCACAGGCCTCAACTGAAGCCTCCGGAAGACTGGGGATGCCGAAAAATGGCCCAAAACGAAACGGAAATGGAGCTGCCCTACTACTTACCTTCAGGCCTCGTACACCTTGGCCCATTTTTTCTGCAGCCGGATCAATCCGGAGTTCTGTTATCGGCTATTCAGGATATCAGGTATTCAGGAAAGCTTTGCTGGCTGCAGAAGAAAAGGGCCGAGGTGTGCGAGGCCTGGTTGCAACTATCTGAAGGTAAGTAGTAGGGCAGCTCCACTTCCGTTTTGTTTCTGAACTTCTGGTTGGCCCGTTTGACCATTTTTTGGCATCCCCAGGCTTCAGGAGGCTTTCCTGAACCCTGGGGAGAGCGAAAATGGCAGAAAAGAAGGCTGAAAATCAGCTGGCCAGCGCACGCATGCACGCTGGAGCTGACATAGGGCAACACCTCGCGTGCCCTCAAATATGGCTCCGTGTGCCACCTGTGGCACCCGGGCCATAGGTTCACCATCACTGGTATAGACTACTAAGTTTACAAGGGTGTAGACAGGAAGCAAAGTGAAGAAATAATGTTCACCATACAGCCTAGGGCTCAGGAAAGCAAGAAAGTGCTTATCAATGAATGCTGGAGTTGCAGCAAACTTAATTTCCTAGATATTTTCAAAACTTAAGAGTTTTGGTGTGTGGTTGCTTATTATTTTACTGTATTCCTCTCTGATCAACTTGAAGGGCAGCAAGACATGATTTTCAACGCATAAATATACTGCTTAGTAACACACCCACACAATCCTCCGGAGTAATGTTTTCAGAATTTGGCTTATATGGGCTCTGACTTTGCTATTCATAGGAAAAAAATACACTGGGTAGGTGCAAGAAGCATGAGAAAGGCTAATCTGATTTATCATTACTTCAACCTGATTTTTTAAAATTGCTGTGAGTTGATTAGTTTTATGTCCAAATTATAAGTCTTCTCAGATCAAGATCTTTCATAGGAAATATGGAATTTAAGCTTTCACAGGAACTGTCATTCAGTAAACTTAATTTTTAAAAAAACCTTTGTGCTTAGATGTTGTACAAGATCCATGGTGTCAGCAACAAATTCCCATGCAGTTATAATAATAATAGTACCATCGGGTAAAGATACATCAATGAAAATATATGCATTCAATTTGTGCAGAACATGAGTAAAGGAGAGAGTCCTTGCTGACTCGAAGTAATTCTGTCATGAGAGACTTCTTGATGAACTCTCCACTCTCTGTATTGATCTGCACTCCTTGCCCCTTGTAATATAGTCATCACTTCCTTCACAGGCAGCCAAAGAGGTGCAGGTGAAAGTGGGTGACTTAGGCTATATTAATCATTATGGAAGCAAGAGAGTCAGAGATAACTACCAAATATGTCTGTGTCCAATGGCCTCAGTAATAAAAAGCATTGCCACTTAATGGCCTCTCAGACATAAAATTAGAATTCGCTTTGCAGCTGTGATCAGAATAGCTGTCCACAGAATTTAAGGTGAATGAGATGCTAGCAAGTCCAATCTAAGATAGAAGCAATAGATTATACTTGCGGTACTCTACTGCTTTTTCTTTTCTCTAAACGAGACAGCTAGGTCAGGAGCTTGAAAGGGGCTGCATATTTGCTGCAAGCTCCAAAGGAAGGGGATTCTCTTCCATATCACTGATTTATTGATTTTAGTGTTTGGAGAAGAGTGTTCGGAGACTACAAATAGTCCAGAATGCAGCCGCGCGAACTATCATGGGGGCACCCAAGTACACCCATATTACACCTATTCTCCGCGAGCTGCACTGGCTTCCTATTGGTCTCCGGGCACAATTCCAGGTATTGGTTATCACCTTTAAAGCCCTATATGGCTCAGGACCAGGCTACCTACGCGACCGCCTCCTACCACATACCTCCTTTCGACCAGTGAGATCCCACAGAGTTGGTCTCCTCTGGGTCCCATCAGTCAGACAATGTCGGCTGGTGGTTCCACGGGGGAGAGCCTTCTCTGTGGCAGCTCCGGCCCTCTGGAACCAACTACCCCCGGAGATCCGGACCGCCTCCACCCTACTGGTCTTCCGTAAGGCAGTCAAGACCTGGCTCTTCCGTCAGGCGTGGGACCGTTGAGCTTGGGAATATCAAGGTTACGTTCCGGCCCATGAAAGTAGTATGTATGTATTTTTAATTGGTTTTTCTGTTTTAATTTTCTTTTAACTGTTTTTTTAAAGATTTTGTATTTGACATGTTGTTAGCCGCCCAGAGTCCCTTGGGAGTTGGGTGGCATACAAACAAACAAACAAACAAACAAACAAACAAACAAACAAATAAATAAATATGCTATCAACTCATTTTTGAGTCCTAGTGAGCACATAGCTAGATCTTCTCCAGGACAATCTATCCCCAATCTATTCGTACAAGTATCCCAATGATGGACTCATTGCCATTGTAACTGAGTCCTCTTCTCTTTCCTTCCACCTTTCCTAGCATTACAGCCTTTTCCAGAGAGCTTAACTACATATAATGTGTCCAAAGTAGGATAATTTGAGCTAATCCTTTTTTTTTCAAGTGAACTTGATTTATTCAGTGATCTATTGATTTGTTTTCTGAGCTGTCCATGGTATTTTCTCCAAATACCATGAACTCTCCAGGAGTCTTCTCCAACATCAAAGTTCAAAGGTGTCAATATTCTTCCTATCTGCTTCTTTAAAGTCCAATTTTTGCTTCCATAGAGTGGTCACAGGAAATATACTGGCTTGCATGATTTTGATCTTTGTAGATATAGAACTTGGTAGAACAGCCATGAAGACCTTGGAAAAGATATTTAAAATGTGATTTTCAAAATATCTTTTCCAAGGTCTTCATGGCTGTTTCTACCAAGTTCTAGTCTGTGATGTATTTCTTGACTGTTTGTTCCTTTACTGTTGATTCTAAAAGGCAGAAGCACTTGAATATCTTCAATGTCAGTTCTAAGGCTGTTTGTTCTACTTTTGCCATTGGTTTGGTCTTCTTTATATTTAATTTTAGTTCATTTTTTTCACTGTGCTCTTTGACTTTTAGTATTGTGCTTGCAGAACCTTTATATTTACAGCTATCAGAGTAGTGTCATCAAGCACACTACAGGTTATTACTGTTTCTTCCTCCAATTTTAAAAATACACTCATTTTTTTCCAATCAAGTTTTTCTTAATATTCAAGAAAGACTATGCAGTCTTGCTATGCCCCATTTCTCCAAGTTCTGTCCACATTTGGTTTTCTAACCTATTATAAGTTTCTCATAAGGATGACAAGATGTTCTAGAATTCTTTTTTTTCTAAGAACTTTCCACAGCTTGACATAATCAACAAAATCAAAGGCTTGTTTATAATCCATGAGGCATATGCTGATTATTTTTTTCATTCTTTGGCTTTCTCAATTATCCAGCATGCATCTGCAATAATGTTTCATGTTCATTGGCTTTTTCTAAAGCCATCTTGAACATCTGCCATCTCTTTTTCTATACAGGGCTCTAATCTTCATTGGATGATCCTAAGCATTATTTTGCTACCAAGTGAAATTAAAGATATTGTATGATAGTTTGCATACTCTGTCAAGTCTCCTCTTTTTGGGTATTGAAATGTACTGTAGAGTGGCTTCTTCCAATTAGGTGGCTACTATGTTGTTCTCCAGATTTGCTGGAGTAACTTGATTAGAATTTTGACTGATTCCTTTTCTGTCGTTTCTTCCGTTGCTTATCATATTTCAGTGGATATTCCATCAGTCCCTATAGCCTTTTGATTCGGTAATGATGTGAATGCTGACCTGTGGGTATATGTTCAAGGTCATCTGATGAAAATTACTGGCTTTCCTCTTCCATTTTAGCCATAGAGTACAGTTATTCAATTTGGAACATCTGCACGAAGACCTCTCCTTTGCACCCTTTTCCCTTTCTGCATGTAAACATATGCATACTCAAGGGGCTTTGAACCAATATTGCCTCCACCTTTCAAGTCACACCTTCTTGCATCAGTCATCTGTGTAGGACAAGACCTACAGACAATTGCACTGTCTGTGCAATTGTTGAGAAAACTAGAATAACTACAATAATGGAATTAGCTTTCTTAAGACTCATTGCTAGTGCTGAGATGAGACATTCTATGCAACTTGTACCATTTGATAGAAAAGAATATAGGTTCGAAGTTTTAAAAGGAAAAGACTATTTTAATGGTGTATTTATTGGTGGCATGCCATATATTTTAATTATGAGATGGCTAAGTAGAGTGGGGTAGCTTAATGTCAGACACGAAGAATCGGGATCATAGGTACCTTCCAGTTCAGAAGATTTATTGCTCAAGCCTACACACAAGAAACTGGTCAACTAACAGTCAGCACTAAATTGGTGCAAGATAAGAGTTAATGGAGTTCAAGAGGGGCCTAAACTTGGAGCATTTGTGGACATGTAAAAATTCTAGACTGAGTCCTCTGTTGACTCCACATCAGCGGTGGGTTGCTCCCAGTTCGGCCCGGTTCTAAGAACCAGTAGCGCTGGTGGCAGGAGGTTCCGCCCACCCACCCAGGATGCTTCTGCGCAGGCGCAGAAGCGTCATGCATGCACACAAGCGTGCGAATGAACCGATAGTAAAGGGTTTTAGAACCCACTACTGCTGCACATCCAGGTTCTGCCTGCTCTTCTCCTATGGTTGGTGTTATGTATTAAGGTTAAACCTGAAGTTAAACTGTTTACACCAAGGTCCGCTTTGCAGAGCGGAAAAATTGAGATCGCTGATTGGTTGAACCAGCTGGCAGCCCTCTATATAAGAGAGAGCTGTCAGGCTGGTTCCTTTGCTGGATCGGACTGTATTCAATAAAGAGCTATTAGTTACTACACTGCCTCCAGCCTCTTCAGTACCAGAACTTAACAGTTACTCTCCTACCTTTTGGAATCATTTCAATACCTCCCCACTTTCTGAGAATTCAGTTCCATGGAAACTCTTTTGTGAGCTTTACAAATCAAGAAGCCAGGAAGTCATAGAAATTACAGTCATGCAGCAGAGGAGGGGAGGGAGATGCCTCTTCTGTCTCCATGTAGTAATAATATTTTTAAAAAGTAAGAATTGCTAAATTACTTTGAAATGGATTTTTTTTCCAAAAAACAACAATAACAACAAACTACTTTCAGGAAAGGAAATGTCAATAAATTTGTCACATAATTTGTAATGCTGAAGTAAATAGATAAATAGATTTCATTATTTAGTGAGTTAGTTATTAAAATTATTTATATCCTGGGTTTTAGGATTAAAGCATCTTACAATAAATTCAAACGCTTGCAAATAAAAATACAATGAACGTTATTTAATGGGCAAAGAAATAATTGAAAGAAGATAGGTGGGAAGATCCCTTCTTTCCACTCTATTTGATTTTTATCCCATCTGTCAGTTGCAGCTAAGCACTCAAGGTGACTGTCAGTAAGTTAAGATACAGAATAAAAAATAAATAAAAGTTTAAAACATGAATTAAAAATAAAGGCAAACATTAAACAGAACCATTAAAAAATAAAACAGGCAGATTTACTTCACCACGGGGAGGCATTTGAACTCTCTGTCAGAATGTCTTGGAGGGTATTTTTTTATTATAATGTACTCAGTTTTCACAGGTAAATCAGAACTACAGGTAGTCCTCAGCTTACAAACATTTGTTTAATGACCATTCAAAGTTACAATAGCAGTGAAAAAAGTGACGTAGGACCGTACCATGCATCAGAATGGTCAATACATTAGCAGGATCTCTTCTTTGTTCCTTTGGCCTAACAAACAAACAGATATTCATACCTCATCATTTAGAAGCAGAGCCCTTAGTTTCAAGTAAGATATCTTTTAGACCAGGGGCGGGTTCCTAATTTTTTTTACTACCACTCTGTGGGCGTGGCTTATTTTGTGGGTGTGGCTTGCCAGCCATGTGACTGGGTGGGCGTGGCTTCTCGGACTGCTGAAGGGAGGGGAACTGAGATAGGTCCTGCCGCCCATTCCCCCTCCCCTCAGCAGCTGGAGAAGCCTCAAACGTGTGAAAATGCCTAGGATCACCACTGCGCATTCGTGGCTTCTCGGACTGCTGAAGGGAGGGGAATGGAGATAGCTCCTGCCGCCCGTTCTTTCAGCGTCTCACGCGCTCCTCAGCCATCCTCCCCTGCTTGGACTCACTATGGGGTAGGAAGGCAACGCATGAGCAGTGCCAGAAAGTCAGCTTCTGGGCATGCGCAGAAGAAAATTTTTTTAAAAATTCATTTTTTTTTCAAAAAAATGGCGTTGCCCAAGCACCGGCAACCGACCGCACCAGTACTGTAATGTCACCAGCGGGCCGCTACCGGTGCTATAGAGTGGACCGCACTGGTAGGAACCCACCACTGTTTTAGACATATCACCTGCTCTCAGTCACAGCATTGAGTCTGCTGAACAGGCTCTGAAATCTGAGAGGGCAGATCTCAGGGTGACGGATGCCTTCCTTGCCCAATTAGATTCAGTATTACACAACACGTGCACTTGTCCATCACTGCAGATAAACAAGTTCTTTTTACAAATGACAGCTCGCCTGTCTGGAACCCGCACTGCATATCAGACATTAATACAATCGAGAGAGTCCAGAAATATTTCACAAGAAGAGTCCTCCACTCCTCTGATCGCAATAAAATACCTTATTCCACCAGACTTGAAATATTGGTATTAGACAATTTACAACTACGTCGCCTCCAATCTGATCTAAATGTAGTTCATAAAATCATATACTAAAATGTCCTTCCTGTCAATGATTTCTTCTGCTTCAACCGCAACAATACACGAGAACATAATAGATTCAAACTTAATGTAAACCGCTCCAAACTCGACTGCAGAAAACACGACTTCAGCAACAGAGTGATCAATGCCTGGAATGCACTACCTGATTCTGTGGTTTCTTGCCCAAACCCCAAAAACTTTAACCTTAGACTGTCTACAGTCAACCTCACCCTATTCCTCAGAAGTCTGTAAGGGGCGTGCATAAGCGCACCATTGTGCCTACCATCCCTGTCCTACTGTCCTATTGTCCTCTTTTAGCAGTACTTTTTTACTTATGTTTATACAAACAACTACTATCCTGTACATGTTTGACAAAATAAATAAATAAAATAAATAAATAAAATAAATAAATAAAAATGGATCTGGTATTTACCATCAACAACTCAACTTGATGTTACAATCACCAGTGATCCAGGATTGAAGCTATCCCCAGAAGTGGAGAATCAACCGATTGTCAGTCTGCAAGATTGTCAGTCTCCTTTGTTATAAAATATTGTGCTGAGTCTGAGAAAGGAAGGGCAGTATCTCTAAACCCAATCAGCAGATAGGAGATCCCATTATAGGTTTATCTAACAAACCAACACGCAGTCCCGTATGCAAACATTAAGAGAAAAAAGAGATTCAAAAGCTTCAAAGAAACCCTATTTTAATGAACTATCTAATAAAGGAAGGCTGGAGGGTTGTTATCTTAGTTCTGAAAATTCTGCACTCTAACTCCTAATTATTGGCATTAAAGCTAATTAAAGAACATCTATGCGAATCTTGATTCCTTTACTGCACTATGCAGTTAAGATGCTTGAAAGTTTCCCTTGAACAGCCAATCTAGTACTTCTTGCCACATATCCCTTGGCCCATTAAAACTGGGGTTCAACTGATCCTATCCCCTAATGCAGTTCAGATATTTCTCCCCAGCATTTGGAAGCCAACAATGTCGTTTACACCCCAATCTTCCTTATACCACTTATCACAAAACGTATATCATCTAACTAGCAACTGACAAAAAGATCTCATATGACATCTAGTGAGGAATACTCTCTTATTATGAAATAAGGAGCCAGAATCCCTTCCATTCCACTTTTCATTCTCTCACTACAAATGGGAGATATCTAAGTCACCCTGTCGTATACCTAGAGGTTAGCTATATGCATTATACCAGCAGGCATTCACAGCATATTCAATTGAACAGAGCAATACTACTGTGTTTCTTCGAACATACAACCAAGCCTTATTTTCTTTTGACCCCTGAAAAAATGGCTAGGCCTTCTTTTCTAGGGGTGTCTGTTTTGTGTGCATGTGTTAAAATTAAGCCCTACCCCAAAAATTTGGCCAGTCCCCGCCATTTTCTCACGTCACTTGCAGTGTGGAAAACACAAGGTGAGGAGGTGAGGGGGGGGAAAGGCAGAGGGGGGGATGTGCCTTGCCTGTCCACCGGGCTGCTTCTTTCATGGCCAAAAGGAACGACCCACGTGCCTGGCCTGGCCACTGGACCGCTTCTTTCGTGGCCAAAAGGAGTGACCCACTCGCCCAACATGCCTGGCCTGATTACCTGGGTGGGTCATGTTTTAGGTGAAGCATGGTATTTTACAGAGTAAAGAAGATGACCTTGACAAAATATAGAAAAAACATTACCTAAGCAAAGGGGAATGAAAAGGTTTTTAACCTTGAGATCATATTTGGAAGCACCCCAGGCAGACATATCCTTGGTTCACTGGAATATATCAGAAGGGAGATATGAGTCTACTGTTCTGTTATTCTAGGGAGTCAAAATATAAGTAGTTCTAGTCTTCCCATGGAGTTGATTTTC
The DNA here is from genome assembly GCA_023053685.1 of Diadophis punctatus similis. NCBI lineage: Eukaryota > Metazoa > Chordata > Lepidosauria > Squamata > Dipsadidae > Diadophis > Diadophis punctatus. The sequence continues at coordinate 21,565 of JALIGW010000016.1, forward strand.
TGATATGTTCTACTGAGTGAGGCTGAGAACTATAAATGGTTTATGATTGGTGCCCTTATACCAACCTTCCAACCTCACATGTTGCAGCTCGATCATCAGGATTTTTCCATCAGTCCAATGTTGGACACCCCTTTCCTTCTTTTCCTGAACCATCTGGGCACAGAATGTGCCACCTTTAGCTTCCATCTTATCCTATGTTTTTGAAGGACAAACCTACTACCAATACCACTATTACCAGTGTCTTCTGGGTTCAATCCGAGTTCTGTCACTGTAGTCCTGGTGATGAAAAAAATAATGTACTGCTTTCCACAGTGGCCCCATGTCAAGGCCTACATAGCTGGCAAGGAAGCAAGAATAATGCTTCAGTGAGATACCTTTAATGTTAGTTTGGAGTAATAGTCTCAAAAACTATAATAGGAATTCCCAGCCTCCATTACAATGAGTCTATTTGGAACACTTTTTCCCTCATAGCACATGGAATCAATTGCCTTTTCTGAGATTTAACATTCAATCAACACACTCTCAGCTTTCACACAATCTTGTCCACATAGCAAGCAATGTGGGATTTCCTAAATTCAATAGAGGTTCAGCCCTCAGAAAATCTCTACCTTGAGTTGTCTTCTAGCTCTGGTTCAACCCAAAATCTTCTGTGCTGATGCCACTGTCTTATCCAGAATTCCACTGTACAATGCCATTTATACAACTTCACTTGGTTTGATCCTCTGATACTTATTTTACACTCAGGAATCAGTTCAGCCTAGCCCCAGACTCTTCCAAATTATAATGATACTGTGTAAGAAGAGTCTGCCACTGGTCAGATATTTTTTCTGTCTCCTTCACACCATCATCTCAAACACCACCATCTAAAGCAGTTTACTGTATTCTCCTTTGACCAGTCCCTATTTCCTAAATCTTCCTTACCTTCACTGCAACTTTTTAATCCATTTCCAACTAACCACACCTATTAGAAAGTAATTCACAAGAAGATGTCATCTTAATGAAAAACAAATGTGGAATGCAGATTAAGGCTCAGCTAAGGTTGTAAACAATTACAATAAAAAGAGACTTATGGATAACAAAAATACGCTAACATATCCCTGCCATAGTCTCCAATCACTGAATTTTTTCCCAAAAAGATATATTAAAAATCTAGATTCAGACCATGATATATTTCAGAATGAATTCTCAATCTGGAGGTGATTTTCTTATAATTTATGCAATGATAATAGATTTTAAGAATTAAGTTATTTAAGCTTTATCCAATGAAAACCAATCACGACTTGTTAGGCCATAATAAAGAAGAAATAAAAGAAATTGTTCCATCATATTGTTTATTAATGCTGGACAAGGTTGATTTGTTTTCCTTTTTTAACAGCATGCCATAATATATTATTCTAGCTTTTTGTATGAACAGAGATAATTGACTCTATAATAGCGCAGGGCTGAAAATCGTTAATTAATTCTGATTAAATTAATTTGGAGCAAGATCTTTTTCTTGTGTTTATTGATTTGGTATAAAGTATATTTTTTCAGACAATTCAGACCAAGGATCTTTTTTTTCTCCTTTTCTCGACAAGCAGGTAATCAGAAACAGATTCTTAATGTTTTCTTGAAATCTAAAGAAATACTGACTCTCAACAAATACAGCAAAGTCCTTGATTCATTTATTAGACCTTGTATCTACAGAATACCCATTGAAGAAGTAGAGTTGTTTTAAAAGAATTTCCCCGAGTTTTTATAAAACATTTTTATACTGTATACAGGATCTAACTTTAGGAAATTGTTGACAATGATTTATATGACCTTATCTCTTATAGAGACACCAGATATTGAAAATCTCTCATTATTGTACTACTTATTGGCAATATCAGACATCAGACATCAAAATTGCACCCACAGAGAAAGGAATTTCCACATATTGATTGTTTAGCTATCCAATGAGGGTGATTAGAAAGTATGCTTGTTTGATATTTTGGTAAAAGTAGGAATGAATTTTTATCTACCTATTTATGCACTCCCTAGTTACATTAAAGAATGTCACGGCTTGTGGGTGAGTTAATTAGAACTTATTCAGGCTTGCATTAGGAGGCTAAGCAGATTTGGTTGGATGTCCTTGGGAGACAGATGTGAATTCCCCCCCCCCCTTCTCTTCCTGTACTACAGCAATCCTCTGTTTTACAAATGATGAAAAAGTGAGACACGGCTCTAATTGATCCTTATAACAGAATTCCTCTACTTATTGATTTCCGTTTTGTACTGAGCAATACATATTCCAACTATTACAGACAGGGCAGATAGGTTTTGCTGGTTTCTCTGTTTAATGAACCACATAAAAGCAATCACTCTTAAAAAGCAGCATCAAATGAACAACTTATCCTTTTTGGCTTTTGTTGCTTATTCCTAAGTAATTACATCTCACTGCAGCCCCAAAATATAAAATAATATTAGACTATATTCTGCAGTATGAGTTTTTTTTAAGCTTACATATTTGTTTTTGTTGATTTTGATAGGCCCGTCTAATCTGTTATGACTTTGAGCAGTTTAACAGCATCCAACAATAAAAAGCAGAAGTCGGAAGAGGGGAAAGAGATCATCAAATGAGAAAGCTGAGGAAAAAACCAAACAAGTCAAAAGATCAAAAAACATCACAGAAAGGGGCCATCACACACTCTGATCTAGCGCCTGGAAACAGAGCTAGCATTAAAGGGCTTATTTAAATAATATCAGACCTTTCAGGACAAGAAAGGCTTGTTCAAATAGACAGAGTTTATTCACATTCCCTCCAGGTTTCCTCAGAGCTTCAGGTGTTTTTAAATAAAGTCCATTAAAAAGAGCATGTTTTATGACTGCCATATTTATTTCTTTAGCCCCTTCCACCTGAAACCATTAAAGAGGTTTAAATTCTACTTCTAGATTAGCAAGAATCATATAAAACAAGTATATATTTCTCATCAAAGACTCTTTAATTATGGCACAAAACTCATCCCTTAATATATAGGTCAGTTGATTGTCAATCTCTTCCTGGTGCACGCAAGATCTAGTCACTGAAATTAATAAGCAAACAAATCACAAACACCTAATAGCCTGTTACTACTAGTAAAAAAATGGAATGTGGTCTGTGGCCCTTTTGTGGGTATCAGTGTCTATTTATTTTGTCATAATTTTCCATCATTTTCTTTGACTATGCCTGCCAGGTTAAGGTGACATGCAGTAGTTTCAGATCACTGCTTTAGAATCTTCCAAGTCCAACCTTGGTATCCTCAATACCTGTTCCCAGCAGGTAAATGGCACTTCATGCTGTTCCCCTCTGTGACCTCAATATCCAATTCCTGTTCTCCTTCATTGCTTCAAAGCTGGAATAATGCCCTGTGTACAGATAACGCTGTGCAACATCTCATCACTATACAAGTTAGCCCAGAACTCTTTTGAGAAAGGGGTACTTTGTACACTTCAAGGTCTGGAGATTCCCCTTTGTCCCGTTTGCTTCATTCTTCACCATTTTTACTGACAGGATTATTTTGTGGACTGTTGAACTACACTTTCCTCAATGGGGTGACACTGGTGCTATAATCTGGAAAGTTTTCTAAAGCTTCTGACAAAGGTGGAAAAATATGTTGTCATTTCTTTCTTTCCAAACTTGATGGATCTTTACAGATATTCTGTCTTGTTTTGTTTAGTGGTATTATTCTGCAGTGCATTTCCTTACCACTGTTCATCAACATTTCACAATATGATTAAGTAGAAAGAACAAACAGAAGCAAACAATGCTGACTTAGGCATTTGTTCTACTGCATGGGCAAATACAAGTGTTAATGCAAAGCAATTGATTTTTACATTTATCAATTGAAAGATTGTCTTCACATCTCAGATAGCATTCACAAACTGATGCACTCCAGAGACACTGAATTCTAATTCCCATCACCAGCCAACATAGTCAATATTTCTCCTGGAATGATGGAATCTGTAGTCACACGCATCTGGGAATGTCATATTGGGGGAAAATGATAAATGTTACATATATAACAAAAATGTTATTTCAATATTGATAGGGAATAAGAAAGAATTTGATGATGATGTAGACATCTCCGTTTCTGAAACTTTAAGTCCTTTAGAATTTTTGGCTGTAATAACCAATTTTAATATTCTTTCAAAACACTACAGATAAGTCTGCAGACAATTTTGTGTTGATTTTTAAGCAGAAATACTTCTGGTGGGTGCTTTTCTGCCTGTTCATTCAATAATGCAACCAGCTGATTCCATCCTTAAGAGAGTGAGAATATCCACAGCCTTGGAGATATTTGCATTCTCTCTAATTAGCAGGAAATAGGCAGAGAGATATGTCTCTGTGTGTTTGCACATGTGTTAATTTATATGTGTTAGTATATAGCAGTGATGGCGAACCTATGGCACGGGTGCCACAGGTGGCACGCGGAGCCATATCTGCCGGCACACGAGCCATTGCCTAGCTCAGCTCCAGCGCGCATGTGCGTGCCGGCCAGCTGATTTTTGGCTCGCACGGAGGCTCTGGGAAGGGTGTTTTTGCCCTCCCTAGGCTCCAGGGAAGCCTCTGGAGCCTGGGGAGGATGAAAAATGGGCCTACCAGGCCCACCAGAAGTTGGGAAACAGGCCATTTCCGGCCTCCAGAGGCCCTCTGGGGGAGTGGGGGAGGCCGTTTTCGCCCTCCCCAGGCATTGAATTATGGGTGTGGGCACTCGCACATGCGCGATAGCATGCAAGCATGCACTTTCGGCACCTGAGGGAAAAAAGGTTCGCCATCACTGGTATATAGGGTTATGCATATAAATACAAAAGAAGTATGATGGACAGATACCAACATGTGGGAACTACACATTATCATTTTCTTTTATCTTAATATAAGGCAAAATTTAGATAATGTCTTATTTTTACTGAATAATGTGAAAATTGACCAAACTGCAGTGCTATTAGCCCAGAGTCCCCTGGGAGTTGGGCGGCATACAAATAGATATAAATAAATAAATAAATCTTAAAATTATATCTATTTGAATCAATGAACTCTAACAATGAAAAAAAAATAGATAAGAATGTGAGTTCCCTTATTTCCTTATCCCACTACTACTATATACAAATATTTCAAAATGAGTCATTACTTGCTTTAGCTCCATTTTTCAAATTAACTGAAATATAATTTCCCTGGTGGACATATAGAAACTACAAAGGTTGCTGATTTTCTGTTACATTTGCACTCACAAAGTAATTCCATTCTATTATATTGTTCTGTCTTCCAATATAATGACTGATCCATTTGGATGATTATCACCTTCGCAAAAGGCAAGCTTTTTTTAAAAAAAAAGATTGTGTGGCTTTGACTGACTGACTCATTTAAAGGAAATATCCATGATATTTTTGTTATGAACATTTATTTATCCATACACTTTTTCCTATCATGCTTCATGCTTTGATTTTGAGCACATACCTGAAATAATTCAAATATAGAAATAGAAATAGAATAACAGACTTGGAAGGGTCCTTGGAGGTCTTCTAGTCCAACCCCCTACTTAGGCAAGAAACCCTACACCACTTCAGACAAATGGTTATCCAATCTCTTCTTAAAATCTTCCAGTGTTGGAGCAGTCACAACTTCTGGAGGCAAGCTGCTCCACTGATTAATTGTTCTAACTGTCAGGAAATTTCTCCTTAGTTCTAAGTTACTTCTCTCCTTGATTAGTTTCCACCTATTGCTTCTTGTTCTACCCTCAGGTACTTTGGAGAATAGTTTGACTCCCTCTTCTTTGTGGAAGCCCCTGAGATATTGGAACACTGCTATCATGGCACCCCTAGATATACATTACCCCAAACTATTTTTTCTGATACATTATTCTGTGGGCCTAAATAGTGTCCAATAATTGACACTGAGACCACCAGAAAACATAACACAGGCTTCAGTTTTGTTTTCAGTGCAAAATCACATTATACTATTATGTATTAATAGCACTATGAAAATTTCATAATTTCACTCGTATTTGGTCCCTTTGACGCACACACAAAAAGCCTGGAAATAATTTTTGGGTCTGCAATATCTCGTTGATTTTATTTCATTTCATGCCCAACTCATGAGTGACCCAGCCTTAATTCATTACTAGCTATACCAGATTAACATAGTATTTTCTCTTTTATTCTGACATCATTTAATCACAGTCTTATGTTGGAAGAAATGTCCATCTGGGTTCAGTCCAAGTGGGGAGAAAGACACTGGAAACATGGAGGCTGCTTGGAAAGCTGGTTTAATGGAGCAGAACCATTAAGCACATGGTCCTGGTGCAGCTGAACACATGGAGTGAAGAGTGAGTGTTATTTATACCCCCTCTTAGGCTTTGAACTTGTGCTTCCTGTTTCTGTGGCAAGGGCTGGTATTCTATTGGTTGCTGTAGGGGTGTTGTGCAAATCCTAGGAGTTTGTCTGAGATAAGTCTGGTTAACCGTGCTGGGTGATGTAATATCCCCAGGTGCCATGTAGTGAGCTCTGTTGCTAGATGAGTAGAGGGCTAATCCTATTATGTCCTGAGGGTGAAGGTCTTTTGTCTTGTAGATAAAATGCCCCAGTCTTTTATCTTGTAGATAAGATGGCACCAAAATATCTGTTGGAGGCAGGGAGCTGGGGCTGAATAGAGCATGTTTCTCAATTTATCATCCAGGGAAATATAATATTCTGCCTTTTAATATTTCCTAAAAGATTTCATTCTTCTAAGAGGAGTGGGTGCTAACTTTCTTCACTTGAGACAGGTAAAATCTATTAGGGTTGGCCACCCATTGTCATAAAGGGAAAACAGAGACTAGGGCAATAAGGTAATGATAGTGATCAACAATGGGGAAAGCACTCCCAAATAGCTAAATATAATTCTAACAGTAAAAGATCCCATGTATTTTATACTGAGTTATTTCTAATAAAAAAAGTTCAACAATTTCAAAGCTACCTATGAGTAGCTTTCTTTCACTTTCTTTCTTTAATCAGTTGCTGAAATTATAGATGTGTTCATATGCATCCAGTTGCCCTGAAACTGTTTTTCCATTGTGACAATGTTCTGCTTAAACCTTTTGCCATGTTCACTTACACTTTTTGAGGGGGGGGGGAGTCCAAGTGTGAATGCAGAAAATGAATCTTCAGTTACATGTTGCACTTCATAGTCTTGTGTTCTGTAAGAAGTTTGTCAACCAGATGAATGTAGTTTGGTGCTCTGTACTTGCCAAGAAAATTCTCAATGACATTCTTGAATGTCATCCAGATTATTCCTCTGGCCCAACTAACAGATCCTCAAACTGCTTGTCATTGTTGATGTATCTGATCTGTGATCCAAAAATTAAATGCCTTCCTTAATCTTGGCATCTGTTATACTTGGAAATAATAAAGTTTTTATCCACCTATCCTTATCAAGGACCTGGGAGAGGAAGATGTTGTTGTTTGAAGGTGTAAAAGATATCGCTGCAGGATGCAGCTCTTCCAAATAAAGCTGCTTTTTGCTAATGATGGTAATGTTGTCAATGCCAATGTTGTTCAAGTCGCATTCTGGTTGTTTTGGGATTTCACAGAAAGCAACTATTACTATTGCTTTGCTTTCTTTTGCCAACATTATTAATTCAGACGAGAACAATGAGAAGGACAATTTAATATGTATCCAAAATATGCAACCTTGCCTGCTTATTCCTTTCCCAGAGAGGGAATTCAAACAGGTTCTTGTTCCTCCTTCATGTCTCAGCTGAGAGCACACCAACATGTATTGTAGCTTTATATAAACAACATAAAGAATGTGTATGTTTGGGGGGCAAAATGCATGTGTACTCTTTAAACCTTTATTATCACAAAAAGCACCTACAGCTATAGATAGCAGGCACCTACAGTTTATCTTACACTACACTCTTATATTGCTTCATGAAGTTCTTCCTTCCCTCGTTTTTGCAGCCAATCAGGACTAAACTGTAAGGAACAAAGATGAATTTCAGCAAACTCATAATCCATTTCTTGTATACATACTGACTGTCCCTCACAAAGCTGTAGAATAAAACATGCAGCCTTCCTGGAGCTGTTAATTAGACATTTATTTAACTTCGTTGCTTTGTTTTTTTAATGGCACAGTGTTGTTGTTTGAAGCTTGCTGTCTATTATTTGTAATAAAAACCTTTGTCACTTTTGTTGCCTCATTATTCTTAACAAACAGTGCCTTTCGCAGCCCTTTCTCCTCACCACCACCTCGCAGGCTATGGCTCCAAGAGTTTCAAAGAGCAGCTGTTATCATTTTGTCTACTGAGAGTTTTTCTTTTGAGAAACTTCTGTCACAGATTCAAGCCCAGCAGGAGCTGCTGAATAAAATATCAACCCTTCAAAAGGGAATTAATGGAAAGAAGAAAAGAGGCTGGGAGGAGGCAGCAAGAGGCAGCCAAGGCCGCCACTCCTTCCTTGACAGCCAGTAGTTCAATAGAAGAAGTCCGTAAGTGATTCTGAGGCAACCAAGGCAGTTGTCTGCACCTTGAAATAAGCCTAGGAAGACGCTGTGGGCTTTATTTCCTAGGAAATATTGTAGAATTATACTCTTTAGTCTGCAACTTTGATTTTGGGCTTTTCAGTAAAACTGTACAGTACTATCTACTTTGCAACAGCAGTGTGAAATGTTTGGGGAGGTTGCTTGTTTCTTTTTCTTTTTTTCTTCTTCTTTTATGTGTGTGTGTATGTGTTTTCCTGCAGATATTTCCTTTTTTTCTGACAAAACAAGTTACAACCAGTAATTACAAAGGCCAGTAGGCAGAGGAGATAACATTTGCCCCAGGGGTGGGTTCTAACTTACCTTGCTGCCGGTTCACTTCCTCCCACGCCATATGGCATGCTCAGTGGCAAAAAATCCAAAAAAAAATCCCCCAAAAGCCAAAAACAAGATGGTGATGCATGCGCAGTGCCAGAAACTCAGTTTCTGCACATGCACAGAAGAAAAAAATCTGGGGAAAAAAGATGGCGGCACCAACCAAACCAGTTTCGTGATGTCATCGTGACATCACCAGCGGTTTGCTACCAGTTCAGGCAAACCGGTCCAAACCAGGAGGAATCCACCTCTGATTTACCCAACTATGTTTCTTAGTGGCTAAGCAATTCAACAGATGAAGTAAGCATTTAAAAGCAATGTATCTTTTTAAGGTGAAAAGCATCAGCTGACTGATCTACTTGTTATAAGCTAGCAAAAATAGTCAGCTATGGTTGTGGGGGAGTGATACAAAGAACTAAGCTTTATCAAAAATTCAGATACACCTCAAACTCATAAAACTTAATGTTAAAATCCACATTCACACCTAAGGAGAATAGCAGGCAAATGTAAATGGTCATTTTAATTAAAGAATTTGCAACGGGGACAGAGTTTTAGATTAAATATGAAGGTGTCTTGTAGAAGCTGAACTTATGACCATTGCCCTATCCCTATTATTTGACCTTTCTAACAAACTTAACAGGGATTGCTTATCTCATACTTGAAGTTGCCATTTGTTTTAAGAACGTTTTTAATTTATAAGCTGTTTAGACCAATTTTCATTGAAGGTAACTCCAAAGCAGGCATGTCCTCTAGAACAGGTGTTCTCAAAACCCACATTTGCTCATGAGGCTTTTGATATAAGCACCAGCATTCTTTTCTTCACTGTTTATTCTTCCCTTATTTCCCATTATTTCCTTTTTTCAAAAAAAAGAAGACTATGAATTCCTTAGGAAGAAAGCCATCTTCCAGCCTGTAATGTCCCTAAATTGTTTGGGGCCAGGAAAGCTAGGAAACCACTTTCTCCCAGATGAAGCCAATTTATAGTTTAACATCTGCCACAGAGACTTTGCAGTATTTCTAAGATAGAGTGTAAGATGGGTATAATCTCTTTGAATCATCAAAAGAAGTTAGAAGAATTTCAGGAAAAAGGATGGCAATAGATAGAACAAGGATAGCACAAGTTTACCAGAAACTAAATATTTTTGATAGAGAAATCTGATATCTGCTCAAGGCGCTATGTACAGCTAAGAAAAAAACTATGAATAAATGAAGCTAGAGAAATGACCTCTTGGCTCATGGCAACCTCTGACATTTTTAGAAGTGATATCTTTCAATAGGATAGCTCCTGTATGCATTTGAGATTTAATTATGGATATCATATTCTTTCCTTTTACACCTATAGGGATTTAAATTTAGGCTAGGGTAGATTGCTAATCAAGGCAGGGAAATGTTACCCATGCAATAAAACAGCCATTGTATATATTGCAAAGGCTGCATAGATGAATTACTTAGAAAAACCACAGGATTTATCCCAGATTTCCAAATTCCAGTCATGTCTAAGTACCATGAGAGCCAATATAATAATTATGAGATGGTATATGCACTTTTGAACACTTCAAAAGAAATCAAAAAGTGGTTAGAAGCAAGGACAGCATTAAAAAATGGTTGGATCAAAACCTGACCAAAGCCTAAACTCGCGGCAGAAAAAAATGTATAGGAAGTTATTTATTTAATTTATATCTCATGTTTATTTTTTCTTTATAAAAACCTCAAGGTGACAAATATGTCTAATACTCCTTCCTCCTATTTTCCCCAAACCAACCTGTGATGTGAATTGGGCTGAGAAAGTGTGACTGGCCCAAAATCATCCAAGTGACTTTCATGCCTATGGTGGGACTAGACCTCACAGTCTCCTGGTTTCTAGCCTGGTGCCTTAACCATTACACCGAACTGGCTTGTATTGTGGAAAATTGTAGTTTGAAGAAAATAAATGTGGAATAACATGTTATTGGAGGAGAGGATTAAACATTTAATCTCATAGTCATACAAAGGGAGAGATTCATAGGTATAGAACAGTGATGGCAAACCTTTTTTGGTTCGCGTGCCAAAAGGGGGGGGGATACGGGGGATCACGTGTGTGCGTGCCCACACTCATAACTCCATGCACCCCCGCACATGAACGCATGACCCCCCTGCTCCCAGCATGCAATGGCACACCCATTTTTCGCTCTCCCCAGGTTCCAGAGCCTTTCTAGGAGCCTGGGGAGGGCAAAAACGGCCTTCCCCACCCCCTCTGGAAGCTGGAAATATCCTGTTTCCTGACTCCCAGTGGGCCCAGAAGGCCCGAAAATCAGCCGGCTGGTGCACACATGCACGCAGGACCTGAGCTCGCGTGCCCACCAATATGGCTCCGCGTGCCACTTGTGGCACCCGTGCCATAGGTTCGCCATCACGGGTATAGAATCTTTTTAGTGAAAGTATCTCAGAAACTTTCTGGTTCACAAGAGGTCATGTAAATTAGAAACAGACATATTAGTAGCAAATTGATCCATTTAGAACTTTAAACACTGTGTAATTATAGAAAGAAAGCATGTTCTTGGCTGTGTCCACTTTGAACTTGTACAATATTTTCCTAGCCCTAAAAGAACCAAGTAACAGAGAGCACTTTCTCTGTCACATTCTTCTGCAAAGAGTGGTATAGTCCAATAGGAACTTGCAAAAAACAAAGACAATAAGTTATCAGCTTTCAAATTCTTAGTAACAATGCCTAGCTTCTTGCAATAAAAGGAATAATAAATTTTTATGCTCTATCCCATGGACTTTAGCTACAAACATGCTCGCTCTTTGCTCGTGGTTATTCACCTTGCCATTGGTTTGACCTACTTTTGTAAGATTCAGTTTGCAAGAGAACAAAATGCCATCTTGCCTGAAGAATTGTATTTAGATGATTCTCCACCCCCCAAAAAAAGGTTCCAGTACGTTCAATGAAAAGATCCATTATGTTCAAGCTTTCATATTTCTAGTTTAACAGTCACTTTTCCCTGACCTCTCATTTCAGTATTGAAATTCAGTATTGGCTTGTGATTTACCCATCTGGAAATTTATTGGTCCTGTGGTTACTCATTTCCTTGGAATGCCTTCTAGGGCTTGACTCTCAAGTGTTCTCTTGATTATTTGACAGGAGAAGTTAGCAGTCACTTGATTTATAATAGAAATCTATGTATGTGTGTGTCTGTGTGTGTGCATGTGTATGTCTCTGTGTGTGCATCTCTATATATATCTCTATATCTCTATAATCATCATCATTTTAGCCATTGTCTATCCACTGCAGGATGAAGGCCTCTTCTGTATGTTTCCAACCAATACCGTCCAGAGCTTTCTTTTTGCCAATTGGGCCTGCACTTTTTGCTGATGCTGTCGATCCATCTTGTTTTAGGTCTCTTTCATGGATGTTTTTGATCAAGTGGGATCCATTCTATGGCAGCCTTGGTCCACCTGCCATTAGTTCTTTTGCTATATGACCAGCCCATTTCCATTTCAATTCTTTTACTGCATATTTCTGTCTTTAATTCATTTTGCTTTTCAGCTACATCTGAGCAATCAAAGTGGCCTTTTAAAATCAATTATCTGGAAAAACATGTTTTCAAGTTTCCATATTTTATCAACTATAGATGGATTTAAAAAAAAATCTTACAGTATTAGTTCTCAGTCAAAAGTTATTTGACTGACATAAACATTTCAAAAAAGCCTATCATATACTTAACATGTTCAGTTTACTTTTCAACTAGCAGATGTCTTGAGCAGATAGTGCCAGGAGGTCCCATCAACTTTAAATTAAAAAAAAATTGTATTTACTGCTAGGGAATTTTCCTTAGTATAATAAAAAGTTACAGGAGATAAAGTGTCAGAAAAAGTAAAGGATAACACGGCTGCAAAACAAGTAAAAATGGCAGTAAGAGCAATGAAAAAAAGTTTATTGAGTCTGGAGATAGCTGCTCAGCAACTTTATTCAGTTTTCCTCAAATTTATTTGCTAGATCTGAACCAGGATTTGTAAATTATTGTAAAGAATTTATTCAGCATTTGGAGGATTAATCACTTGCATCCACTCAGAACTGGACAGCAGGTGAACTAGTCTTGTTGTGCTAAGGGAGACATCAATCCTGGTTGCCATTGTTAACCCAAGAATTGCAGGTCCTTAAGCAGAGGGAGTCCCAGGTAGCAAGTATGAAGAAGGGCCATAGGAGTGGTGGGGGAGGCCCTGCGCAATCACACTTGAATTGGGGTGGTAGTGCAGTGTGGTACAAAGCCACAGCTGCCCCTGAAAGCATCAACTGCTGCAGCCCACCTAGCTGCATGGCTCAAACATATTCCAACCTAGGAAAGTCAGCCATCCAATCGAGCCAACATCGCTAACAACTGCAGGAGCATTGCAACTCTCCAACCACCCTATCTTCCATCTGATCTATGCCCTTTTGACCACCTTGCACAGCATCCTTGGTGGCAATGCTGGAGCTGCAGCTGAAGTAGATGCCAGGCCTACAGCAGTCTACTCTACACTGTTTGGAGACTGGCAGATGCCCCATTCTTGCAAGACCTGGGAAAGATCAGCAGCTGGGATTTTGTGCAGTGGTGCTGGGGTGGCTAGTGAAGTTGTATGGATTGAGGCAGCATTTCTTAGTAGTAGCAGTGGTGCTGGAGATAGTGGCCACTGGCTGAGACTGCTGAAGGACTAGGGACTCAACTTCAGCCCTTGTGCTGCTGCCAATTAATGCCATTGTGCAGGGTGTCCAAAAGAGCATAGACCTGCAGGAGATGGGGTGGGGGGGGATTTGCAGTACTCCTTCAATGTAAATTCAGACAGACTGAGAAGTGCCTAAATCTTTATCACATGACCAGAGTGATGGTGTAATGGCTGTGAGTTCGAGCATGGGTCATATAAGTCCTTTTTTTAATGGTCTCTGAATGAGTGGTCAAAAGGGAAATACTACCTCTATACTCCCTTACACTGTTTCAAACTACCATTATTTTGCTTCCAACTATCATCTAATATAATGGTACTTAACTAGACTTCAGCATATTACAATCTGTACCTCTGGGGATTTGTCCTACTAAGCTATGATTAGAGCATAAATTGCTTTGTCCTCAAGTTTGCAGAATTCAATCATTCTCAGCCTCAGTGCTGCATTTGGTACAATAGACAGTTATTTTGCAAAATACTGCATTTATCTATATTGAAACATGCTAGCTTAAATCTTTTCTGTTCATGAAGTGCATATATTATGAGCTTCCAGCATCTGCTGGAAAGCAAAGTCCATAAAACCGAATGTCCTAATAGTAATATGTTGGTAGCATAAGGGAAACTGGAGCCCCAATATGGCTTCAATAACAACAAGTTGAGTTTCCTAGTTGTCATCCCTATATGGATACCTGCAAGAAGAAGTGTTATTATAGGACAGATGGGTTCCAGTAGCTTTACATTCCAAACTTTTCTTCCAAGTGTTATCTGTTCACTAAGACAGACCACTGCAGATGCTGCAAATGTGTGTGGCCCAGCATTCATGAAGAATTAATACAGGAGTTGTGTCTCTTTATTGCAGAATCTGCACTGCAAATGACACAGGATCCCTTAGGAGGCTGACCACAGAGTAATGTCTGTTAGCATACTATTGACCATAATGTTGATCTGCAGAGCTAATTAAATGTATTACATATTACTAATAATAATGATCCAGCATAAGAAATGTATTACTGTAACCCAACCAAGAATGCACAGTTGTCAACCAAGAAAGAAGGGGTAAGAAAGAAAATGAGAAAGAAGGTACTCAAATATACACCAGGGATACTTAAGAAGGGAAGTACTAAAGGATTCAGATGCCTATACATCAATATGTAGAATATGAGGAAAAGTACAGTACCAGAAGGATAAAATTTGTTCAAGATGAAGAGATCAAACAAAAAGGGAGGTGAAATTGCATTATTGTTAAGAATGACTACATATTTCTTTGACTTTTTTCTTTTTTCAAATCTTTTCTTACCTTTTAATTTTGTACTTTTTTTGACAATCAATGAAGTTATATGTTTTTAAAAAATCCTACCTTGAAAAAGAAAAAAGTGGCCCAACTTGTCAAAAGGTAAACTATGGGGAGCAGAAGAGAAATACTGATCAAAATAGGTAAAGAATTTATGAGAGAACATTTGGTTGCTTTGAATGAATTCAAGTCTCTTGAACCAGGGCATTAAAGGCATCTTGGAACCATTGACTGAAATCTTTAAGAAATCCTGGAGCAAGGAGAAATACTAATGTTATTTCAGTATTTGAAGAGAGGAAAAAAGTAGATCCAGGAAACTACAGACCAATCAAGTTGATTGGGAAAATCTAGAAAAGAGAACCAAGCAATAGGCTTATGATCACTGAGAAACAGGGTTCTTATTAGAAGCCAATGTGGTCCTGTTAAAAAGAGATTGCACCAAACAACTCATACAACTTTGACTAGATCAGTATACCAAGGAAATGCTATAAACATAATACAATTAAAATTCAGTAAGGCATTTGATTAAGTAGACCATAGGTTCTTTTTTGATAAACTGGACCAATGTAAGTTGGATGGTCCCATTAGGAAATGGTTTTGCAATTGACTAATTAAACATAGCCAATGTGATGTTAATGGGTCTGTCTCAGTGGTGGGTTCCTATAGGTGCGATCCACTCTATGGCACCGGTAGCGGCCGGCGGATTGCGAACTTGTGCGCGATGGCTCCGGTGCCATCTTCGCCGGTCTGTCGCATGCCACCATCTTTTTTCTGCAATTTTTTGGCTTTTTTGCTTCTTGCGCATGCGCAGAAGCAAAATCTCACAAGGGGACGCGTGCAAGAGAGAGATTTCAGCGAGATTTTGTCCCCTCACAAGATTTCGGTGAGATTTTGCTTCCGCGCATGCGCAAAAGCAAAATTGCGCAAGGGGCATACGCAACATGGTGATGCGCACGCAGCGCACTGGTAGCGAGGTAAGAGCAACCCGCCCCTGGTCTGACTACTTGGAAAGAGGTATGCAGTGGGGAACTGCAGGGTTCTGTCTTGGGCATCTTCATAAATGACTTAGATGAGATAAGAAGTTTGTAAAATTTGTGAATTACACAAAATTTGTGGAAGAGAAAAGCTAATTCCTTAGCAAACAAGCTCAGAATTCTATAGGAATATTAAGAAATGTTACATTTTCAATATATAATATACATATATGGATAAATGGACACACATATTCCACTTATTCCACATATGCATATACTTTTCCAACTGTACAACTGCTTCAGACAAGATGCAATGCAGAGGATCAGTACAAAGTTAATTTATTCAATTTCTGCATCCACATAATAAAGAGATTATCTGAGATCCCCTGATCATTTACTTATCCAAAATTACAGTGTAGTTTCAAATTAACTTTTGCTCAAAAGGAACATTAAGGGAACTAAAGATCTGCCTCACGCATCTGCTTTTTGATACAACAAATTCTCTTCCACAGTCCGTGTTTCATTTGGATTAGGAGACATTTGTTCATCTATATAAGAACTTTCTAATTTTTTACTCTTTGGTAAAGAGGCTTTTTGCAAGTTCCAATGCTCCTCTATAGCTGCAAATCTGGATTACTCATGACAATAATAGATATTTTATATTATTAATAATATATACAGTAAAATAGAATAATATACTGTATAATAGCAACAGCACTTTGATTTATATACCGCTTTACAGTGCTTTACTGCCCTCTCTAAGCAGTTTACAGAGTCACCATATTGCCCCCAACAATCTGGGTCCTCATTTTACCCACCTCGGAAGGATGGAAGGCTGAGTCAATCTTGAGTCTGGTGAGATTTGAACTGTCAAATTGCAGTCAGCCAGCAGTCAGCAGAAGTAGCCTGTAGTACTGCACTCTAACCACTGCGCCACCGTGGCTCATAATAATATTTGGTTTATTCATGAATGGCATTGTAACAGGGGTGGGTTCTGACTTACCTCGCTGCCGGTTCACTTCCTCCTGTGCCACATGGGTGTGCGCATGTTGCGTGCTGCGTGGGTGTGCCGCGCATGCGCAGTGCTGAAAACCCAGCTTCTGCACATGCGCAGAAGCAAAAAACAGCTTCTGCTGTGTGTACAAAAGCAAAAAACAAGATGGCAGCACCATAGGCACCGCCAAGAGAACTGGTTCGGGGGCATGTCCCGCTACAGGTTCTAAAGAACCGGTCCGAACCGGTAGGAAACCACATCTGCATTGTACCCTATGACACAGAACCATGTTACTTGTGAGATTGTCTTTTCCTAAAGACATCTACCTGTTTCTACCAGGTCTGACAGGGTGGGCATGCTCCTAGTCCTTTTCCCTAAATATTATCATCTGATGGGAGCTAGGAAGTGTGCCCTTTTCATGGTAGCCCCTGCCTTCTGAACTTTGGCAGGATACTCTTCGCCTTCCATAAAGTTTTGAAGACTTGACTTTTTCCCAAGCACTGGGATCAGATTGGATGACTGCACATTGGAAGCTTGACGTGGTGCCAGGTTTTTGTTGTTTTTAATATTTGAATTGGTTTAGTTTTATAGTTTTAATATGGTTTTATAGGTTGTTTGAACTTTTGATTGGGAGCTGCTCAAAGTTGATCAGAAGATGAGTGACTCTAAATAAATAAATAGTAAAATGACTATGCAAACACTGAGATCAGACCGTAACCCAGGGAGTCCTCAACTTACAATAGTTCATTTAGTGACCATTTGAAGTTACAATGGCACTGAAAAAAGTGACTTAGGACCATTTTTTCCCACACTTATGACCTTTGCAGCATCTCCATGGCCACGTGATTTACATTCAGATGCTTGACAACTGACTCACATTTATGATGGTTGCAGTGTCATGTGTTCACCTTTTCCAACCTTCTGACAAGCAAAGTCAACAGGGAAGCCAGATGCACTCAACAACCATGTTACTAATTTAACAACTGCAGTGATTCGAAATGTGGCCAGCAAAGTCGTAAAATGGGGCAAAACTCACTTAACCAATTTCTCACTTAGCAACATAAATTTTGAACTCAAATGTGGTCATAAGTCGAGGATTACTGTCCTACCAAGTTATTGATTCAGAGAGATACCTTAAAAAATGAAGTGTAACATAGAATTTGGTTATTTTTTAAAAAACTGAAAATATTTTCTATTTTTATTTGGAAGGTTATTTGCCCTGGGAAGGAAGGTTGAGATTTGTAGAAAAGAATGAATGAATTCTTTATCAGAGGAACACAGCTAAATCCGTGTTCACTGATGAGATGCACAGAATCCAGAATTAATGCTAGCAAAGTCACATTCCTACATATCACAATGAAGAAATGACCATCTGGTGTGCACTCTGCAGTCAGTGGAAAAGAAAAGCCAATACATAACCAACATGAATACCATATTGCAGGAATGATATGGCATAAAGTGGTACAGGAATGAAGATTCTTCTTGCAAAGGTCCAGGTTGCTTTATAATCCAGGTTTCCCCAGCTTGTCTAATATGAAATATTTTGTCCTCAAAGCAAATTTCATTGTATTCTTAAGATGCCTGTACTAAAAGGATAGTAAAAGTCTTTGACTTACCATAGTACAATTGCCATAGTAACAAGGAACATTAGGTTTAGCAGCGGCCATTTTCTTCACATTCTCCCTCAGAGATAGATTGGGAGGCATTAGGAAGCCAATCTTTTTGTACATTTTGGCATATACTGCTACTTCGACCATCTAGAGCTGAAGGTCAAATTGTTAGAAATAATATCGTCTAAACAATCCCCTTCAATATAGAATATATGTTTGCTATTATTGAACTGCGATTTCATTTGACCTCTCCTGTGGAATTATAGTAATTGTAGTAATTAACATTTTTGAATGTTACAAATCTATATTTAAGGCACTTATCTGGGGGGTTTCTAGCATTAAAAAAAACATTTGCCTCATTAAAAAAAACCAACTATCCAAAATACATAAAATCATAAATCTAAAAACCCATATTGATACAGTATTCTACAAAGACTTCACTTACACTGACCATATTGTTTTGGAAAAAATGAAGGACAAATCTGAAAAGGGGGCAAAAAGGTTCATAAGGATAAAGTAGAATTCAACAAGGAAAACAAAGATAATAAATAATTAAATTAATTAAATAAAAAGCTTCCTGTAATAAAGGACTGCCTTTTATAATAAAGGCTGCATGGTCACTGTAACTTTACTCTTTTTTTATTCTAGTTCAGGTGGAGATTCTACAAAATTGGGAATGTATAAATTCTGCCTGGCAAATGCACTGGACATTTTAGCCCCACTTCATGGGAAAAGTTTTTTACCAGTAGCATTGAGTCCTTCCACCCTAAGGGTCATTACAAAACTGTATTTCTGTATTGAAAGAAAGGTAAGGCATCGTCAGTAATTAATTAAGAAAAGGGCAATGGCTCAGAGAAAAGTTCTATTATGAAATCTAAGAGATCATCCAATATTTGTAAGATTCTTGTATAGAATTTATGTGAAAAATTATGTACCAATGTTTCATGGATCTGCTCAGTATATTCATTCAGTTCAAAAGGATTATCTTCTATTTGGGTAGTGGGTGGGAGCAAGAATGAATAACATGCAATGGAACCTTGAAATAACCTAATTCTGAAATGCTATAGAATTAAGTGATACAGAGCAAGATATTTTTATCTCACTATATTCTTGGTTGTTGCTCATCAATTAATATAATTGAAGATCAATTAACAATTTTTAATAGTTGGTTGGAGTACTCCAAGAAAATGTGCTTATTGTAACAGATCCTGCTTGTTACACCTACATCCCATCTATAAAATTAATTACTATCATTTTAGTAAAAGAATATTCAAATGGAGAAGTACCAGTAATCACCACAACACTTTGTTTCCAGGTAATGGAGTTTCCAGGTAAAGGACATTTACTTAGAGGACTGTACCAGCATTCTGAACCTAATGGGGAAAATGATATATTATTTCAGAACTTTGTAACCTTTAGACCAATTTTATTATTTTCCCTTCCACTGCTTATTCTCAAAAAGATCGACTCTAAAGTTTACCACACATCAGTCCTGTAGGTCAATTACTGTATGTCCTACCCGCTTTGTTATTCCTGTGTAGTCCTTTCTCCTTGTCATGAATTCTTATAATAGAATACAATGCTCCATTGGTAAAATGGGAGAGCTTTAAAATCTGTGTTCATTGTCATGCTAAAATAGCAGAAGTCTATGTTTATTTGCTTGCTGTTATAGAATTAAAATCAAAGTCTGAAGCCCACATAATTTAATTCAATATTCTCAATAATTCAATATTACAGATCACTCCTAACCAATTCAAGATACTTTTTTTTTTGCAAACAAACATAATTTATTTTCTTTACTTCATATACAGAAAGCAAATGCATTATCAACTGAATTTTATTGGAAATGCAGGCTATGGGACCCGGAACTCTACCATAGCTTAGCCAGTAAGCTACCTCAAACAGCTTAAAACAGTCTGAAAAATATTTACATTTCCTCCAAAAGAGGAAAACATCTTAAAGTTTTGGAAGAATAGCCATGGCTCGATTATTACTGGCTGGAAATATTGATAGTTGCAACCAGGGGTGAAATGCTACCGGTTCGGCCCAGTTCAGGCGTACCGGTAGCGGCGGCTGCCAGTGGTTCAGAGAACCGGTAGTGGCGGCAATGCGAGGCTCCGCCCACCTGCCCAAATGTTGACATTTTCTTGTTTTTTACCCTCTGCGCATGCGCAAATTCTTCTGCGCATGCGCAGAGGGTGAAAAAGTGTGCACAACCGTGTCATGCACGCAGAGCACACACTTCCAAACCAGTAGGGAAGGTAAGTAGATTTCACCGCTGGCTGCAACCCAACATAGCTGAGGGATATCAAATTAGGGAAGACTTCTTTCAGAAAACTTGGAGGTAGCATTAGAGGGCTGTCAAACTCCCAGCCCACAGGCTGGATGTGTCACACATTGGCCACGCCCATGCTCAGTTTAGTAAAGGGGGGTAGTCCTGATTCATCATGTAACGCCACCATGACGACGTGAGTTTCACACCTCTGCATTAAAGAATTTAGCTAGGTTCTACATGACATGTAAAAAATGCAAGTAGAAAAATAGGGACCACCTTGGTGGGAAGGTAACAGCATTCTGTGCACCTTTGGCGTTTAGTCATGCCGGCCACATGACCATGGAATCGTCATCAGACAGCGCTGGCTCTTCGGCTTAGAAACAGAGATGAGCACCGCCCCCTTAGATTCGGGAACAACTAGCACATATGTGTGAGGGGAATCTTTACATGTCAGCAAATATATATAGGGTGAACTCAGCACTCAGCCTTTTGGAATTGGGAAGGGGATCGCAGCGCTGCCGCCTGAAAACCTTTCCTCCCCAGGCTGAGTGGCGAGCTGGCAGGTGGGTGGAGGCTTCTTCAGCTCCGCAGCTTCCTTGGGGCAGCAGCAGGACAAGGACCCTCCAACCCGAGGTGCGGCTGACCCCCGGGCGACTCACATACCTGCGCGGCGGCGGCGGTGGCAAGCGATCCCGTCCCCTCCACGAATGTCTGTGGTGTGCTGTCACTGCCGGCGGCGGGCTCGCGATTGGCCGGCTCAGGCTGGAAGGAGGGAAATAAAAAATAAAAAGCTCCTTCACTCTTAAAGGGGCGGCTGCCTCCTGAGGACGGGGGTGGCTCCCTAGAGGTGGCTGATTGAGGGTCCTTCTCAGGCAGAGACCCCCGCGGCAGCAGGGGCTGCAATGCAATGCTCTGAGCGGCGTGCAAAAAGCATTCCTCCAATTTTGGAATCAGGGAGGGAAGTGTTTTCGGGCTGCAGCCTGAAACGCAATGCTCTTTTTTTGCTTCTGCAATCACTTTTCTCCCCATTCCAAAAACAGGGCAAACAGTGGGGTGTCCATAGAAACCCCACTAAAGCCAGCAGATTTATTTCAAAGAGAGGGAGGGAGGAAGAGAGGGGGGAGGGAGAGGGAGAGGGAGGGGAAGGGGAGAGAGAGAGAGAGGAGGGGGGCATACCACAGTCACTTGCTAAAGTATTGAATGCTAGGTATGGCAGAATTATTTTTTTCTTGTTTTGCTCCCCCAAAATTAAGGTGCATCCTATATTCCGGTGTGTCCTATACTCCGAAAAATACGGTATCCCTCTGCATAAAGTGCATGCAATGTTAACTGCAAGATGTCTCTGGAGATTCTCAGTCATCCAGGTCATGGTTGTTTCAAAGGTGCTTTTTCAAAAGTCAACGGGACTTTCACAAAGTCCACTTGCCTTTTTCAAAAGGCACTTTTGTGTTAACTGCAAGATATTCCTGCCAAAATATATTAGATTGCTGTGCCACAGTATTGGCATACTTTTAAAGCTATTGGTTGCACCCAGAGGCACAGAAACAGCATTCCCAATAACATTATATCAAAAGGGACCCAGAAGTATTTTACTAGTTATCCTGATTCAACCATAGCCCCTTTACCCAATGGACGTATTCAGATAGGCTTAAACAAGTTATGATAGGTCAAAAGAAACAAAAGTGTATTTCTTTGGGCTTGGAAAAAACTGTACCATACTTATGGGAGGAGTGAAAAGTAATCAGTTTACTCCTTTCCATTGCTCTCCAGTTTAAATTCCAACAGTACCAACTCCCCATTTATCCAGTTTTATTTCTTCTGAAATTAGTTTTCTAAACCCAGCCATATTTGTTAAAGCAAAATAAACAAATTTAAAAATGGTAATAAATTAAGCAGTATCTGAAAATCTCTTTTGCCCCTTTCCTGAGTCAGGATAATAATAAATTCTATGTGTGAGTTGAAAAAGAGTTTTGAATTAAAAAAAAACCTGAAGTAAATGCCTTGGGTCAACAGAAATGGCAGGTTTTTCTCTTTCTGGTTTATGGGGTGATAAACAAAGTTGCATTTTCCTTGGTAAATAATGCAGTTTATCTCTATAACTTGGATGCACATACATTCAGTATAATTATATTTCAGGGTAAATTACAGTTTGGTGACAATTCCATAGAGAACTTCTAATATAAATAAACCACAAGGACACTTATTTATTATGGAAACACTCTGCTTCCTGCAATTGAATTTCATGTAGAGTTAGGCATGGTTCTGCTCAGTAATTTCTTCAAGTTTTTGTACAGCAAAATTTGTATATAATTATAGTATTAAAATGCAACAAGCTTGGCGATTCGGTGGGGATTAAACATATATAGGTTCAGATGGCTTCGTATCTTTAGCTAGTTGGCCTTTAAAAAATATATTCCCAGAAAGTCAAACATTCAACAGGTGTTATTTTCTGAAAAGAAATCTGTTAAGGAGTTATTGTGCTGTTAAGCACATACACAGCGAAATGTGTTGTAGTAATGGTGTTACAGTTTGATATGAATGCCATTCAGTCAATAAACAGAATATCTTTAGTATGTACAAAGTAGTTTTACTTCAATAGTAGCAAAGTTAAATAGGAAGTCCAAGTCATACACAGTTATTCAGTCAATGCGAAGTTTCGTCTTGCCTATCTTTGTTTTAACTCACAAACAAAGATTACAACCATCACTTAATTCTATACTATCACAGATAGTTACTCTTCTCTTCACAGCAATTTCACACAGTCATAAAGTAATCTACTAATCAGTAAAGCAGCAGAGAGTCTTCAATCCGGGGACTTCTTGTTTTGGTTCCAACGGTGTCGCTGGCGCTCCTCGCTGGGCGTCCTTCCGATTCCCTGTAAAAGTCGCCAGAAAAGCTGTCTGGCGGCTTGAAAATCTCACCCCGGGCAAAGGGGAGAGATGAGAGCGAGACAGGTGGGGTAGAGCCCCGCTAGTGCCCTAGAAGTCAACTTACAGCGCGAAGGGTGAGGGCTCCCCAGGTAGCCTGTCTGTTGCTCCGGGAAGTCGGAAGCCTCCGCTTAAAGCGGAGCAAGATGCCGCGACCACCGCTGCTGTTACAAAGGAAAGTATAATTATTTTAAATCTAAAGAGAGCAGCCAGAGAAAGGCAGGAGTCCAGAAGGGCATTAACTTTGACTTTAACTCCACTGCTGGATTTTACTTCGGAAGTAACAAAGTAGCTTAATAAGGAAGAAGTAATAATATGGCGATTGGAGATTTGGGCATGGAAGAGAAAGTTATTTTTGCTTTGTTACCAGCTTTTTCTTATGGAAACCTCTGATCCTGAGAAATGATTTCTTCTCCTTTTGTCTCCTGATTTAACTTACAGCTTCAAAGATTAACTGGCTTTGGATTTGGATTGGGAGAGCCAGACAGATGTTTGCGACGTGGAAAAGGAGACGGAGGATTGAGGTCAGATGGGAGGTGAATCGATAGATTCGAAATTGTCAAGTGACAGATGGTGTTGAAATCTATAGGATGGTTGGAAAGATTAACAGAACTGTAATTATTTCTTCTCTTATTATTATTATAATATTTTTTGATGGTAGTTCCTTTTTAGATTATTTTATACATATATCATACATTTTGAAGTTAAAAATTTGATATAGTGTAATATTATGTTATTAATATTTTGAGGGATTTTAGGATTAAGTTTAAGGTCTTTGAGGTATAAGGGGTTAGGTTTTACTCTTTTTTATTATTATTATTATTACATATATTATATATTTTGATTATTATTATTATTACATATATTATACATTTTGATTATTATTATTATTATTATTATTATTATTATTATTATTATTATTATTATTATTATTATTATTATTATTATTATTATTATTATTATTATTATTATTATTATTATTATTATTATTATATATTTTGAAGTTGATACTTTGATATATTGTAATATTGTTATTAATATTGTGTTTGATTCTATGATTTTATGATTAAGTTTAAAGTCTTAGAGGTATAAGGGGTTATTTTTTAAACCATGGGAATAAACAATTGATAGAATATTTCAAATATTGAGGTATTGTGATTAGGTATAAACATTTAATGTTTAGTTAATGTTTATGTAATATTTACTTAAGTTTTGTTTTGCTTGGAAGAAATGTTGTGCTGATTGAAAGGGGGAGGAAAGGTTTACTTTTGCTCCTCTTTTATTTTTATTTCTTATTTTTTCTTTCTTTCTTTTTATTATTATTAGTTTATAGGTAGATTATATAAAAGACGGAGGTTTAGATATGTAAAGTATAGTTGGAGATGATGTATGATGTATTAATATAAATATATATATATATATATATATATATATATATATATATATATATATATATATATATATATATATATATTTATATTTATATTTGTTAATCTTTCTTTTTAATTTCTTATTTTCTTTATTTTTTATTATTTTTATCCTTCTTCTGATTATGTTTTGAATAGTTTTAAAAAAAATGGGAGTTAAAGATTTTTTTAAAAAAGTGGAAATTAAGAATTTGCTTTAATTTAATTTAAATTTATTTTATTGAATATTATGCCCTGTACTTTCTCTGGGAAGTCCGGGGGGGAGAGGGAGGAAGGGAAGGGGGTGGGTTGGGGTTAGGGGGGAAGGGGGGGAGAAAAATGAAAAATGTTTGTACTTTGTACTTATAAAACTTTTTGAATAAAAAAAAAATCCGGAACACACCGTCAAACACCACTCACCACACTAAACTACCAACAACACTGAGCATGCTCTCTTGCTTGCTTATATAGTAATCATCCACAATGCATTTAAAGCAATATACACATAACAATGATTTGTGGCTTAATCATATATTAACACACCCAATCGTTTGAACAGGGTTCTAACAAAATCAATACTTTCTAAGCACTTTTTCTTTCTTTTTCTTTGCAACTCTTAAGAAGCCTCTTTATGTACAGTATAGCAGAGTAATCTCTGTCCCATCAAATAAAGTGAAGGAAGATGCCTCTAGGGAGATGACCCTTAGTTTTCTTAGCAGATAAATCTTTCAAGGTGTTAATTTGAATGTGTAAAGCTTAATTTTTTCCTCTCTGGCTCTTTTTGAATGATAAATGAATTGCAAATGTCAACTACATTTTAGCCTAAGATTTTGGGTAAATCTAGTCTGTACAGTCTAGGCTTTAGTTTATTCTTTGTATTTATAAAATTTGGTTGAGTAAAGCATGATTAATTTTACCCTGAATTACTATGTTTATAAGTGTAGCCTCTGTTTGTCATAGTCAACTAAACGAGAGAACTCTGGTAATTAATTATTGATTAGATTAACATGCTCTAAACTGGGATTTAAAAATTAAATAATCACATTTGACTGGATACATATAGCACAGGCAAAAACTGTGGCTGACCAATCACAATTGCTGAGTTCATACAATATTCTAAGATACAAATTTATTATATTGTAATTTAGTATGACATGTGAATCCAATTACTCTGTAGCTGTTTAAATAATTCAGTGTTTATTTAACTGGGTTTGCTGAACAAACTACATTGAATTTATATAATACAAATACAAACAAGCAAGCCACATTAAGGTTAGTATGCTCTACAAGTTTAGTTTTTAGTTTATAGCCTAACATACATATTTATGAAAGTATGAGACTGGTTCACATTATGGATTGTCAAATTATTAAAGTGGATTGTTACCTTGATTTATAAATATCAGTAGAGATCATTTTTTCCTCAGGCCAAAGATGAAATGATCATCTGCTCATGTTTTAAGCTAAACAACAAAAGCATCTTTCAAAAGATCTCTCTGTTTAATTTATAAAACTGGAAAATTTTGGAAAGGTTATGGATAACATTACGGATTCCTTGTGTTTATGGAAACTCAGTTCCGTTTAAGCCTCACCTGTAAGATTCTTTTCTGAATAGCAAAAAGTGTTGATAAAAGGAGTGCAGTAATGGAAATTTGAGTCACATTATAAAATCCCATCCTTTAAAAAACCTAATAGTAAATATCACAGATTTCAGTGCAATAAAATTCCAGCTAAATATGATTTGAATTCCAGAATTAATGCTTTGAAAATGAGTTGGATTACAATGATAGAAATACAGGGCAGTTCCTTTCGGAATGTCTTTGTAACTGACTTTAAGGTATGTACAAGAAGAAAAGTAAAATAGATGAAAGACAACCAGATTCCCAAATATTCAAAAAACATTTCCTGAATACTATAGCTGTATGTTTGTGATAGAATGGAGTGGGAGACAGGTACCTTTCCCAAAGTATATTTCATTTCTCCTTTACTCCTGTAGAAAAGCTTTTGGACCAGATGCAAGTCAGAGAAAAGAGGGAGTAAAGAAGAGATGTCATTGGGAAAGTAAAATTAAAAATTCAGCAAAGAGGAGATTTTGGTTTTATTCCGGTTTATTATCCCTTTTTTCATCAAAAGCTATTCAGTCTGCTAACTAATAGACAAAAGCTAATTCTTCAAGGAATTATAATTAGGTTGGTTTTTTCGAATGCTAAATGAAAGAAATAGGAATCCAAAATAATTTTTGTTATAGTTTGTTCCCACCACCACACTTTGAAATCAAAAGAACATATAACCTAACCTTGGTTTATCTGATTCTGTAAATTCAGCAGATGTTTTGTATATAGTGTCTAGGAGAAAACATGAAAACTTGTCATACAGTCATTAGCTGATTAGTTAGGGGGAAAAAAACTCCTTGGGAACCACTTCAAAGACCATTGGTCATGATTGGCCTTTACTTCAAGTATTATTGCCATCCCTACTAACTATGCATTTTAATTAATTCTGGTGACAAAAATCATTTGATACCATTTGCTTCCAATATTTTTCCCAAATATGCTTCTAAGATATTCATTCATTCATTCATTTACTCACTGTGTATTCTTTTGAATGCCTCTGTATGTTCATTCATATCTATTTACTGAATACTGATGAGATATTTAGATAATATTTCACCCAGTGGAAGAGTACTGGGCCTAAGACAGAAAATTGAGGTATTCCACTGCATACTTCTCTCCATATAGGTGTAGTTCCATTTTAAAAACTGTTGGCTTCTGGTTATAACTTTGCTAGCCTCTAGATGTTCATAGTTTCATTGCTTGCTCATCTTTTCCAGGATCTTCCCAGGAATTGATCTCAGGCTGATTATTCCTGCAGCTATTTTTTCCCCTTTTTTGAAGATGGGAACCACATCAGCTATTTTCCAGTCCTCTGGTAGTTCCCCGGTGCTCCAGGATCTTTGAAAGATATGGTTCAGTGGTTCTGAGATCACGTCTGCCAGCCCCTTCAGAACTTATATATTCCTATAAAAGTTGTTAAAGAATACTGATTCTGTCCTTGTGCATAGGAATATAAAATTGTGTGCTTACTTCAGCAGCAAATATACTAAAATTGGAATGATACAGAGAAGATTAGCATGGCCCTTGCTCAAGGATAACATGCAAATTCATGAAGCATTCCATATTTTTTAATATAAAAATACATGAAATTGGATTGATAATCTAAACAACAATAGTTTTGTAAAATATCCCATCCTTTTATGCACATGGATTCATCAGCATGCCTATTTGGACGTCTTACTGAAATAATTGGATGACATACGGTGACTTTCGATTGTAAATATTCTTCTTAATTCACATGATCTTCTAATAAATGGACTGTCGGAAATGTGGCTAACATTTACTTCCATAGAGGTGTATGGTACATACTTGCTCAGTAAGTATCAGGGGATGAGAATTGTGTTAATTTATGATACCCAAAAATCAGGACTCTGATAGCACTTGTTCAGATTAAGAAATTTTATTAGCTTTTGCCTCCTGATGTTATGTCTCCTGATGTTTTTCCTACAAGATAAGTCTCCAAACTTAAATGCAAAATATTTGCTGTTTTAGAAGCAAATTTATCTGAAAGATAAATAACTTTGGGATAATCAACTGAAATGTTTTATAATAAGGAAACATTACTGGGATATCAGCAGCTCTATTTGATAGGACAGCATGCTGTCAGTGAAAATTGGATAAAAGAGTACATTATAATTAAAACACAAGGAGTTAAGCATTACAGATTCATCATATGAGTTAGGTCTTTACATAATATGTCCAAAATATGATAATTTGAGCCTAATCATTTGTGCCTCAAGTGAGAGCTCTGAATTGATTCACTCTAGGATGCATTTGTTTGTTTTCTTGGCAATCCCTGATATTCTCAGGAGTCTTTTCCAAAGATCACCAAAATTCAAAAGCATGAATATTCTTTCTATCCTATTTCTTCACAGTTCAACTTTTGCATCCGTAGAGTATCAAGGGAAAAGGATTACCTACAAATTCTGATCTTTATACTGTATGTATAGACACATCCCAGCTCCTGAATATCTTCATCACTACTCTACCAAGTGCTAATTTTTGGTATATTTTTTGACTGCTGCTTTTTTTTAACCTTTGATAGTCTTAAAAGGCATAAGCTATCCACCACTTCTATGTTGTTATTGTATATTCTAAGGCTGGCTACTGTTACATGTTGTCATTACTACATGTTATATTTAATCTT
Organism: Diadophis punctatus similis; assembly: GCA_023053685.1. Taxonomy (NCBI): domain Eukaryota; kingdom Metazoa; phylum Chordata; class Lepidosauria; order Squamata; family Dipsadidae; genus Diadophis; species Diadophis punctatus. Next base: position 50,806 of record JALIGW010000016.1, read on the forward strand.
AATAGAGTTTCAAAGATAATAGGTCATAGTAAATAAATAGATCAAAAAAAGTGAGGGAGATCAAGTTATAGTGTACTAGTTCTTAGAGGATGAGAAGAGACAATGCTGTTTTCTGAGGGGAAAAAAGTCAAAATTGTTTTGAAGGGAACATATCAAGGTAAGAACCCAGGAGTAGCCTGACTCATTTTTTTTTTAACTTGGAACAAAAGTAACAAATGCTATTTCTTCCCAAACTAACATGCTTTATAATCAGGATCTAGCAAAAACAAAACCAAGAACCTGATTCCTTCCCTGGTAACCATTTGTTACCTTTTCATGATGCTTAAAATCAACTATCTGGAAAAGTCATCTCATTTTGCCTTTGATAAGGCCAACCTGCAAGTATCCATCTTTCCTCCACAATGTCTTATGTTCAGACTAGATTCTGGCATAGCCAGGTGGAAGAAGAACTGTATTTGGTTGTATTTGTTAATACAAATTAAAGACCTTTAATTTGTATTAAAGTGTTTTTTGTGTTAATACATTATTGTGTATAATAATACAATTATTGTGGTAATATAATATAATATAATATAATATAATATAATATAATATAATATAATATAATATAATATAATATAATATAATATAATATAATATTATATTATATTATATTATATTATATTATATTATATTATATTATATTATATTATATTATATTATATTATATTATATTATATTATAATAATGATTGTGTTAATACAAATTAAAGAATTTGTTAATACAAGTTAAAGAACTGTATTTGGACAACCATTTGTCTGAAGTAGTCTAGGGTTTCCTGCCTAATAGCAATAGCAATAGCACTTAGACTTATATATCGCTTCATAGTGCTTTACAGCCCTCTCTAAGTGGTTTACAGACTCAGCATATTGTCCCCAACAATCTGGGTCCTCATTTTACCAACCTCAGAAGGATGGAAGGCTGAGTCAATTTGAACAGCTGAACTGCCGAACTAGTGGGAGTTGGACAAGAAGACCTCCAAGGTCCCTTCCAACTCTGTTGTTGTTGTTGTTGTTGTTGTTGTTGTTGTTGTTGTTGTTGTTGTTCCTTCTTTATTCTATTATTTCTTGGATAATAGAGTGAAGAACAGACTATAGGTTAGTCGAAGACCGATATTAAGTTCTTCTTGACCTTTGTCAGTCTACTCTTTGGAAAAAGACTTGACTTATAATTACATGCTACCAAATCTGCAGCAGCTCTTGACAAATATGAACTTCCCAATGAATGATTGGCAAGATATAAATAAGATGTAAAGGTAAACATTTACATTTTAGTACATTATTTTAGTAACTATAGATATACATGTATATATATTCATAAAGCTATAACAACACAATTAAATTTTTTAAAAATGTTATTAACATATCACGTAAAAAGTAAGGGCATTTAAAAAAATTTAATCTAATGAATTTGAATATATCTCTTAGTTCTCAAATTCCTGCTCCTGAGTCTATAGAAGTCTCTGCTGGTTTCCAATGAGTCTAATGAAAAGGTTTCTTGGATCTTAACAATGGAAGAAAGATGGGAATAGAAAGATGGGGATGGTGTAATAAAGTAAATATGTGTTGCTCTTGTGTCCATGTAAATTTACTGGCAATCTTCAAAATAAAAAGACAGGTACAATTGTGTTATCAAACATTTCATTCAATATTGTTTCTCTGAAATGTGCTGTTTAGAATACATAAGTATTCAGAAGAAAACTACATTGCTGAATTATTTGTATTTGTTTTATTTGTCAAGCATATATGATTATAAGCAAAGTTTAAACAGTAAAACATGATTGAATATGTATGTAATATTACAAGCATGAATAAGAGTAAAAGAGGTATGAATATATGGGTACATTAGGACAGGAACGGTAGGCACTATTGTGCGCTTATGCACGCCCCTTACCGACCTCTTAGAAATGGGGTGAGGTCGATGGTAGATAATCTGAGGTTGAAGTTTTTGGGGTTTGGGGAAGAAACTACTGAGTCAGGTAAAGTGTTCCAGGCATTGACAACTCTGTTGTTGAAGTCAAATTTTTTGCAATCAAGTTTGGAGCGGTTTACATTAAGTTTGTATCTATTGTGAGCTCGAGTATTATTGCAGTTGAAGCTGAAGTAGTCGTTAACAGGTAGGACATTGTGGCAGATAATTTTGTGAGCTACACTTAGGTCAGAACGAAGGTGGCGTAGTTCTAAATTTTCAAGTCCCAAAATTCCAAGTCTGGTTTCATAAGGTATTCTGTTGTGAACAGAGGAATGTAATACTCTTCTTGTGAAATATCTTTCTACTACTCCACAGAGATACCAAGGTTTTTATACCCTATTGTTCTGAGGATGTTTTTGTACCAGGTATTAATTCTGATGTTGCAAGGAGCAATAGGTGGTCCATATTGTAGCTTATCCACTTGGATTTTAAAAAATCCTTCCTACCTTATTTTTTCCCCATTCAGATATTTATTTCTTCTTTCTATATGCATACATGCATCTTTATTAAAATAGCATAACAGAGAAATAAATTGTGTGTAATGGAATATAAATCCATTATGCTCAGAAAAAAGGAAGGTCATATGAAGCTCAAGATAGTAACAGTCAAGGTCAAAAAAGAACATTGTGTGATAGCATCACATTAATTCACATAAAGGGATAGGATTAATATTTATCTCTCAATCCTTCAGAAACTCATTATTAAATATATTTTCCAGGATTCATTATATGTCCCACTGCCTCTCCTTTGACCCCATGCCATTTAATCTTCAAGGTGGCAAAGTTTAACAAGAAATTAAAGACAAAAGTAGCATTTGTGTGAACATTTTAGATGGTCAGTTTTGAAGCTCCATTCAAAACTTTGAAGTTACAATCTGAGATCCAAGTCTGGATGAATGGTTTCCCCATATTACTTAACCGCAGTAATTTAAATCTTGGACTTCTAATTCCATGGTGTCCCAGAATGAAGAGGGCAATATTGCAGTAGAGATTGGTGGTCAGATGGTGAATTCTGGAGAACTTGTACACCAGACCCCTGCTTCTCATGAGTAGACTGCGGGAACTGAGGTTTTTATATTGAGCCAAGTGGCTGGGAATTGAAGAATGACTTAATGCAGTGGCCCATATTGACACAATGTTTACCAAGCATGGTTTCTTATTAGTTTTAGAAATGGCTTCTTAACTTCATTTAGCTATTAGGAACCATTGTAACAGCAGGTTTCAAAACACTGGGTGAGTATCTTCAATCCTTAGTGAAAAACAGGTTCAAATACCAATGTAAGGATTTAAGAAAAAAATTATGGAATAATCAGCAAAAGTATAAATAAAAGTAATAAAGGTGGGATTAAAAAATCTAAAATAAAAATGTGATTATAAATTGATTTTGATAAGTTACCAAGAGATGAAGGGTCCAGATGATCCTTGAAATACAGTAAGATTTTAAAGCTAATTCCAAAAATCCTTTCTGTGGGAAAATGCTATTGTTTTGAACAATAGGAAAGGATGGAATTTTGAAGACTGGACACTACAGGGAACCAGAAGAAACTAAAATTTACAATTAAAGGAGAAAAACATTGAAAATTTTATTGGCTAAAAAAGAATGGAGCAAAATACTTTGATCCTGAAGTTTTGAAGGATATTTATGAACAATAGACCTAGAAGTTAATTTTAAAACTATCTGGCATTATAGACAACATGTGTTTCAAAATGTTATGAGAAAGAAACTTTCTACAAAAGAGTGAAGGTGACTTGAAACCAGATTTAAAAATGACAGGCTAAAGAATGATATGGAAAAAGATGCTACACTGGAGTTACAAATGAAACTGGCTCTTAATAATTAAAAGAGATACACAAATAACAAACCAAGAGAGTAACCTCAATCATTTTCCAAAATTGGATCAACAAAAGAGGCTTGTTGAAATTTTGAAGGATTTTCTGAGAATGAACAAAGATAACATTGAAAAGAAATCAATTAGAAGAATAGCCGAGGTGGCGCAACGGTTAGGGTGGGGTACTGCAGGCCACTTTAGCTGACTGTGATCCGCAGGTCAGCAGTTCAAATCTCACCGGCTCAAAGCTGACTCAGCCTTCCATCTTTCCGAGGTAGGTAAAATGAGGACTCAGATCGTTAGGGGCAATATAAATATACATTGCTTACTGGTGTAAACCGCTTAGAGAGTGCTTGCACTGTGAAGCGGTATATAAATGTCACTAATAAATAATTTATTCAAAGTGTTTGAAGGGATTAAACATCAAGATTGTTAAAAATAAAGAAATATAAAGTTAGTTTATATTTGATCAAGATTAAAATAGATATGTTGTTATCGCTGATAATCCTTAATGGACTAACCTGGACTAAATGATGTTTCAAAGATTTGTTTATAGATAAGAGATGATATATGGCAAGAAGAGATCTTGTTTTGCTGTATTTTAAGAGAAGTTAATAAGTTACTAAAATTATTTATTTATAAGGAGTCATTTCTTCATATAGTTCTTTTCTTTTTCTTTAATATATTATTTTTCTTATTTTTCTGTGTTTTTATCCTATTTTTTTATTCTGTTCTGTGTTTTTCTTTTTATTCCTTTTATGTTTGTTTGCCTTATTATTTTAATGTTTAAAGTACTATAAAAATAATATTACTTTAAATGTTAAGGCTGGAAAATCTTTAATTTTGTTATTCCATACATATATTTTCTATGACCAAATCAAACTCTACAAAGGAAGTGAAAGAATGTTAAATGGTTTTGATATGATTTCTTGCATAAAGGTGGGAAATTTTCCCAAGATGTTGTCCTGATTTAGCGTTCCAAGTCAAAGTGTCCATCCAAAAAGCTCTTTTTTTCCCAAGTCAGATCAATCAGTGAATCAGTGAGTTGGTTATGATCTTTAAAGTCCCACAGGGCATGAGTCAGTTACCTACAGAACCATCCCATCCAGTCAGGCAAGGAAAATATTCTGCAGACCATGTCAGTTAAGGAATTCTAATTGGCATGGTTCAGGAAGAAAGCCTCACCTTCTGGAACACTGGTGAGGCGGGCCTTCACTCTCCTGACCTTTTTCAAACATTTGAAAGCATGGCTTTGTTGTCTGGTTTGGGACCCACAGAGGAGCACACAACCATGGGTCTGGTTAGCGCCCTGAAAGCCTCCCTTTGCCTTTTAATTAACTTTTAATTTTGAATTTTAATCATCCTTGCCTTTTTTATATACTTTTTTATGATTCAACATTTTATTTACACACCACTCAGAGGCCCTCTGCGAAGGAGATAGGCGGTTTCAAAATTTGATAAATAAATTAAAAATAAATTAAAAATTGAGTTGCTTGAGGAAAGGCTGGACTTAAATACAACAAATCGAAAATATATATTATGCTAGTAGCAGCAGTGAGGGGGAGTTAGGTAAAAAGACAGTTATTTCCTAAATGGTATTCTTACCATCTCACAAATAAACATTTTTGCACTGCTCTGTTCTGAGTAGAACAACCTATGATTGTGGGTGCTGGGAGATGCAGACAGGAAAAAAAATGATGTCTTAAAGCCATTTCTTCTTTAAGGACAACTGTTCCAGGATTTTGCTAATAAATTGACTGCAAATAGTACATGCATTCAAAATGGATATATGGATTGCAGCTTGAAGGCATCACTGGCATAATATCATATCATATATCATGGTGTGTGTGGGTGTGTGTGTGTGTGTGTGTGTGTGTGTGTGTGTGTGTGTGTGTGTGTGTGTGTGTGTGTGTGTTGAAATTTGAGCAGTATTGCCAGATCTTTAAAGAATTGGGACTTGCCTATTTTCTTGTTGGCCACTTGCATATAAGGAAGATGTATGAGCCATGAGAAGAGCAGTGAACCATATATGATATAGAAAACATAAATCAATGTTCCTTGTATTGCTTCTTTGCAATTTTTATAGCATCTGAGACAGAGAATCCCAAAAAATCCCACATCAGCTTAAAGGGTACTGTACTGATGTTACTGTACTATCATTGCATATAGATCATCTAGTATAATGTAGTTTATACATACTATATATTATATACATAATAAAATACTCAGCTTGTTTTTTTGCTCTCCATCCAAAACAAATGTCAAAAATATGAAGCAATGCATACTTTCATCATCTTAACCATCATTCCTTTTTAAATTCAGTCATCTTAGATATTACTGGATCTATTTTGGGTATAATAGGAAGGGCCACTACTACACCTAGTTAGCCCTCAGCCAAATCAGAAATAGATTAAGCTCCTAAGAATGTAAATTCAAAAATCGTTATGTTAATTATAGGTAAGTTGAACATTAATATCCAACATCAAGGTGTTGGTCATTACCTTTAAAGCCCTACATGGCTTAGGACCAGGTTATCTTCGAGACCGCCTTCTGCCACACAGCTCCCAGCGACTGGTGAGATCCCACAGAGTTGGTCTCCTCCAGGTCCCATCAGCTAAACAGTGCCGGCTGGCGGGCCCGCAGGGGAGGGCCTTCTCTGTGGCTGCCCCAGCTCTCTGGAACCAGCTACCTCCAGAGATCCGGACTGCCCCCACCCTATTGGCCTTCCGGAAAGCAGTTAAGACCTGGCTTTTCCGACAGGCCTGGGGCTGTTGATCTCGCAGCTGTAATCAGCGAGATCCGGCCATGAAAGGATATGCATGGGTTTTTAAATTGTTTTAATTGTTTTAATGTTTAATTATGTTTTTAATATTTATTGTGTTGTTAAGCCGCCCAGAGTCCTTTGGGAGTTGGGCGGCATACAAATTTAATAAAACTAAACTAAACTAAACTAAACTAAACTAAACTAATCTTAATTGCAGTGGGAAATTTGCCATGAAGTATTTTGTCCGGTGTACACTGTGCCTTATTCGTGCAGCCAGGTTTAGTGTCATGCTGGGGGACAATTGGCCTTGAGTAATAGTAGTAATTGTTGTTTCCAAACCTAAAATAAGCATGCTCTCAGTATGACCTATAGTAAACATACTTTCTTGAGTATGTTTCTTGAGTCTTGATTACTTTCTCTGAAAGTCAGAGGATGGTCCACTCCAGTAGTGGGTTCCTACCGGTGTGCTTTCCGCCTTTCTTCGCCGCCGAGCCGAAGACGCTGGCGGCGTTTGCGGCGGGGGCTTCCCCCGCCCGCTTTCCCGGGACGCCGGGATGCCGCCATTTGCATTCTTCTGCACTCTGCGCAATCGCTTGCGCAGAGTGCAGAAGAATGCAAATGGCGGCATCCCGGCGTCCCGGGAAAGCGGGCGGGGGAAGCCCCCGCCGCAAACGCCGCCAGCGTCTTCGGCTCGGCGGCGAAGAAAGGCGGAGAGCGCACCGGTAGGAACCCACTACTGGTCCACTCCAATACTCTTGAAATTAGTACAAAATCCAGAAACATATAGGTCTTCATAAATTCTGCTACCAGCTATTCTTTTGTCATTGTGCCTCAGGCTTTCCTGACAATGATTCCTATTCTTTGGTCCTTGTAATTATGATTTTTTTTTCATTCCATAGCATCAGAATATATATGGATGGTAATTGGGTGAGCCAAACATTGTTCATAGAGAAGTTCCCATTAGGAAAATGAAATAATACATTGTAGATATCAATAATAATCACAGTTAATAACATTTGAAATATCTAAATAAGCTGTTGTTAGTACAGTAGAGGCAAAATAAGTAGGCTTTGTGGAGAATATCACTTAGTTCATATTGCATATGTAAATTTCTCTCTGTGTGTGTGTTGGAGTATGTTTCATGAATTCAATCATTGTAACTTATAAATTGTTTTTCTTTTGACATGCTGAGAACCAAAGACCATTTCTAGGAAAATAAGTCAGCGTGCTCTAATCTAGTCTCCATCCAATAAGATATGTCCCACATCAATTCCAATACTTCCCAGCCAGCCAGAATAGCTAGTCATCATTCTGTATGAGAATAATAGGAATTGGTTCAACTTGCTTGGGGTCACCAAATTGAGGGTGACTTATCTAAGATTTTTTTTCTTTTCTTCTTGTTTACATGATATTGTCTCATCAATCATTTCTGAACCTTCCTTTTTTTCTTGTCTCAGTTCAATTCACCATTAAAAAGCCCCAAGCCCTCTTTTTCAAGAATTAAAACTGCAAGTGTTGTAGGTAAAAGCTAGATAATACAATGACCTAAAACACAATGGTATTACAGTAGATTACCCCAGCTATAGAAAATATGCTATCTATGGGCCCAATGTACATTGCACTTGTCTGGTTTTTTTCCCTTTTAAAATAGTTCCTTTATATATTTAAAAAAATGAATAGAAAGCTGGCACACTGCAAAAGCAGGCAAACTGCCAATTGCATAGGAATTGTTAACAAAGAAAGAAGGTGGATGTTCTGAAGTCAGTGTTTATTTGGAAATGTTCTCAGTGTCAGTGTTATTTGGAAATTAACATTACATGAGATGGTAAAAAACACTGTAGAGGTCTAACACACTTACAGACACTCCAGAATAGCAGGAAGAAACTTCCTTTGCTTAGTCACAATTCATAAAGGAAACCATTTTGTACATAGGCAATACCACATACTATGCCTATAACTTCTCAAAATTACAGCAGCGGGGGTTGCTCCCGGTTCAGACTGGTTCTTAGAATTGGTAGCGCAGGCGGCGGGAGGCTCCGCCCACCCACCTGGGACACTTCTGCACATGCACAGAGCAATAGCAATAGCAATAGCACTTAGACTTATATACCGCTTCATAGTGCTTTACAGCTCTCTCTAAGCGGTTTACAGAGTTCAGCATATTGCCCCCAACAATCTGGGTCCTCATTTTACCCACCTCGGAAGGATGGAAGGCTGAGTCAACCTTGAGCTGGTGAGATTTGAACAGCTGAACTGCTGAACTAGCAGTAGCCTGCAGTGCTGCATTTAACCACTGCACCAACTCGGCTCTTATAAGAGCCTTCTGCACATGTGCAGTAGTGTTGCGCGAGTACACGCGCGAACCGGTAGTAAAGGGTTTTAGAACCCACTACTGAATTACAGACATGTCAACCAGCAAATTGATGGGGAAATGTTGATTACAGAATGAAAAACAAGTGATCAATAAACACAAGTGAGCAGAAAACAGAACTAAAGAAACTAGCAGAATAAGAAAATACCATGGTTCCATAAGAGAGTGTTATTATTCTGGGTTTCGAAAGGCATATTGTTCATTGTTAGTACAATCACTCATGTTCAGTGCAAATCACCTTATTCATTATTGTTGTAGATCTGCAAGAATCATATCAATATGTGCAAAATTGAACTAGAATGTTTTTCTTAGCCATTTCACATAGAATAAGTAATAATTTATGAAAGCAAACATAAGCTCAAACTGCCCAAAGAGCTGCTGATACAGTTCTACAGAGGAATTATTGAGTCTGTCATCTGCACCTCTATAACTGTCTGGTTTGGTTCTGCAACCCAACAAGACAGACCCAGACTTCAGAGGATAATTAGAACTGCAGAAAAACAATTGCTACCAACCTCCCTTCCATTGAGGACCTGTACACTGCACAAGTCAAAAAGAGGAATGTGAAAATATTTACAGACACCTCACATCCTGGACACAAACTGCTTCAACTCCTACCCTTAAAACGACACTATAGAGCACTGCACACCAAGACAACTAGATACAAGAACAGTTTTCCCTCGAAGGCAATCACTCTGCTAAACAAATAATTCCCTCAACACTGTCAAACTATTTACTAAGTTTACACTACTATTAATCTTCTCATCGTTCCCATCACCCATCTCCTCCCACAAATGACTTTATGACTGTAACTTTGTTGCTTGTATCCTTACAATTTATATTGACTGGTTCCTAATATGATTTGATTGTTTATTTGTACCCAGACTATCATTAAGTGTTGTACCTTATGATTCTTGACGAACTTATCTTTTCTTTTATGTACACTGAGAGCAAGAGCCGAGATGGTGCAGTGGTTAAATGCAACACTGCAGGCTACTGCTAGTTCAGCAGTTCAGCTGTTCAAATCTCACCGGCTCAAGGTTGACTCAGTCTTCCATCCTTCTGAGGTCGGTAAAATGAGGACCCAGATTGTTTTGGGCAATATGCTGAACTCTGTAAACCGCTTAGAGAGGGCTGTAAAGCACTATGAAGCGGTATATAAGTCTAAGTGCTATTGCTATTGCTATATGCACCAAGACAAATTCCTTGTGTGTCCAATCACACTTGGCCAATAAAATTCTATTCTATTCTATTCTATTCTATTCTATTCTATTCTATTCTATTCTATTCTATTCTATTCTATTCTATGGTGATTTGAAAGTGATTTTGTTTAACATTATATGTTCAAAATCACGAGGATCTGTGCTTGCCAAGTTCTTGGTTTTCATTTATATTGGATTGTTATAGGCACTGGTGGCAAGTTTACATTGATATAAAATGCAACAGCAATATTACTAAACAGTGCAAGATACAGGTTCAAACAATGCTGGTATTGAAAGACCTTTATGAATTACCAATGGCTTACTGATAACAGTTTTGACCTTCAAAGCTCTATGTGGTTTAGGGGCTGACTTGCTTCACTTATTACAAATGTATCTGATTGTTAAGGTCAGTAAGAAAAGTACTCTTGAAGATGTCACCACTCTCATTATTTAAATCATTAAATCAATAAGTAAAATCTTTCTGTCCATGGGATAACCCCTACATTCTCTCTGGGTTTAGAGCAGTGGTTCCCAACTTTTTTTTTTTGGCCATGCCCCACCTAAGCATCCTGATGCCCACCCCCACCCCCCGGTGACATATAATTCTTCCTATTCAAAAAGTGAACTCCTACTCACGTGGAGGAAGCCTAAAATTAACTTGGTTTAAACAAAGTTTCAATTGCCCCCATTAAAAATCAAATTGCCCCCCTGTGGGGCATGGGCCCCACGTTGGGAACCACTGGTTTAGAGCTTCAGTAAATATATGTCTGCTTTGCTATGTTTTTAACCTCTTGGATGATTTTAATATTTACTATTATTTCACTGTTTCCACCCAACTTATTATATGCACTCAGCATGGGGCTATCCTTGAAGAACATTCAGAAGCTTCAACTCATGCAGAGTGCAGGGGCAGTCTTCAGGGCCCTAGAGTAGCCCATGTTACACTGTTGCTCCATGAGTTGCTGGTTTCAAGGTGTTGGTTGTTACCTATAAAAACCTTCATGGCATAGGTCCCGGTTACCTGAGGAATTGTCTCACTCCTAAGGGATAGGCCCACTCTGCCTGCACTAGCAAGGAGTTATGCTACAGGCCCCATCAGTCAAGGAGTTCCAGCTTGCAGAGTCCAGAAAAAGATCCTTCCCTGCCATGCCCTCTGGCCCTTTGGAACATCTTTCCCCCTGAGTTGTGATTGCCCCTGACTTTCCACAACAGCCAGAAGACCTGGCTGTGCCAGCTAGCTTGAGGCCCCAATGGGAAGTGATTATAAACCAATAGCAGCTCCCACCCACCCCAAATATTCTGCTCCTTTCCTCCCCATGTTAATTTTAGTTATAATTTGTGAAATGTTACTGGTTCAGCCTGGTTCGGGCGTACTGGTAGCAGTGGCCGCTGGTGGTTCAGAGAACCGTTAGCGGTAGTAGCACGAGGCTCCGCCCACCTGCCTGGACATTGCCATTTTCTTTTTTTTAACCCTCTGCACATGCGTAAAGCCTTCTGCACATGCGCAGAAGGTGAAAAATCATGCACGAGAGCAGAGTGAGGGTGAAAAAGTGCGAGCGGAGCGAGCACATGTGAAGCATGCACTTCCGAACTGGTAGGGAAGGTAAGTAGATTTCACCACTGGTGTGTACATTTGTATTTGTGTATGCCTTTGAGTCAGGGTTGACTCCTGGTCACTGTTTGAATGAGTCCCTGCAATTTCCTTGACAATATTTAAAAAGTGGTTTGCCATTGCCTGCTTTTTAGACCTAAGAGACAGTGAGTGGCCCAAAATCACTCAGTGATGGGATAAGAATTCATTGTCTCTTGGTTTCTAACCTTAACTGCTACACCAAATTGTCTCTCATTTATTAACTACTAGACTTAAAACAAACAAAACAACTATGATTGTTTTGTAGTACTAGAAACTCATGAGTTATAAATTGATAATTAAGTTATCTATTTTTCTCTGAAGTAGTTACTGGGTTTGATTATCCAAGCTTCTAATTATTTGCAAGTTAAGATAAACTGCATATTTGGTAATGGTATCTACCTTAAAGTGCCTTACTCATGCTTAAGTTCTATTGAAATTAATGGGGCTTAAATTAATTGCAACTAATCTTTCTCATTGATTTTAAGACTATTTATATTGGATGGAGGCCAAACTGCTTCCATTTCACAGGAGTGTTTGGAAAAAGTGTTGGTTTGAATATTTTTCCTTTTATAAATATGAGGGGAACAAAATTCTTAAATGAAAAGTGGTAAATCATTTGGTATGACATTTCATAGTTTGCTTAAATGCACATGACATACAGAGTTTTGCCAGATATAATTCCTTTTAACATAGCATCTGAAAAGAATAGAAGTTATATCAGTGGCGGGTTGCTCTCTTACCTCGCTACCGGTGTGCTGCGTGCGCATCGCCATGTTTCGTGCGCGCGTGTGCTCGCTACATGCGCCGTTCATGCGATTTTGCTTCCGCGCATGCACAGGAAGCAAAAATTGCCAAAATCTTGTGAGGGAATGCACGTGCATGCACGATTTCACCGATTTTTTGCTTCCATGCATGCACGGAAACAAAAAATTGCCGAAATCGCGCACATGCGTCCCCTCGTGAGATTTGGGTTCTGCACATGCGCAGGAAGCAAAAAAGCTCTTAAATTCTGAAAAATGGTGACGCACGATGGACCAGTGAAGATGGCACCAGAGCCGTTGCACACAAATTGCGTAATCTGCCGGCTGCTACCGGTGCGGCAGAGTTGACAGCACCGGTAGGAACCCACCACTGAGTTATACCTAGAAAATGAGCTCTTAGGCTCTAGAGAAGCTTAAAATAACTCCTTCCAATTGTTCACCAAGGGGCAGTATTTACATTCTTTGATTTGCTACTTGCTGACCAGGAATTTTAAAAGAGGGGAATTTGAAAGCACCCAATTTTTCTAGCAATATATCCTTCTGGATTTTGGAATGGGAGAGAACACACATTTCACATCAATTTAGTGCTGATAAAAGAATAAAAGGCTTCAGTCATTCTTTGCATATTTGATATTTACTTTCATGCTCTTTTGAAGGCATTCTCACCCCAGGAATGCAAAGTAAATGAATAACATTAAGGAGATGTAATAACAATTTTGAAGATGTTAGGTTGAGTTAACCTGTAATTTTAAAATGCTACATTTTAAACAGCAGTGACTCCTACCTAAGAAAAAGTAAACATTGCTCAGATTTAATTGGGGGAAACTTAAAGTGCTGACAGAAATGTTAATTTTTAAAATACAAACTGAGCCCAAGCCTTTTGTATATTTGGCATATACGTGGAGCTTCAGATAGGGGGATCTTGCCACATTAATTCCAGTGGAGTCAAATCATGATTCTTGTGGTGCAAACATAGTCAATTGTGGTTTATTCCACAACTGTTAAACTGTTCCTAATTTAGTGTGATTAGCAGGTGACTTATATTTGTATTTTTGTATTTGTTTATTTGTCAAGCATATATGATTATAAGCAAAGTATAAACAGTAAAACATGATTGAATATATATGTCAGTGATGGCGAACCTTTTTTCCCTCGGGTGCCAAAAGTGCATGCACGTGTGCTATCGCGCATGCGTGAGTGCCCACACCCATAATTCAATGCCTGGGGAGGGCGAAAACGGCCTCCCCCGCTCCCCTGGAGGCCCTCTGGAGGCCGGAAATGGCCCATTTCCCAACTTCTGGTGGGCCTGGTAGGCCCATTTTTCATCCCCCCCAGGCTCCAGAGGCTTCCCTGGAGCCTGGGGAGGACAAAAACACCCTTCCCAGTCCCCCCGGAGGCCCTCCAGAAGCCAAAAACGCCCTCCCAGAGCCTCCGTGCGAGCCAAAAATCAGCTGGCCGGCGCGCACATGCGCGCTGGAGCTGACCTAGGCAATGGCTTGTGTGCCGGCAGATATGGCTCCGCGTGCCACCTGTGGCACCCGTGCCATAGGTTCGCCATCACTGATATATGTAATAGTACAAGCATGAATAAGAGTAAAAGAGGTATGAATATATGGGTACATTAGGACAGGAACTGTAGGCATGATTGTGCGCTTATGCACACCCCTTACTGACCTCTTAGGAATGGGGTGAGATCGATGGTAGATAATCCGAGGTTGGAGTTTTTGGGGTTAGGGGAAGAAACTACTGAGTCATGTAAAGTGTTCCAGGCATTGACCACTCTGTTGTTGAAGTCGAATTTTTTGCAATCAAGTTTGGAGCGGTTTACATTAAGTTTGTATCTATTGTGAGCTCGTGTATTATTGCAGTTGAAGCTGAAGTAGTCGTTAACAGGTATATAATTATATAATATATATATAATTATATATATAATATAAATTAATATATAAATTATATATATAAGGTATATAATATAATTGTTATGACTAAACAGAAATGTTTGCTGTCATGAATAGGGCAATAAACATATTAAAAAATATTTTTTTCTGAGTCCCTAAAATAGGTGTACTCAATACTCATGTTTAACTTATTACTCTAGTTTTTAGAATACACATGCAGGATGGACTGTACTGTGCCTCAGTGAATTCCTTTTAAAGCAGGGATGGGGAGCTTGCTATACATGATCTAATTTCATCTGGACTTTGGTCCAGTTTCAAAAGCTTCCTGCAAGCAGTCAGCTCAAACTTCAAGCAAGAGTGATGTCTGCCTACTCTGCAGCAGCTTTCTGGACGTGGGAGATAAAACAGGTCAAGCAGAAGAGGCGAGAAGGAGACAGAAATGGGATTGCCTTGCCCACTTCTGTAATGGCCTCATTATCAGCAAGTTTGCCATTACCAGCAACGAGACCATTCAATAGATAACCCATATGGGAATGCTGATATATTACAGGAAAATAAATCTTCCATATCCTTCACTTACAATAGAATTTCCAAAGTCCGAAGTTTAAGAGCCGAGGTGGTGCAGCAGTTAGAGTGCAGTACTGCAGGCCACATTACCTGACTGTGATCAGCAGTTCAGCTGTTCAAATCTCACCGGCTCAGGGTTGACTCAGCCTTCCATCCTTCCGAGGTAGGTAAAATGAGGACCCAGATTGTTGGGGGCAATGTAAATATACATTGCTTAATGGTGTAAACCGCTTAGAGAGTGCTTGCACTGTGAGGCGGTATATAAATCTCACTAATAAATAAATAATTAATAAATAAATAAATAAAGTGAACTTCAAGCTTCTGACCTGAGAAATCCTTTACAAGAATTGTAAAAAAAAAAAGGCAAAAAAATTCAATATGATTAGTTCACCAAAAATATGACTGATAAATGGTAAGTCCATAATTAGATGCAGAATGTGAACCTTACTATCCTTATGTTAATCCCATACTTCATCAACTATCCACCAACAACTCATTTAGACTTCTTCACATTTTGACTTTTTGTGCGTGTGTTTCTGCAATGGATGTTGCTCCTCATGCATTTTCTTATTCAACTTGTTTATGTTGTCAGCATTGGATCTTGTTCGTCATGTATTTTCCTCATTTTTGGAGCCAGCCAAGAAGAGAGGAAACAGCAACAAACATATACTGTGTGCATTGTTAGCCATTGTGATTATTATTTATGTGTTTATTTTAGATGAAAGTCTAATCAACCATGGTGAATTCTCTTTCCTTTTTTCATAAACCTAAATGTCATGGATAAGTTCTGCTGCTGTCCCCAGCAGTAAACTCTTTCAAAATCACGTGGTGCTCTAAATGCAAAGCAGTTTCTGGAATTATGACTTGCTTTGTCTTTAATGCCGGGATTAGTATTTATTGCATCATTGGGACTGTATAAATACCAGAGAAGCCTTTCCCCATTCAGAAGCAATTGCAATTTCTCAGGAATGGTGATGCATGTTTGACAAAGAACCACTGTGGTACCAACATTTGGTGCTTGCACTCACAGTCCACAGTTTTTTCATTCTATCAAAGTGCTTCACAAGCATGAATGAATTAAAAGTGATGTTTCAGAAAACAACAGCTAATTGTAAGCATCCAGCTTAAGATGTCAGAATCACTTTGAAAGGGTGTCAGATACTATAAGCCTCACCCAGCAAGCTGCAGATGAAAAGTTTGATCTCGCTGAAGTCTTCTATAGTGAGCAAACAAATCAACCTTATCTTCAGATCTTAGACAGGGACTCTGAAATGCAAAACTGAAACAGGCACAGGAGCATAGGGCTGGATCAGCATGCTGAATATGTGGCTCTATATGCTGTCAGACAAACTGGGTATCTTACTGGAACTTAATAACTTTCCACTGTCACAAAATATGCCCATTTTACTGCCTGAAGAATAATGCAAAGGAATGCTTGAAAAGCAGGCATCACTCATGAAATCTGCAAACCCAGAACAAAACCACTCTGCCAATTTATGCTTTCTACTTTCTTCTAGTAGCATTGACCGGGGAGAGAGGGGGGGGATAAAAGATAAGGGGAAACACCCCACTCTCAACTCCTATCCCCTAGCAATTTAAATACTACCGCACAATTTTCTTTCTTTAGCATTGTCAGAAGCCTAAGAATTACATTTCCCTGTTTTTAAAGGTTTTAGGAAAGGTTACCAGATTCCCTGTTTACATAACTGAGCATTTTTTTCTGTGTTTCTCTTTGGGTATGTAGGTTAGCAGATATGAAAATGCTCTGTGTGTAGCAGAGATATGAATTTTCAAGTATTCTTTTACTACCCGGGTTTTAAAATATTGTTTCTATTTTTAAAGCTTTACTAAAAAGACACTAGAGCTTCATAGCATTCTTTTTAAGTCATGAAAATTTTTGGCCAAGATTTGGCAGACACCATTCAGCTTGCATAGCACAGCAAAGAAAACAAAACTTTTTAGGCCTCTTCTAGAATCTTAGGAAAGACGCCTTTGAAAAACTCTTCGGTTTCAGATACAAGTCTGTGCAGCAACAGGCCAAGACTAAAGACAGTAAACTCTGATGAGGTATTCAGGCTAGTGGTGTCATGCTGTGCAGCAGAGTGGGCTAACTTGATAGTTGCATTCTGAGTGTCAGGCAAGGAGAAACTGATCTCTCTTGATGCCTGTACATTACTGCCATTGTTAATCTGTCAATGTAAAGTACTCATGAAGGAGCCGCAGATGTTATACTATGTAGAAAGAAGTAGGACACCTGGGTTTCCTTACTGTCTAATTAGGTTCTCCATGTGATTGACTGCTTGTGCTGTAGACAAAGGAAGGCAACTGCTAGGGTAAATGTCAGCAGAAGACACATGGTAAAGCTTAACCCATCTAGATTTCAAATAAAATAGGGAGAGGAATTTTGAATAGCATAAGAACTTTAAGCACATACTTGTTCCCAAAGCAAAAGTTGAGTGTTAGTCCAGCCCTCTAGCTTCCTTATTCTACCTTGAAGGCCAACTCAAAAATTAGTCAGAACCCAGAGGCCATTCAAAGGAACAACTCAATATGAAGATTTAATATTTGGAAGGAGCTTTTGGTTTAATTGCATTTATCTAAGTGAACCAAAGTTATTCACAGTTCCCAGATTAGTGTTCATACCTAAATGCATTCAGAGAAGAACTGAGTCTGAAAAGAACAATGTTCCAAGTAGTTCAGGACATAAGGATCAGGATAGTTTGCAGAATTAAAAAAAAACTTCAGCCTTAAAGTAGCCAGAAATTTCTCAAGTAAAATCATTACCAGGAAAATGATTGTTAAATATCTTATTTCATTTGCCCTCAGTCTTACTGGTATGAAGATTGCAACTTATTAGCCTTCTGATTCAATTGGGGTTACAATGAAAAGGTAGATGCTTGTTTCTCAGACTGTAGAATTGCAGAAGATGCGAGTTTGGCTTTGTTCAGATTATCTGAAATGCAAAGAGGCAATTTCAAGGAAGCACACTGAGAATGGAGTAACGGCCTGATCTATGTTTATGATGAAGACCAATGTCATGATGAAGTGACAAGGACTAAAACCACAGGAACTTGGAATGTCCTCAGAACTCCATGGGGATCTGTCCATCGTGGCAGCTGTTCAGACACAACCTGGCATCCTGTGTTAATGTCTACAGTTCTGAGTATTAGCTTTAAAGTACTTTTGATATTATTTGTTACTTGAAGAATCTCCATGATACTATAGTTATCTTTCTTCATTTTAATTCTTCTAATGGTTTTAATGCCAGCAAGAAGTACCAGATTGACAGTAATGGACAGAGTTTTCCCACCTTCCCAGGAGACAAACAGTTTGTAGGATAGCAACATTTCCCTCTGTTGCTGTTGTGCTGCATGATCTGGCTTGAAAATCCAGCTCCCCCATGCAACTCACTCAAATTATCATAATATAACTAAGGATATGCTGATTTCAATAAACACAGTCAGAGAAATGTGGCCAGAACAAGCCTAAACAATCAATATTTAAACTAGTTTAATTTAGCCATTACTTGGAAACTGCAGTCCAGAGCCAGTCTAGAGAAAAGAAGGATTAGGGGTGACATGATGGCTGTATTCCAGTATTTGAGAGACTGGCACAAAGAAGAGAGGGTCAATTTATTTTCCAAAGCACCAGAAGGCAAGACAAGAAACAGTGGATGGAACCTGATCAAGGAGAGAAGCAACCTGGAATTAAGGAGAAACTTCCTAACAGTGAGCACAATTAACTAGTGCAGTGTTTCCCAACCTTGCCAACTTGAAGATGTCTGGACTTCAACTCTCAGAATTCCCCAGCCAGCGAATGCTGGCTGGGGAATTCTGGGAGTTGAAGTCCAGACATCTTCAAGTTGGCAAGGTTGGGAAACACTGAACTAGTGGAACAGCTTGCTTTCAGAAGTTGTAGGTGCTTCATCACTGGAGGTTTTTAAGAAAAGACTGAAGAGCCACCTATCTGAAATGGTATAGGCCCAGGGTCTCCTGCTTGAGCAGGGGGTTGGACTAGAAGACCTCCAAGGCTCCTTCCAGCTCTATTCTGATTGAAATGTATTTTTGAAAGTTGCATTCATTTATATGCAAACAATATTTTTTAAAGGACAGCATATTCATGTATTTACTATGCCTACCAAATACAAGCAGCAAAAATCTAAACGACCATTATTACAGTTAGAATATTCTGTAGCTCTTTCTGCCATTTAATGTGTTCCTGAGTTTTGCAGTCCAAAAATAATAGCTTTAATATTTTATACAGTACAGCTATATTCAACCTTTCTTTAAAGAGCTTAATATGGCATATATTAGGATGTCACCTCCTTTTACTCTCATAAGAATTGTGTTAAGGTACTGGCTGACCTGACTGGCCCAAAGTCACCAAATGATCCATGGTCCATGTTTTGGTCTCTCCATTCCAATACATTACTCCAGCCTTCCCCAACCAGCCATCCCCTGAATGGGTCAGGACTTCTTCTTTTTTTTTTTTCCTTTTTGTGTCTTTTCCTAATGGATTACTTGGGCAAGTCCAGAGGTGGGTTTCTGCCGGTGCGGTTAATAGCTGTTGTTCGGCACAGAGCCGAAGACGCTGCTGCCATTCGTGGTGCGGGAGCTTTCCCCGGGCGCTTTCCCCGCCCGCATGGACGCTGCCAATTGCGTTCTTTTGCCCTCTGCACATGCAGAACGCTTTGCGCATGCGCAGAGGGCAAAAGAATACAATTGGCAGCATCCATGCGGGCGGGGAAAGCGCCCGGGGAAAGCTCCCGCGCCACGAACGGCAGCAGCGTCTTTGGCTCTGCGCCGAACAACAGCTATTAACCGCACCAGCAAAAACAGGCAGGAACCCACCTCTGGGCAAGTCCCTGCAGGTTTTTTGGCAAGGTCTTTTAGAAGTGGCTTGGTATGACCTCTTTCTTAGGGCTAAGAGACAGTGTCTGGCACAAGGTCACCCAACTGGCTTTGTGCCTACATACAACTCCTAATCTCCTGGTTTCTAGCCAGATGCCTTAACCACTAGGCCAAACTGTAAGGGTTGGGACTACAACCCACCCCTGCCCCAGAAAATCTCAGAATGCCAACAGTGAATTTGGGGAATGAAACTCTGAACACATTTGGAGAGGGCCAAATTAACATTCCATTTTCTGCAGCCGAGAATGAGATGACAGTATAGCTAGAAGAAAAATGCTAATTGTGCATTTCATAAGCAAATTAATACATGCAGCTGTCTCTACCCTCTTTGCTAAAACAAGACCATTAAGCCCATAGTCTAAACAGGATATGCAATGAAAATTGTTTGTTTGTTTGATTTGCACACTGCCATAATCTGCAAGAATTCCTGGCAGTTAACAACCATTAAAAAGCATACATAATTTGTTCTCACAAATTGTCTGCCAGACTCCCTTCCCCTAATTTTATATTTTAAGGATTCTTTTTTTAAAGAAAAAGAGATTGATAAATGAAGCAGCATTTTACAGAAGTAAAGTATCAGCCTCTAGCATCATCTTTAGTTACACGACTGTGTCTAGAGGCTCCATCTGTCCAGGAAAAAAAAATAACAGTGGAAAGAAAGGAAATATCCTGGAGGCTAGAGGTGGTGTGGGGAACAATCATACCAATGTAGCTTCTAGTAAATAAATGTGGCTGAACCATTCAACCATATGGAGAAAATTCTTCCTAGATCAGACTTAGGCTTCTCTTTGATGAGTTCAACTTCTTTGAGTCACATGAATAAATGAAGAATATAAACTGATTTGAACCTTCTTTTTAAAAAAAAATACTCTGGGAGAACAATCGGAACTGACATTCACAGAGATAGAAGTAAGATATTGCTAGGCATTTTACTGCAGTTGCTTTTCAGTTTCTTTTTCTTTCATGTATCTCTGAGATGCTTCTTTTCTCTACTTGGACCAAATGCTGTTGAATCAAATTCGGATATGTGCTGCTGAGGACAAATACAGCATTATTTTTACATTTTTATATATTTACCTTTCACTTTAAAAATCTAAATTCTAGAAGATAAAAATGAATTATCTGATCGGAATACATTAAACAAATTAAATAATTACAATTCAACATGTTTTGCATGAAATATGTGGCTTAAACCTACTGTATGTGCTATGACTGATATTCAGTTCCACCTTTGCCTTCTTATATATAATTAACCAGTGAAACACATTTAACAAGCTGTGGCGGTTGGCTGCTCAGTGAGATTTTATTTGGGAACATATTCGCATTCCCTTTAACATTGAAAATGCCATCTAAAGAAATTCCAAGTGTATATTTTTAAATACCTTGAGAATATGAAAATAAAACAGAAGTCTAATTTGCATAAGAAGTTAACTCTGAAAATTGAAAAGTAGAGGTCAGACACCATATCAACTTTGTTTACATTAGCCCAACAGTCTATACTGCTTGCTAATCTTAGCCAATATTAACATTGCTGTATTACAGAATACTTAGTTGAAGGTCACTTCTGATTTCTTGAGGGATCACCTGCTTCCTCAATAGTCTGGCTAGTTCAGTTTGGCAGGGTTGGTGAACTCCACCCTGCCAAACTGAGCATATCATCTATTGGGACTCTGGAAGAATTCTTTCTCCGCAGTGATGTCTACTCTCCAAAATGAAATTCTCATTGGAATTTGAACAAACCCCCTTTGAGATACCTACTAGTATCTCAAAGGGCTCCAAAGTATGCCTCTTCATGTAGGCTTCTGGTGAAGATAATTGATGCAGATAATTGATAGTTGATGCAGCAGCAGCCAAAAAAACAAATGCAATCCTAAATTTCATTAACAGAGGGATACAATCTAGATCAAGTGAGGTACTAATACCACTCTATAAAGCCTTAGTTAGACCGCACCTGAAGTATTGCATCCAGTTTTGGTCACCACACTATAAAAAAGATATTGAGACTCTAGAAAAAGTGCAGAGGAGAGCAACGGAGATGATCAGGGGACTGGAGACTAAAACATATGAAGAGCGGTTACAGGAAATGAACATGGATAGTCTAGTGAAGAGAAGGATCAGGGGAGACATGATAACAGTGTTCCAATATTTGAGGGGCTGCCACAGAGAGGAGGGGGTCAAGCTATTTTCCAAGGCACCTGAAGGCCAGACAAGGAACAATGGATGGAAACTGATCAAGGAGAGATTCAAAGAGGAACTTTCTGACAGTGAGAACAATCAACCAGTGGAACAGCTTGCCTTTGGAAGTTGTGGGAGCTTCATCACTTGAGACTTTCAAGAAGAGATTGGGCTGCCATTTGCCAGAAAGGTGTAGGGTCTCCTGCTTGAGCGGGGGGTTGGACTAGATGACCTACAGGGTCCCTTCCAACTCTGTTAATCTGATGCCCCTTTTTTCCCTTTTCCTTGTTTCCCTCTGGGTTTGTTTGTTTGTTGCTACCTTTGTTGTTTTTTTCTTGTGCTGTGTTTGTGTTTTTCTCTTGTTCTTCCTATGTGGTAGTAAGATATGAAAAGCGCTGCTGGATCAGACTGAAGGTTTATCAGACCTACAACCTGTCCCCTACAACCTGTAAGATGAGCGGCCTCCGCAAGGCCATTCTGCATGGATGGCAGATGCGTGTGGGGCGCGTGGGGCGTGTCCCCCCCTTTTCCGCCCCCAAGGAATGGCAGAGACTGGCTGCGCAGGCAGTTCAAAGGCCTTATTTTCAGGGGAGGGCTTATTTTAGCGCATGCGCTCAAAAGCCCGATTGAGCTTATTATCCGGAGAGGTCTTAGTTTCAGGGAAACATGGTATAAAGGGATATTTTTCTAGAGCCAGAACAGAATCATCACAATTACTAACCACTAAAGCTTCATCCTCAAGCCCCATTTGTAGCTGTTTAATTTGGTAGCCTTTTTCAAATCTTGTGGAAGAAAATTGTGCTTTTAGTATGAAGTAAGGATGTAAAAAGATATTTCCTTTTTCTCTTTGGAGTCTCCCACGATTCATCTTCAGTGGACAACATAGGGTTTCAAGTTTTATTAGAAAAATAAAAAGTAGCACTCTCCATTTTCTCTACAACATGTATTATCTTCACTTATTTGTTTTTTAAGGGAAAAAAGCTATAACCTCAAATGAGATTGTCATAATGTGTGAAAATTAAAATTGAAGAGAAAGAAAACCAGTAGCTTCTAACACATTAGTGTTATTTAATCAGAATTGGGTAAATTTGCAGCTTCCTAAACAGAAAGAAATTAATAGTGAGGAGAATTATTTTTAGAAAGGTATTTACTCTATAGACAATGTGAATGTTAGATGTCATATCTTGATTATTCAAATAATGTTATACTTATGTATATTATCAAATACCTACTTGAAAAAATAAAATAAATAAAAATCCAATGGGTTTTTAAAGATAATAGTCATAACTCTTGCTGGACCAAGGCTGGTGCATGGGGGATCTAGATTGGCCAGGCCTGCCAACCTGGGACAAAATTATTGAATCATATCTGAAGAAGTGTATCTGTATACTTCTTCAGAGTATCTGAATTTTAAGTCTCAGGATGGGAAAAAAGGGTATACTTTGGCCCTACTGCACAAAGCAAGTACAAGTGTATATACATTTTAATGTACCATTTGGTCGATAGCAGCCACTTTTATAATGCATTCATCAAAATATATCTTGAATTGTTGATAACATAGCTTAGGACATGCATTTTTAAGTACTGTATATAGTTAATTAAATGATTAAAAGCATTAGCATTCTATTGGTTTCTTAGTCAGTGCTGGAAAAGCTCTTAAAGGCAGAGGAGAGCTTTCAATGATGTTCAGTAGAACCAAGACAAAAATCCTGGAGTGTTGATGAGCATGTCTCTATTTTTATCTTTGAAATATTGTACCGCCTACAGCAAACACCCTTGAAGTGCAGACGCTCAGCATTTTAAACAAGTGTTCCCATTCATGTCACCAGTAGAAGCCAGGGGAAATGAAACAGCATACACTAAGAATTCTTATTTATTTATTTATTTTAGAAACAGAACTATATTTTTGTATTTCAGTAGATCATGTCGCAATAAAATTCCTTATTCCAGTAGACTTGAAATTTTAGGCCTGGATAACCTTGAACTATGCCGTCTACGTTCTTACCTAAGCTTAGTACACAAGATCATCTACCTTAATGTCCTACCTGTTAAGGACTACTTTAATTTCAACCGCAATAACACTAGGGCTATCAATAGATACAAATTAAATGTATTCCGCTCTAATCTTGATTGCAGAAAATACGACTTCTGCAATAGAGTAGTAAATGTCTGGAACACTTTACCTGATCCTGTTTCTCTAACCCCCATACCTTTTACCTTAAACTTTTTACCGTGGACCTTACACGTTTCTTAAGAGGTCCCTAGGGGGCGTGCATAAGCGCACCAACATGTCTACCATCCCTGTCCTACTGTACCCATTTGTATGTACTTGTTTTATGTGTTTATGGCTATGTTTTGCTTCTTTATATCCATTTATTTGTGTCATTTTTTCATGTGTCCTGTTTCCTTGCACTTGCTGACAAATATAAATAAATAAATAAATAAATAAATAAATAAATAAATAAATAAATAAATGAATGAATGAATGAATGAATGAATGAATGAATGAATGAATAAATGAATGAATAAATAAATAAATAAATAAATAAATAAATAAATAAATAAATAAATGTCTCTTGAATATTTTATTTCTAGGGACCTTTCTGAGATGCACAAGTTTGTTTCTGATACCATATTATTATGGAAGGCTACTATCTTCATCTGAAGCTTGGGAATTCTTGGAGTTGTACTGATACATCTGAAGGAAGGCCTCAGCCAGGAGAAGATCCCATAAAAGGTTGATTCCTTCTAAGTGTGTGACCTTCTCGTACTATATGGAACATCCTTCCATTTAGTCAGTTGAGGAAATGTAACTGTTTTAACTTGTGATCAGATCTAAAGCAGGGGTGGGTTCTGGTTTCTCCTGCTGCTGGTTTGCTCAGAGGCGCGCCAGGTGGGCGTGCGTGCATGCGCAGTACTTAAAAAAAGCTTCTGCACATGCACAGAAGTAAAAAACAAGATGGTGGCACCTACGGCGGCGCCGAGAGAACCAGCTCGGTGGTATGGCAGGCTTGGGTCGCTGCCGGTTCCAGCGACCCATGCCACCAAGTTACTACCGGTTCCTTAGAACCGGGAGGAACCCACCTCTGATCTATAGTGACATGAGAGCTCACAGCACCACCATTTCCCCATCACTTACAAGATGATAAGGGCAAGGTTGAGATTTGGGGGTGGTGGGGAAATGAAGAATAAGCCAAGCCAGAAATCTGAGATATGGCTTATATCAACAATTAACAGGCTGAAGCATAATTCAATTAGAATTTCAATTGGAAAAAAAATAAACCATAATAATAAAAGGGTGATTTGCGTGTTGACTAAAGAGAAAACATGCAGTCATTAGCCTATATTTAAATCTTATTAGCTTGAATGCAGAGCAGTGCCATATTATTAACCTGTTGTGAGTCTGCCTTCCTCTGGCTGCTGAATCGGTCTGGATATGCTGGAAACAGGTGCAGAGTACAGGTTACTAACATTTTATGTAAGCAGATGCTAGGGGTTTTATAATTCTCAAAACAGCACAGCCCCAAAGTATTTTATAAGCCTTCTGTTTATGTTATCCCCAGTTCTGAATAGGAAACTGTAAGATGGGTAGGACAAACATTTCAAGAACTATTCTTTTCTTGCAATGTAAATAGCATTCCCCCCTCCCTAAAAACCTTGGGATTAACTCTGGTTTGCTAATGGCTCTCTTGTGAAAGAGCTGTTTACTTCTGAATACATATACGTAGCCATAGGAAAGCCTAAATTATAGTAGTATAAGAAGGAATAATAATAGACCCTTCAGGTAGAACAAATGATTTTTCTAACCACATATAATAGTTTGCATAACTTCGCTCTTTATAGGTTCTGGAATCAAAGGCTGGTACTCAGCACAAATACAGATGCATGCATTGCAACTATTATTCAGGTATTGGCTTATGACGTAATGCTAAGTTCTGGACTCTTTCACATCATATCCAATGTGTGTATCTTTGTTCTACAAAGAAATGGAAAAATACATGAGGAAATGCTGCCACCTCCATAGCTTTAGTTTAAATGGGGAGATTTTAATAAATGAAACAGGAAAATATTACTTGAAATGAGCCCTCATTACCTGCTTTGTTACCTTTAGTTATTTGCTATCATATATTCATTTGCTACACAGTTCTGCCAACTTCTGCCAATAAACCAATATGAAATAATTCCAGACTTTTTCTCTTCAACCTAATGTCAATTCCACTGCTTCATTAGAGTCAAACAGATGCCCACTAAGGTGTTCCTTAAATTGTAAGAACCATCACATGGGAGTGCAGTCTGGACTGTATGGCAGATGGGGTATAGCAGTGAAATATAATTTTGCAATTGTTTTTTTGGGTGGCTGTGTTAGGTGTGAGACTAACACTACTATCTTGCTGCAAATTTTTCTTTTTGTGTTTCTGGACTCTGCTTAATCACTGTTTTTTGAGTGATTTCTGATTTGAGAGTGGAAGCAGGTTCCAGGAAATCCACATAAACAATTCTATCTGCATCTCAACAAATTGTAACCATGAGTTTTCCTGCTAAAACCTCAATTCCCTCCACGATAGATAGATAGATAGATAGATAGATAGATAGATAGATAGATAGATAGATAGATAGATAGATAGATAGATAGATAGATAGATAGATAGATAGATAGATAGATAGATAGATAGATGATAGAAAGAATTCTTTATTGGCCAAGTGTGATTGGACACACAAGGAATTTGTCTTTGGTGCATATGCTCTCAGTGTACATAAAAGAAAAGATACATTTGTCAAGAATCATGAGGTACAACACTTAATGATTGTCATAGGGTACAAATAAGTAATCAGGATACAATCAATATAAATCATAAGGATACAAGCAACAAGTTACAGTCATACAGTCATAAGTGGGAGGAGATGGGTGGTAGGAACAATGAGAAGACTAATAGTAATAGTAATGCAGCCTAAAGTGAATAGTTTGACAGTGGTGAGGGAATTATTTGTTTAGCAGAGTGATGGCATTCGGGGAAAAACTGTTCTTGTGTCTTGTTGTCTTGGTGTGCAGTGCCTTACAGGTGAAACATTGTGATGGTATTCCATGAACTGACACTTCATTTGGGGGTCATACAATAATAATGAGCCATGTTTCATCAGCAATAATGATGCTATGAAGAAATTCATCACATTCATTTCCATACAGTGAAAACAATTGCTGGCAAATTTCAACTCTTAAGTTTTCATCTCTGCCATCAGCACATGAGGAACTCATCTTGCATTCATTTTCTGATGTTGAAGAATATCAATAATGTGATTCAGATGTAAATGTTTATTATATCCATTCTCAATCAAAGTAGCCCTCTTATGGAGTTAAATTCCCATTTTCGACTACCTGGTAAGTTGATATCAATCTTGCAACTGATTGCAATATTCCTCTTTCTCCTTCTTATAGTCCTCTGACTTGGGAAGGTGTCTACCCAAGCATCTTTCACTTTCTTTCTGTTGTAGACTTAAGACTTCATCTCATTCAACTTATATTTGTCAAAGTCATCTTCCTTACTGGAAGATGGATGATCCCACTACTAGACAGATTTGCAGTTGGCTGAACAACCCTAGCCAATGCATGCATTTAATAGGTCTATGTCCACATGGAATAAGCTATGCAGAGGGGTACCTCCAGATTCTGTCTTCAGCCTGGTATTCTTTAACATCTTCATAAATAACTTAGATGACGGAATAAAAAAGATGCTGTAAAATTTGCAGATAATGACTAATATGCCAGAAGACAAATTCAAAAGGATTTTAGCAGATTTGAACATTGGGCCTTATCGAAACAAATGTATTTATTTAAATAATTTATATGATCATTCTTCTCACAAGTGTAATTCTGGGCAGTATTCAGGGGTTAAAACAAAACCCACAACGTAGAACTCATGTTGTCCAAGGTTAAAGCAATAAACTCCAATTATAAAAAGAAAATGCTTCAAGAGCAGCCAAGCTCATCTTGCCTCCTGACCCAAATGTCTGGGAAAACAACCACGTCTTCAGAACTTTGTGAAAAGCTAACAGGGTTAGGACTATCCAGGAATCTTTTTTTCATAAAATAGCACTGCCATCAAGAAGGCACAGTGTTGGATCCAACAAATTGACACTGATGGAAGGAAACGTCCTTATAAGCCTATTAGGAGCTAGTGCAATTCGCAAAGCAGTGGTATTGTAAGAGCATAATACAATGCTCCCATGCCACTGCACTTTGGACAGTTACAACTTCCAAATACTCTTCAAGAGTGGCCCCATGCAGAACACATTACAGTAATCCAAATAGGGAGTGATAAGACATGGCTTACCATGTGCAAGGAATGGGCACAATTGGTACATAAGATGAACTTATACAAATGCGTGCCAAAAAAGGCATTAAGAGTTGTTAACCTAATTTTACGAAGCTTCTTCTCCAGTAACATTGCACTGCTAACCAGGGCATACAAAACCTTTGCCAGAGAGATGTCCAGAGGTATTTCACAAGAAGAATACTCCACTCCTCTGCTCACAATAGAATACTTTATGCCACCAGGCTTGAAATTTTGGCCTTGGAAAACCTAGAACTACGCCGCCTACAGTCTGACCTAAGTGTAGTACACAAAATTGTCTGGTACAACGTCCTACCTGTCAATGACTACTTCAGCTTCAACTGCAATGATGCACGGGCAAACAATAGATACAAGCTCAAGGTAAACTGCTCCAAACTCGATTGCAGAAAATACAACTTCAGCAACAGAGTGGTCAATGCCTGGAATGCAGTACCTGACTCTGTTGTTACATCCTCAAACCCCATAGCTTTAACCTTAAACTATCTACCATGGACCTCACCTCATTCCTAAGAGGTCTGTAAGGGGGCGTGCATAAGCCCACCAGCCTGTCCTACTATCCCCATTTATTCATACTCATTTCCTGTGTTCATGTCCATGTTTATACTTATACCTGTTATCTCCTATATGTTTGACAAACTAAATAAATAAATAAATAAAAATAAAATAAATAAATGTTTAGTGGTAAGAAATTCTGCATTTGAGAAGAAAAATCAGATGCACATGTACAAGATAGGTGGTTTCTAGCTTAATAGTAATATTTGCAAGAAGAATCTGAGACTTTTGGTAAACCACAGATTATGGATGAGTCAACAATGTATTACAGCTGCCAAAAGAGCCAATGCAATTTTGGGCTGCACCACCAGATGTATAGTGACAAGATCACAGGGCATGACAGTACTATTCTGTGCTGGACTGATCAGTCCACACAGTATCCAGTTCTGGTTTTCACATGGCAAAAAAATTCTGAGGAATTGGAAAGACTACAGAATGAGTAGGATGGTAAGGCACTTGGCGGTTAAATCCTACAAAGAGTGGTTTAAAGAAACTTTGTATGCTTAGCCTAAAGTAGAAAAGTGAAGATGTGGTATCAGTCTTCCAATACATGAAGGGATGTCATAGGGCATAGGACTTTGCTTTATACTCTATAGCATCAAGCAATTAAAAAAAACACAATGGGTGAAAGCTTAACAGGGTGATAGCTAAACTTAAAATCAGGGGAAAATTTCCTGACTGTGAGATAATTAAGCAGTGGAATAGCTTGTCCCCTAGGCATTGGTTCTCTATTACTGGAGGTTTCAAGAAAAACAAAATGAATAGCTATTTTTGTGGATGGTATGAGACTTCCTGGACTGGGCAGGAGGCTGAATTAGATTACTTCCAAGGTCATTCAAAATCCTATAATTCTACAATGTTAATGATCTTTCATAGAGGTTTTCTAGATTAAAAAATGTAAACAGTCAGAATTCTGATGTGGTAAGTGAACAAAAAGCAGTAACAATAGCTTCAACGCCATCATCTTACAACAATGAAACCACCAAATTCAACACCATCCCATGTTTAACATTGACATTATTTTTAAATGTATATCAGAATATATTATTTATATCAGGTGTACCTGAAACAGAGGTGGGTTCCTCCCGGTTTGGACCAGTTCGCCCAAACCAGTAGCAAACTGCTGGTGACATCATGATGATGTCACAAAACCGGTTTTGTCAGTGCCAGCGGGTATCACACATTGGCAGTTGTGACGCATATTTTGAGCAACAGGGAGCCACAGTAGAGGGATGAAAGAGCCACATGCGGCTCCAGAGCCGCGGGTTGCTGACCCCTGTACTAGGACATGAGTCCATCACACTGGTGTGGAATAAAGTATCTTATTGTTGCAGTAGTCAATGAACAAAACTTATTTCAGACAAAGTGATGGAATGTTGATAATCACAGTAATTAGCTTTTACATACTTTCTGTGAAGGAGAAGTGAATGTGAAAGCAATGTTGCTGTCCCTCTGCTTGTTTCCCATACAAAACCGCTGCAGAGGAATGCGGTTCTGTGGGCTGATTCCTTTTTAACTAAGCTGTAAGCTGGTATGGGCTGCCCATAGCAAGACTTAGTTGCTTGCACAAATTTACCATCCCTAAAACATTTGTTTTTTAAAGCTGTTAGAATTGGACTTTATAATGTTTCGGGGGGGGGGGTGTTTATGTAAAAAGAACCTTCCTGAGGATGTGTTCTTCTTCCATAGAGGAAAATGAGATCATATTTCAGCGTCAACAAATCAGCCTTGTTATTGCTGTTGTTTTGCTTATTTGAATTGCTTTACTAGCTTTGGGCAAACCAGATGGAAATGGTTTATCAGCTCCCTGTATGGACAAACACTTGTTTCTCTACTGTTTGTCAGATGGTCTGAGGGGGGGGGGAGTTGTCTTCTTTTAACTATAATCCCTTGCTTGTCAAAGGGAAGCCCTCCCTCATTTTATAATTGTGCAAAAGCCCAGCAAAATCTATCTCTTGATAAAGAGAGAATAATAATAGCTCTTCCTCAGCTCATGTTCATGCCATTTGTCTCTTTTTATTTTAATATATTCCCATTTCCCTTCTCAGAGGAATATGTCCCTACGCAGGAGCATTAGATCAGATTTTTAGATCAAATTATCCTTCTGTTGCATAAAACCACATGCAATTATTACCCTATAACCACAGTTTTAAATTGCCGTTGAATGCAGCAAATAAGCCATTTTTCTACAATAACAAAAGAAGATGAAAAGGCAGCCTAATATTAGAGACTTGCAACTTTGTGAGAAGACATTTTATTTTATTCTACTTTATTTTATTTAAAATTACTTAATTGCTTTGATGGAAATTGATGTAACCTTGTATTATTAATAGGTTTCTGTCAGCATGGGGACAATAAGGGGAATAGTTAATTTTATTTTTCAATCTACTGTTGGAAAAATGAGTGAAATGTTCAGCCAATCCCTCTGGTGCAAATGTGCAATGGGATACAGTAATAAGATTAGAGTGAAATAATCTGCCCCTTAAATTCTTTTTTTTATAAAAAGTTTTTTATTTATAATACAATTAAAAAACAAACTTGAAAAACAAAAAGACATGTACATGACGGACAATCCAGTTTACATATTTTCATCAAGTTACTTCTTTTTCTAAATATACATCTTTATCTCTATCTAAATATATTTTCCTTTTTTATATAATATTAATACCATTTTTCTTCTTTAATAATATAAAATTCTATATATCTCCAGTTTATCATTAGTTCATAATCCCAAAATTCCTCTTACATTCCCACCAGTGGTATAATTTGCCCCAGATTTCAAAATACTCTGTTAGCTCCATCGTAAGTCTGTCCATTTCTGCACAAGACAATATTTTATACAATATCTCTTCTTCTGTGGGGGTTTCTTTGTTTTTCCACTTTTGATCTGCCCCTTAAATTCTAATGCAGTAGATCCTTTTCCACATATGTTGGGAAATGCAACCATGCCAATAGCATTGGGCACATTACATAGATAAAATTGCAAGTTTGTTTTTAAACCTACAGGCTTTTCTGCACTTTTTAGAAATACATAATAAAATCATGATTTAATAGAGCCCTATTTATACTTAATATGATCCATCCAGACATTGTTCAAAATAAGAAACAAGTTTGTTGCAGCCAAAGTAACCCAGATTAGGCACCTAAATTTAAATTAATTTTACCAGGATTTTATGACTTTCATGCTGATTTATGTCATTTGCATAATGATGTCAATTTTGCAAATTCTTATATAAATAAATAAAAAAGATATGAAATGTCATACTTTAAAATGCATTTTAATAACAAACTGTCCATTGTCCCATTAACCCCAGTATTAATTCAACATTGTATCCCGTTTTTAGAAAATTAGCAAAACCTTCCTTCCAACATTTGGATTTCCAAATTTCTCTGGCTCAGATGTGTCCAAAAATAAGTCTGCTATCCATATCAATTTTATGCAAGTTTTATGCAAGTTGTATTGTAGGGTTACAATTTCTGCCTGAGAAATATATTTGTTCCAGAGAAAGCAAGTCTCAGCAAGTACTTAACTATACATTGAATAGTTTCACAAAAATGATGGAGCACTAGGGTCAGATCAAATTCAACAGCTTTCACACAATTGGCAGTTGTGTGAATGGCTCTTTAAAATAAATTGTAATTGGGAGGAGATTATTCCAAATCAAAACCCAAGCAGAGGCATGAATGAGGGAGATAACATGGCTCATAATTTTAGTACTAGGCTAGGTAATTTCTTAATCACTTCTCAGCTCACACTTCATGCAATTTTAGCATTTTGCCTCAGTGTCCTCTGTAGCTATGACTGGGGAATTCTGGAAAATATTATCTAGACTATGGGGCATAAAACCCTGAGAAACTAGACTAGACTGGAATCACACCATAACCCATTCCAGACCTTTTGTTATAAATAACGTTTATGTGGGGCAAGAACATTCACACAAAGATGTTTGCACATGATAACTAAATGTTTCTTCCTGTGCTTGCACTCTGTGAAAAGCCTTTCTGAAGCCCAGGATCATTCAGGAAAGACTCAGTAAATGATGTAGGAATTGCAGATCCTGAAAATGAAGGAATTGGGGGAAATCAAACAGTTGCAGTTTGATCAGCAACTTCATTCAGAAGCCCTTGTTGTGCTGTGGTTAAAACGCAGTATTGCAGGCTAACTCTTTCTCCATAGTGGGCGGAGCGAGCCTCCAAGATTGGGATGATACAATCCAACAGCCAATCAGGACTGAGTCTGACTATATAAAAACTGTACTCCTGTTGAGCACCCCCTCTTTCGACTCAGTCCTGTGTCAAAAAGGATTGTGTCACCCCAACCTTTCTGGTTAACCTTCTAGGTTATCTTCTCCAAATTCATCTGTTCTTCTTCAAGTGAGTCAATTTCCTCCCCGATTTGTCATCTATCGTGAGGGAGGCTACTGCATTATTTGCTGGCTTCCTCCCCCCTGGCCTTTGGGGCTACCCGGGGGTGGTGGTCATTTCTCAACGTCCCCTTGCGGCCTGGCAACTGCACTGTGACCGAGGAATTGCCACAGAAGCCCTGCGCTTGGGTGGCCGCCTGCCAGGGTGGCTCTGCCACTGACCGCGTTTACCGAGTGTGGGCCTGTCAGATCTGTCATCGTCAGGGATTCCGGAGAGCCGCAGAAGCCGAGCGCTTGGGCGGCCCCCCACACTCGATACCCAGCCGAGACCTACCAAGTAGCTGGGTCCCAGGGGATCGTTCCGTCAGTCGCTGTGACTGTTTGATGGCAGCGGGGCTTCGGCGGGGCTACGGAGGGCGCGCAGAACTTCCTGGACGATTCCCGCGCTTCGAGGTGAAGGAAAAATTGAGCCGGCGGCCATTGCTGCATCGGCGGGAACGCCCCCTCCACCGGCTCGCATCTTCTGCCCGGAGACAGCGCTTCCAGGGAGGAGCAGCAGCCCCCACCTTCGCCGGAGTTGCCGCGCATGCGCTCTAGGGGCCACTCAACTTGAGCCTTCCCCGCTGGGCGCGCCTTTCTTTCGCTGTTCCGCCAAGCGCTCGATTGCTAACTTATCCGAGCCACATTAGCCTTGCCCGATGGCCGATAAAAGCGCCAAGTCGGGCAAGAGCAAGGCGAAGTCATCGAGGGACAGCCGAGATACCGGGGAGAGAGCCAGACGCTCGGCCACGCCCCCTCCGGAGCACAGGGATCGCTCGCCACACAGAGGGGCTTCGGCGGAACGGCCCAAGGGCCAGTCCAAGGCCTCGGGGGGGGGATGACCGGAGGGCTAAGGCAGGAGATAAGCCTTCCCCACGGGCCCAATCCCCTCCTCGATCGGTTGCTGGGTCCCGCTCCTCCAGGGAGGCAGCAGCACCTGTGCCTCGCTCCAGACAATCGTCTGGAGCCTTCTCCCTCGACAATCCAGACCTGCGGTTGGGAGGGGGAGACATATGGGAGGACAACAGGACCACAGAGGACAGGCCCCCGAACCATTCTGCAGCCACACCTCCACCCTCAGTGGCAGCAGAGTTTAACTCCCCTGAGCTGCAAGCAATGATACAGGCAGCTATCGAACGGGGCATAGAGGCTGGGCTAAAACGCGCTACACCAGCCAGTTCCAGTAGGTCAAGGCATGAGGCCCGTACCACCCCTTCTACCACCCCTAAGGGGACGGGACGGGCGCTGGAAGGGGATCAGGAATCACCATTGGGGTCCCCAGGGTCAGCCTTGGAGGCAGAGGACCAACGGGGCCAGGACCTTGAGCTATCAGAGGACGAGGACGTTGCCCCAGAGGCACCAGCGGTGTCCGGCCTCTTTAACCCGGCCTTGTTCAAATCACTGCTCCATAAGGCCAAGGCCGCGGCCAAGGTCCCCTCTGCTGAGCCTAAACCAACTAAGGAAGAGGAAGTGGACCCCCTCTTTGAGGAAACAACCTCCCAAACGGAGGTGATCCCTGCCCCCAAACTATTCGTAGAAGCTGTCTTAAAGCAGTGGCAGAATCCTCAGGCAGGTGTGGTCCCTTCAGCCATAGACAAACGGTATTTTAATGTGGCTCAGGGCATGGCCCAACATATGCCGGTACCACCCATTGACCCACCGATTAAGGCCCTCTACTCGACGGCGCAGATGCCTGGAGATTCTGAAGAACTCCTGCGCCCAGAGGACCGTCGGACGGAACAGGCATTGCAGCGGGCTCACCAGGCGGCGGCCTGGGCAGTGAAGGCTTCGGCGACGGCTTCATTTTTCTGCCGCACTTCGATCCGCTGGCTAAACGTGCTCCAGGACCACACACCGTCCTCGGATGTTAGAGCCCGACAGGACATAAACAAGCTGATCGCAGCGTCGCAGTTTACATCTGATGCGACGTTGCAGGCCGCCCGCTTCGCCGCCAGGGCCATGGGGTTGGCGGTCGTTGCGTGCCGGATGCACTGGCTGCGGGGCTGGCCGGCTGACACCCGTCATAAGTGGCGCCTCGCCATCGCACCAGTCAAGGGTCAGTCGCTATTTGGGGACGCCTTGGATCCATATCTCGTGGAATCCAAGGACAAGAGGAAGATTCTGCCCAACTGTACACGTAAAGGGCAGAACAAGGCTTCCACCTCAACTGCCCCCGCCGCCACTCCATCATTCCCCCGTCGCAATTTCCGAGCTGCCCCTTATAATCAAGGCAGGAACAACTACAGCGGGAGGCAGAATCAGGGGCAGGATAGACGTAAAGAGACCAACAAGCGGCCTTTTCGGGGGGCAGGTGGTCGCCCCTACCGCCGCTACAGATAAATGAGCCCGGTCCTCCCATTGGGGGTCGCCTGCGCCTCTTTGCCAGGCGATGGGAGGACACTACCACCGATGCTTGGGTTCGCGAGACCGTGTCATCTGGTCTCGCCCTGGATTTCATCTCCACCCCCCTGGGATTCTTTCTGAGGTGCCCCCAGTCCTCTAATCCCCGGAAACGGTCACTCATGCTGACCGCCATCCAGCACCTTCTGGACATTGATGCCATCAAGCGGGTGCCGGAGGACCAGTGGGGTCAGGGCTTCTATTCCATCTTGTTCCTCGTTGAGAAGTCCTCGGGCGGGTGGAGAGCTGTCCTAAATCTCAAGCGACTTAATAAATATTTGAGATATAAAAAGTTTAAAATGCATACACTGCAGTCCATTCTTGGTGGGATCCGGGAGGGGGACCTCATGTCCTCGATAGACCTTACTGAGGCCTACTTACATATTCCTATACGTCCGGCTCACCAGCAGTACTTGCGTTTTTGTTACCGTACAGAGCATTACCAATATACCGCCCTACCCTTCGGGCTGTCATCGGCCCCGCGGGTGTTTACCAAGATCCTGGCGTCCCTTGCAGCATCCCTGCGGTCGCGCCCAGTCCGGGTCCAGTGTTATCTAGACGATATCCTAATTCAATCGTCCACGTACCCACAGGCAGAGCTCGACCTACGAGTCACCTTGGAGGCTCTCAATGACTATGGCTTCTCGGTCAACTTCGAGAAGAGCCAGTTGTCCCCTTCTACCAGGATCTTACATTTGGGGGCGGTCATTGATTCCCGGGAGTGCAGGGTCTACCTTTCCCAGGAGCGCCTTGGCCGAGCTCGCTCGGCAGGTCCTATGCCAGAGCAGGGTCCCCTTGAGCCTACTGTCTTCCCTCCTGGGAAAGATGGTGTCCGCCATTAAAATCGTTCCCTGGGCACAACTACACTCGAGGGATTTACAGTGGTTTATGTTACCCTTTCAGCGGGCACATCAGAGCGCTTCTTCCATCGAGGTCAGCCTTCCAGCTTCCGTCAGGCGATCCCTCCATTGGTGGCGTTCTCCGGCGATCACGAAGGGCTCCTCCTTTCTCGACCTTCCCAGAATCACAGTGACCACCGACGCCAGTCTCCAGGGATGGGGGGCGCACACCCTGGAGCAGGTGACCCAGGGCATGTGGTCAACAACGGAGGCGTCCCTCACTATCAACCATCTGGAGTTGAAGGCGGCGTTTCTGGCGCTCCGTCACTTTCTTCCGGTTCTGGCGGGTCGACATGTCCTCCTGTTGACAGACAACATCACGGCGAAGGCCCACGTCAACAGACAGGGGGGCACGGTGTCTCGTCGGCTGATGGCGGAGGCCAAGGACTTGGGTCTCTGGGCAGAGCGTCATCTCCTCTCCGTCCGAGCGGAACACATCTCCGGGGTATCGAACCGCACGGCAGACTGGCTCAGTCGCCACGAGGTGGACCCGGCGGAGTGGAGCCTACACGACGACCTGTTCCAGGAGATCACCGAAATCTTTGGCCGACCGATCATCGACCTCTTTGCGACACCACAGAACGCGAAACTTCCATGGTACATGTGCCGTTACCGGTCATACGGGGCGGAAGGGGTGGACGCCCTCAGGTGTCCTTGGCCCAGGGGCCTTCTTTATGCCTTCCCCCCCTTCCGCTCCTCCCACGGGTGATCCGCAAGATCCTGGAAGAGGCAGCGGAGGTGATTCTGCTAGCGCCCCACTGGCCGAGGCGGCCCTGGTTCGTGGACCTGCGGTCGCTGTCCACCAGGCCACCGTGGAGAATTCCGCCGACAGGGTCGTCGCTCTCCCAGGGGTCAGTGCGTCATCCGGACCCACTCTGGTTCCAACTAATCGCCTGGCGCTTGAGCGGCGCACCCTGCAATATCGGGGGGTCCCGGAGAACATAATACAAACACTGATGCTCTCCCGCAGGGCGTCCACAACACGCATCTATGACTCCACTTGGAAGATGTTTTGCGTGTGGTGCGAGTCCTGCTCGATTTGCCCCATAGATCTGACAGTAATAAACGTCTTACAATTCATGCAAGCAGGTTTGGACAGAGGTCTGGCGCCTAACACGCTGCGTAGACAGTTGGCGGCCCTATCGACGGTGCTCTCTTGCCCCGGGAAGGAGCAACTAGCCGCGCACTCCCTAATACAGCGCTTCCTCAAGGCGGCTTCGAACATCTCGCCCCCGGTGGTACATAGATACCCAACTTGGGATTTGCTGAGGGTGCTTCAGTCTCTAGCGGATGAACCGTATGAGCCGTTATCTACGGTCTCTCTCCGTCTGCTCTCTCTGAAGGTCGCCTTTCTGGTCGCTATCACCTCAGCTCGGCGGATTTCCGAATTGGCCGCCCTTTCGGTCCGTCCTGGTCTGTGCATATTCTACCCCGATAGGGTCGTACTGCGTCTTGATCCAGGTTTTTTGCCTAAGGTCAATACATACTTTCATAGATCACAGGAGCTCGTACTCCCGGCCTTTGAGGACTCTCAGTCCTCGCCACCACGAGACAGATATCTCGACGTACGGCGGGCCATAGAAGTATATATTTCTCGTACCTCTTCGTTCCGACGCTCGGAGTCACTTTTCGTGGGGTTTTCCGCAGCGTCAATGGGCAAGAAGGCGTCCGCCGCGGTGATCGGCCGCTGGATACGAGAGGTCATCGCTGCCGCGTATGAACACCAGGGCCTGCCGCGGCCTGCGAGGCTTACGGCCCATTCAACGCGAAGCGCGGCCACAACGGCGGCATGGGCGACCAATGCCTCTATTGAGGAAGTGTGTCGGGCGGCAACGTGGGCATCCCCCGCGCCTTTCGTGCGGCACTACAAGTTGGACGCGTATGCGGCTCGAGACGCGGCATTTGGCCGTCGGGTGTTGCAGTCGGTGTTGTCTGCACCGGAGCTGGACGAGTTGTCTTAGTTCCCTCCCAATGGGATTACTGCTTTGGCATGTCCCAATCTTGGAGGCTCGCTCCACCCACTATGGAGAACGGGGCGTTGTTCCTTACCTGAACGCCCCTTCTCGTAGGGCGGAGCAAGCCTCCAAGTCCCACCTCTGTTGATTGTTCTGGTGGTTAAATTCGATGTTTACAATAAAATTGGTTGGTTAATGTGACACGTTGGGTCTGACTCCGTCCTTCGTCTCAAGAGGGGGTGCTCAACAGGAGTACAGTTTTTATATAGTCAGACTCAGTCCTGATTGGCTGTTGGATTGTATCATCCCAATCTTGGAGGCTCGCTCCGCCCTACGAGAAGGGGCGTTCAGGTAAGG
Organism: Diadophis punctatus similis; assembly: GCA_023053685.1. Taxonomy (NCBI): domain Eukaryota; kingdom Metazoa; phylum Chordata; class Lepidosauria; order Squamata; family Dipsadidae; genus Diadophis; species Diadophis punctatus. The sequence goes on from JALIGW010000016.1 coordinate 89,841, forward strand.
AACAACGCCCCGTTCCACAGTCTGGAGTTTGAGCCTGACAGGCTCAAGGTTAACGGAGCCTCCCATCCTTCTGAGGTTGGTAAAATAAGGACCCAAATTGTTGGGACCAATATACTGACTTTGTAAACTGCTCAGAGAGTGCTGTAAAATAAGGGTCCTCAACCAGGTCGCACTGCTGGAGTGAGCAGCAGACAAGCGAGCGAAACTAAAACCACCACCACCCATTCCATGGGGGGAAAATGGCTTCCATTAAACTGGTCCCTGCTGTCAAAAAGGCTGGGGACTGTTGTTGTAGAGCACTATGGAGCAGTATATAAGTCTAAGTGCTATTGCTATTGCTACTTGGTTTACTTTTTCCCCAAATCCTGCTCTTATTCCAAACCATTTAAGATTTCTGACTTGTCATGGATACAGGAATCTCCAGTGGGAAAATGAGAATTCTTTTGTCTATCATAACTTTATGTGAGCAGCTACTGGATGCTTATTTCATTAGTGGCTTACTATTCAGTATTTATACCCACCCTTTTCTAATGGACTGTTGACAGGGTGCAACAAAATCCAAAAATGTTGCATTAAAACATATATAAATAATGGAAAGCAATGTTTTTGTTTAAAAAAACCTAACAAATAAAAGGCACCACATACCTAATGTAAGAGTTTGAGCAGGAGGTTGGACTAGAAGACCTCCAAGATCCCTTCCAGCTCTATTCTGATTGATTGACTGAACGACTGCCTAAGCAGAGGGTTGGACTAGAAGACCTCCAAGGTCCCTTCCAACTCTGTTATTCTATTTCTAAATAAGAAATGTATTATGGTGCAAATTCAAGAATTTTACCATAGATAGATGCCTGCTTCTACTTATACACAAACTCTATGAGAATTCTACCAGGGCCATTACACCATGCAAATTCTTTCTGCAGAGAGTGAGGCAAGACACCACTGCTATTTAATTTGTATATCAATTTTCTAGTGCCTAAAATAAATAATCAAGCTCATCATTCTCTGAAATTGAAGGAGAGTTATATTCCAATCCTCCTTGGCACCTGAGAGAGCAATGTTGCTGCATTGCTATTTCAGGTGCCAACTGGCCTAAAACAAGCCTTGAATGTCTTTACCATCCATTTCAGTACAGGCGTGCTCAACATTAATTACACAAAAATTTGCCAAACATCCTAAAAGCCATTCAAGCCTGCAACTGAGTAATCACCCAATTTAACAGGTAAAATTGTTCAAGTATCTAGGGTTAGAGTTTTAGGTTCCTGGCAAATACGGACTATATATTGAGTGATGTTCAATATGCCTTTATCAGCAACCACCTTACAATCTTCATATTATTCTAGAGGGGCATTATTCACATCTGGCTGCACTGAAAGTATTTTCGGCTGGACTCTGGGCCCAATTTCTGCTCGGAGTCCACAGGGATTGTAGAGGTGCTTCACCATGTTGAAGAATGCATACTCTACTCAAGGAATATGTTTCAATTTCCACCGTGTGTTCCTAACACAGCTTTGCATCACAGGGCTGACATGACAAAACCTGAGACTCAATATGGACACACATCAGTGGTGGGTTCCTACCGGTACAGTCCACTCTATCGCACCAGTAGCAGCGGGCTGGTGATGTCACCAAGAGGTTACCGACCCGGTGCGGTCGGTTGCCAGTCCCTAGGAGCTGCCATATTTTTCGCGAATTTTTTGGTGATTTTTTGCTTCCGCGCATGCGCAGAAGCAAAATCATGCCAAAATCTCACGAGGGGATGCGCGCGAGAGAGAGATTTCAGCGAGATTTCGCTTCCGTGCATGTGCAGAAGCAAAATCCCATGAGGGGAGCGTGCGCATAGCGAGCGAGTGCATGCACAAAACGTGGTGATGCGCACGCAGCGCACCAGTAGCAAGGTAACAGAGCAACCCGCCCCTGGCACACATCCTCTCATATTGGCTAAAGCTACTTCTTTCCTCTGTGGAGTTGGATTTTAATTAATGGTTTTGTTTCACCCTTGAGTAAGTCACAGCATGAGAAAGTGAAATACTACCATTTCTCACCTCAGTTTTGATGGTGGGATATAAAAAAGGCCACCTAAATAGCAAGGCATGAATGTGGGAAGCCAATTAGATCTGAATGCCCTACCTAAAGATGTGTTCCTACGTATCATGCCTCATTTTTCAAACCAGCAAGATATTTAAACCAAATATAGTTTCCAAGTTCAGAAAAGTCCTAAGTCTGGAAAGATTTAATGTCATTCCAACAACTGTTCTTTTTAGAGGAAATTTCAGGATGTTCCATTTCAACAAAAACTTGCCCTCGTGGAGAAAAAAAATGATGAGAAGTAAGCCATGATTGGTTATATTGATCTTATTGCAAAAGATGCTCAATTACAGCTAATAACTCCTCATTTAGTCAGATTTCCAGGCCACCCAGATTCATTCTATTTAGTGCTACTATTATCCAATCAGTGAAATTTTGTCTCTCTGAATATGACTAAGTTTTAAGTTACTATTTGTAAAATACATACTACTTTGACTTAATCAATTTTATAATTATATATTTAACTATAATTTGGATTTTCTGTCTCAAAATATGTATTCCTTATGGACCAATTGTATTTTAGAAAGTCCATTAAGGTAATTTTTTTACTATTTTATGTTCACTTCCATGCCTTGGAATATAAAGAGTAAATTATGTAGCCAAAATGGCATATGGAAAAATGAGATAGCAACAGGTACAGGGAAAAATTCAGCATTTTAAAACCTAGGTGTTTTAATGTATGGGAGCTTTTAAAAAAGTACTTAGATTTTACCATCTTCATGCATCATTAAGTGTAGGTTGACAGGTAGGGAAAAGTAGGAATTAAATGGAATATCCTGTGAAAAAGTTTGGTTGGTTTGTTTGTTTGTTTGTCAAACATGTACAAGATAGCAGGATTGAATATGAACATGGATATGAACAAAGGAAATGAATACAAATAAATGGGGACAGTAGGACAGGGATGGTGGAGGAGCCGAGGTAGCGCAGTGGTTAAAAGCAGCACTGCAACCTACTTCAGCTGACTAGTTCAGCAGTTCAGCTGTTCAAATCTCACCGGCTCAAGGTTGACTCAGCCTTCCATCCTTCTGAGGTCGGTAAAATGAGGACCTAGATTGTTGGGGGCAATATGATGAACTCTGTAAACCGCTTAGAGAGGGTTGTAAAGCACTATGAAACAGTATATAAGTCTAAGTGCTATTGCTATTGCTATTGGTGCACTTATGCATGCCCCCTTTATGGACCTCTTAGGAATGGGGTGAGGTCCACGGTAGACAGTTTAAGATTGAAGCTGTGAGGGTTTGAGGATGTAACAACGGAGTCGGGTAGAGCATTCTAGGCATTGACCACTCTGTTGCTGAAGTCATATTTTCTGCAATCGAGTTTGGAGTGGTTTACCTTTGTATCGATTGTTCGCCCATGTATTATTGTGGTTGAAGCTAAAGAAGTCGTTGACAGGTAAGATGTTGTAGCGGACAATTTTGTGTACTATGCTTAGATCAGACCATAGGCGGTGCAGTTCCAGATTGTCCAAGCCCAAAATTTCAAGCCTGGTGGCATAAAGTATTTTGTTGTGAGCAGAGGAGTGGAGCACTCTTCTTGTGAAATACCTCTGGACCTGCTCAATTGTATTAATGTCCGATATACAGTGTGGATTCCAGGCAGACGAGCTGTATTTGAGAATTGGTCTGGCAAAGGTTTTGTATGCCCTAGTTAGCAATACAATGTTACCGGAGAAGAAGCTTCACAAAATTAGGTTAACAATTCTTAAAGCTTTTTTGGCAATGGTGTTACAGTGAGCTCTGGGGCTTAGATCATTTGAGATGAGTACTCCTAGGTCCTTGACAGAGTGAGGTCATCTAAGAGGTCATTTCTGTCCAACTTGTATTTGGTGTTCTGATTTTTATTGCCAATGTGTAAGACAGAGCATTTATTAGATGAGATTTGGAGTTACCAAATGCGCGACCATTCTGACACATGGTCAAGGTTGCTTTGTAGGGCAGCAGCATTGTCAGTTGTGTTAAATAATTTTACGTCATCAGCTAAGAGGACGCAGCTGCTTTTAATATGATCACATAGGTCGTTGATGTAAAGCAGAAAGTGTGTGGGTCCTAGAACGCTGCTTTGGGGGATACCACTGTTAACTGGTGCCGGATTTGATAGGGCCCTCCCTATTTTGACTACTTGTTGCCTGTTTGACAGGAACGCGGCTATCCATTTGTGCAGGGATCTGGAAATGCCGTAAGAACTTAGTTTTAACAGTAATTTGTCGTGCACCACTGAATCAAAGGCTTTGCAGAAGTCTATGTAAATTGCGTCTATTGCTTTACTCTGGTCAAGATGTGTGGTCCAAATGTTTCTGCAGTGTAGGAGATGCAGATTACAGGACAAATTTTTTCTGAAACCAAACTGCTTGTTAGAAAGCAGGTTGATTGTCTCTAAGTGGAGGGTGATGGATTGGTTTATAATTGATTCCATGACTTTAGAGGCGACACAACACAATGAGATTGGTCTGTAATTTTCTACTAGACTAGGGTCTCCCTTTTTAAAGATAGGTATGACTGTGGCTAATGACCATAGGTCGGGCAAGGAGCCGGTTCTGAAAGATACCTCATAGATTGTGCATAGAGGTTCAGCTATGGCAGTGGCAAGCTTTTTTAAGAAGTAGGCACATAATCCATCAGGGCCAATAGATAGAGATGGCTTTAGGTTACGTAGTGCTGTTTCAACGTTATCTACTGTAAAATCAATAAGTAGTAAATTGTTATAATTAGTTATGGTATGACTAGAAAATGTGGGGCAGCAGCCATTGCTGTCAACAAAGACTGAACTGAAGAATGTATTGAAGAGGTTGAATGGTTGGAACTGTATTCAGCAGTACTGTAAATATCTGTTATGCCACATTATATTACATAACTAAACCACATTAGTAAGGGACTTGTGGTACCTGAAACATGCAATACAATGTTGCATTATGCTATATTAATTCTGTTAATTTTTATTCTTAATGCTTATATGTAAAGTGTATGCATGGTGGGAAGGTGTGGAGGACAGGAATAGTTATACCTTATTTACTAATCAAATTTGTTTATATTATGTGAACATTTAGATACTCATACTGAAATGGATTAATGGCTCACCTCACCCAATATTTCTTTTAATGACTGATGACAGTAAAATAATCTAAATAAGAAAATGATAAGTCTTACTTATAGTAATATTTTGACCAGGGATGGTAATGTTTTCATTCTTTACTCTTTGCTTGTAAATGTGAAAGACTTCCATTTTTCCTCATTCCTTCAATAAAATTATGTTTCAGATCAAACAGCATGAAACTAATTGGTGAATTCTACTTACCCATTAACATCTGGATTAGCATCAGCACTCAGCATCCTTGGACAGCTCCCACAGTCTTATTACTGTTCAACAATTTAGCAGTATTCTGATCAGCTACATTTAGTGACCAGATTTCCTATTGTGCTCTTGATACTGCTTTATTCTGGCGCATTATGAAAAATTAAAAGGAAAACTGGAACACTATTGGATAACTAGAACAATTGAAGATGAGGTCCCACACAAGATATCTTGCCAGGATTCCTTTAAACACAAAATTTATCCTGACGGGTATGTTCACCACTTACACTTAAGAACTAGCATCCTGTAACATATGGCAGAAAAGAAAATACCAGCTAATGATGATCAATAAGGTACATACATTGCTAGAAAATGTATTCCAGGCTAGTTTTATTGAAATGAATGTGGCTTATATATAAGATGGCAAGACATCTTTTTTCATTTGTGGACATCCTACTTTAAATAGGATATTCAAACCACTATCTCCTTAAGTTTGATGCTTTCCTTTATTTCATCTGATAAATTCTAGGGTCCCAGACTTTATGGTGTGTGTGTGTGTGTGTAGTTACTTTTGATCTGCAAAGCTGCTAGATGTATTTCTTATTGGTTTTAGAAGCAGACTTGCACATTGGCCCTCAGGAAGATACATAGAACATAGAGGAAGGTGACTGAAACAAGCAAGTTTCTCTCTTGGCAGTAAGTAGTAAAGGAGTAGTAGAAAAGATCATTGACACAGATGTACAAACAATGTTGTGCAATAATTTTAGTCTCTTCCTCCTCCTCCTCCTCCTTTTCCAATCTTACACAACTCAGTATTTCCTCTACCTTGCTTCTATTCTTAAAAAAAACCCATAGCTGTTTGAGCTATTTCAGACAATGGCTGATGAATATGATGGTTGGAAGGAACCATCACATTCATCAGCCATTTTTGTTTGGTTTTTAGAAGAAAAAAATCTGAGGATTCATAAGAGGTCAGAAAGCACTTGATTATACAGTATACTGCCCTCCTTGATTCTTTTATTATATTTTTGTAGAAAAGAGCATAGATTTGCAATTGGCAATATCTAAGATAATTTCCTAACCTCAATTTGCACATCCAGAATAACACACACACCCCGGTCTGTATGTATCTAGTTTGTGCATTACTGTAGGCACATACATTATTGGGGGGGTGGGGGGAACCATTCTCATTCCTAACAGAAACACCCACACAATGTTTTCCAGTTTGCTACTTGCAAAGGAAAGAGAGAAGGAGTCAAAATATGGAAAGAAAGAAATGGAAAATGTATCTTCTGCATGTAAACATGAATTAAGCCAAACATTTCTCTAGTTCAATACTTCATTCTTGAAGTGCTACCTATAGAAAGCTGATAGGTTTGCTGACACTAGCCATGAGTACAAAAATACTTTCTTGCTCATGTTCCAGTGGTGGGTTGCTACCAGTTCAACCTGGTACGGCGAACCAGTAGCGGTGATGGGAGGCTCTGCCCACCCGCCCGGACATCATCAAAAAATGCTCTGCGCATGCGCAGAAGTTTCTGTGCATGCACAGAAGCATTGCATGTGCGCAAAGCGTGTTCCCGTTCCCGAACTGATAGCAAAGGTAAGTAGGACCCACTGCTGTCATGTTCCCCATTAAAATGGATGGTGATACTACTTTCATTATTGAAAATAATGTATACAGCCAATAAGACTACTATCAATTATTACTAGTTGCTATTTCCTGATTCCATTATGCTCAATATTCCATAAATTGGTAAATCTTTAATGGTGTTTTCATTCAGTCTCATTTATTGAAGCATGGAGGCATAAATGTTGGGATTTTCTTTTCTTTTCAGAAGTGGAGTGAAATAAATTTCACATTATTCTGTTTACAATCAGCTTACAATCTCTTACATAGTCAATCGTTCATAGTTTCCCCCATTGCATTGAACTGGATTACATTCCCATTTAAATTCTGAAGTAGCATTTCTCTGTATAAATTATCAGATGAAAATTCCAATCATTTTGTGTGATACAAATCTCTCTTTCTCTGCAATGTGTAACAGGCTACTTCAGCCCAATAACGGTATATGAGTTTAAGTCAGGCCTTTAACTTATAGAAAAAAAATCTCTTGTTTTGATTTCAGAAATTATAAGGACATTCAGATTTCCTCATGATTTGTCTGTCAGCCCCGAAATAGCCAGCCATAAGCTAGCCATCCTGAGGCTGCCATTCGGGGAAGGGAGGATCTACCATCGCTGTGTGAGCTGTCAGCTGAAAAGCAAAACAGCTGAGCACCAGGTGAAAGCCAGGCCACTGCTCTGTTGGGCCCTGTGCTGCCGGGAATGCCTCCAGACCTGCAGTCAGCTGGGAAGCGGATAGCCTGCAATCAGCTGGGAAGCGGAGACCGGCCGAAACAGCTGAGCTTCGGCAACTGGAAGCCGGGGTGGGCGTACACGTGAAGCTTCTGCGGGACTAAATGTGGGCAGACACCAGGGGGTGAGGATGCCAGGGGGTGGGATAAATGCACATGCTTAAGGGTGAAGGGATAAACTACAGTTAGTGCTGACTTTGTTTTGCTTCTTTGCCTGTTGGTCACTTCGTGCCGGGTTTCACGCTTTCAAGGATAAACGCTTCAAACTGAACTGTGTTGTCTGAGGTTTATTGATGCTGAACTATGGAACGTGACAGTGTTATATAATCCCTGTAGAATTGTGCATTTGAATAAACTCTTCTGTTTGACTGGTTCTGTGTCCCTCCCACCCATAATTTTAGGGTGGTGGTTCATCATTCTAATAAATTCACTAGCCACACCTTATAAGTACCTTGTCCTTTTAGAACAACTAGCACAAGTAGAACATTTGGGTGGTGTGCCACTTGCACCCATTCCTTGACTGGGAAGCCTTGCTCACTGTACCTAACTCTCACTTAGCTTACTGCAATACATGGGTCTGCCCTTGAAGAATGTTCAGAAACTCCAGTTGGTAATGTGACTGTGTTGGTTGTAAATGGTTTTGGATACACAGCATGTACAATACTGCTATTGCTGTATGTGGGTTGCATTGGCTATTGGCTTGTTTCCAGAGGCAACTCAAGGTTCTGATTTCATACTTAAAACCCTACATGTCTTGGGGATCATCTTTTGCAAGAGTCTGTTCCCACCCAATTCAATCCAGCAGATTGGGCATGCTGCAGATCCCGTCAATCAAAGAATGTTGACTGGCGAGAACTAGAAGATGGACCTTCTCTGCTGTAGCCCCTGCTTTGTAGAATATTTTCCCCTCAGAAATTAGAATGGCCCCAGCCCTCTTGGTTTTTTATAAGGCTTTAAAAACGCAGTTGTGTACTTGGACCTGTGGCTTGGAATATGTTAGGGGGCATTTCTTGGCTTTGCAGTTAATTGGTTAACTATCTCGGCTGCCATACGTTTATTTATTTATTTATTTATAACATTTATTTGCTGCCCATCTCATATCCAACTACTTTCTGTATTTAATCTTTGCATTTTTTTAAAAAGTTATTTTTAACTGTATGGTAGTTTTAGAATTATAAACCTCCCACAGTTAGTTGGCTGAGAGGGCGGCTATAGAAATTGAATAAATAAATAATTGAATACCAAATATTTACAAAAGTTTTCTTAAATGAAAACAGGTGAGATGGAAATCTCTTATATATATGGGACTTGAGATATTTAAGCGTTAGGCAGAGGAAAACATACTATTTTTTTCCCTTCTACAAAATGATATAAGGTTTCTATGATGGTTGCGGTGGTGGAGAGAGCCAGGTTTATTGCATTAGATATCAATCTTCTTGGCATTTGGATGGTGGAGTTCAATACTCTAGCTATTTAAAAGGGTTTCTTTGAAAGCAATAATTCACATGAAGAACATGATGTGAAAAAGAATGAAAACTATGTGAAAAAGAATGAAGCAACAAATAACACAGCGGTAGGTTTCTTTTTATTGCCACAAGTGAACAAAACAAGTTTTTGGATCCCAAAAGAAAAAATGATTGCTCTGCTATTACAAATACAGGATTTTTTTAAACCACTAATCCCTCAACATTCTTGAGTTAGGAGAAAATATGTGGGGGGGGTTTCCCCTTTCATTCACCATACATAACTTAAGAACCGTTTTACAAACGCATAGTTAGCTAATACCTGTTGAAATAAGTGAAGTTTTAAGAAAGCCATTGAACATGAGGAATGATTTTGTTCCCATAATCTTCTCAAACCTTCTACTTTTTCTTATTCTCTTAGGAAATGGCATTATAACCAATCATCCATAAAGTGATGTAGAAAATTGAGCTAAGTAAATCACTGCATTTCATCTATGTCATTTTTGCATGTAATGGTTTCAAGACAGGTGCTGTTGTTAATCTACAACAGCAAAGGCAACAAACAATCAACCCCACACATATTAAGGAAGCAGAAATTACACAGACTTCAAGAAGTTTCCTTTAATGCTAGTATTATAGGCACATACAGAATCTTGGGAAATGCAGAAGGAATTTCCAGATTTCATTTAATTTGATCTCATTAAATTGGAGACTCTTGGAACATTTTGAATTGTTTCTTCCCAGATTTCTTGCCAGCTGACCTAGTTGCCATTTATGACATACGTTTCCAGTGCACCACAATCGTAGCTCTTGATTTTTACGTCTAAATTAATTATTGTTCTGCCTCTCCACAATTTCTCATGGATTCTCCCTTTCAGAACCACAGAAGCACCCAACCCATCCAGATTGCATTTTTGCCTCTTTACTGTGGTTCTTGGGCTTCTAAACCTTTTAATTGTGGTTCTAGTCATCAAACGATCAGTCATTCTCTACCTAAGTGTGATATGTGAATCCAGCCAATTGTGATTTTATGAACATACGATGGGCAAACAAATTATGATTTCATATGATGTGTGCCTCAGATCAATGCAATTGTGTTGACTCACCACATGCGTGATCCCTAAATAGACTCAGGCATCTCTGAATTTGTAGAATAAATGATATTGAGTCAGCCTAGGTATTATTATAACATATGCATATATGGACTGGATGCCCATGAGACGATGAAAGACTTATAAAACTACCTGCCTCTCACGGCATGAATGAAAATTTAATGTTTTGTGACTTGGCCTGTTATCCAGAAGGAATATGGAATTATTTAGTTGTAAAGCACTGTGTTTCATGATCGGATTCCAATTACTTCCCATTCCATCTCCAGAATTAGACACTTGATTTCTGAAAGCCGTAAGTTAAAATCAAGCAGATAAACCAGAATAAAGATTTTACTATTTCAACCCAGTGAAATGTAGGAAAGAGAGGTTTGGGACTTGACACATTAAGGAAGAAGTGAATGGAACAGAAACAGATTTAGTAGGATAGGAGAAGTTGACAAAAGAAAAAGATTGGAAATAAGCCAGATCTGGCTTGAGGCTGAGACTGTGGAGCAGTGGTGGGATTCAATTTTTTTATTACCGGTTCTGTGGGCATGGCTTGGTGGGCATGGCGTGGCTTGGTGGGCATGGCGTGGTATGGCATGGCTTGGTGGTTGTGGCTTGGTGGGCGTGGCAGGGGAAGGATACTGCAAAATCTCCATTCCCTCCCCACTCCAGGAGAAGGTTACTGCAAAATCCCCATTTCCTCCTGATCATCTGGGACTCGGGAGGCAGAGAATAGATGGCGGCGGGCCGGTAAATACCACCTACAAATACTAGAGGTGGTATTTACCGGTACTCCAAACTACTCAAAATTTCTGCTACTGGTTCTCCAGAACTGGTCAGGACCTCCTGAATACCACTTCTGCTATGGAGGGAAACATTCTAGGAAAAAATATACTCCCAAAGCATTCTTTTGGGCTAGATGGTGGCGTCAAGGCTTAGAATTCTGCTGACTGCTTCATTCTAAGTTCGCCCCAGTTTCTCACCCCAGGTCACATTAACCAGAACACAGCATATGCAGCCTGTCATGTACTTCTCAATACAGCTAGTCCTCAACTTATGACCACAATTGAGCCCAAAGTGTCCAAAATTGAACAAGACAGCTGTTAAAATGAATTTTGCCCCATTTTACAACCTATCTTGCATAGTTGTTAAGTGAATCATTGCAGTTGTTAAGTTAGTAACATGCTAAGTGAACCTGGCTTCCCGACTGATTTTACTTGTCAGAAGGTCACACAAGATAATCAATCGATCCCGGGACATTGCAACCATCATAAATACATTCCAGTTCCCAAGCATCCAAATTTTGATCATGTGATTATGGAGATGCTGCAACCGTTGTAAGTGTGAAAAATGACCACAAGTCACTTTATTCAGTGACATTGTAACTTTGAATGCTCACTAAATGAACGGTTGTAAGTCAAGGACTACATCTACACCATTCACACAACAGTATACAGACAGAGCATGACAGGAGAACCGAAGCATTTAGACATAAACACGTACACATTCTTTTGTTCCCATAGGCTATGGCCACTGCTACAATAATGTTGGAAAGATTTCTTGGAGCCAATGAACCTTATTTTCAAATAAACATGCATAGGATTGTTCTGCCTATATCATACCATTGCCTCAGGCTATTCCTACTATTGTAAAAATGTAGAAGAAAACAAGCTAAGAATTTTCCATTATTTAATTTACATAAAAAAATTAAAGAAAATAGTGGCTACTGTATTTTCTCCATTATTACTAAACATTCCTCTATAGCCATTAGCCTATAAATGTCATTCTTTTATTTGTTTCTGTACATTTTCATTTTATGCTAAATGTATTAGTTACAGTAAATATCTTTGGTAACTATTTCAGCACATATGATAAATTAGGCTAAATAGGAAACAGCTTTTCATTCTTTGCAGCTTAAGAAATGAATATGTTTCATAGATATTTTAGTGGCAGATGACTGGCTTTCATTATCTGGGTATTTATTTCCTAAATAAGTTAAAAATGCAAAGCAAATAAGTGTGGATCTTCCTTCCATTATTCAGCTGTGAAGATAGATTGGACTAGATAACTCTGTCTGCATTTGTCATTATGAGGTAAGGTTAATATAATGTAGAAAATTGGTGTTATTTGCACAATGTTGACTTCACATGGGATAACTGCAAGATATATTTGGGGGGAAATTATTTAGCGATGGTCTATGGTTATGATAAGAAAAACAAAGATTTTTATATCAAACCCCTCCCACCCACTCACCACCTTTTTTGAATATAAGGACTTTTTAAGTGTTAAATGTAAATTGCTGCTTTCTCATTTTAAAATCGGAGATAAATAATCTGAGACTCCAAGGCTGAATTCAGTAGCTGAAAAATAAATACAGCCTTGAAGGCCTCCAAAAATTGTTTTCAAATTATATTTTTAATGTTATCACAAAGAGAATATTATTAAATCCATGGATGGAGAAGGATCACCTTCAATGCACTTAGTTTTGCTTCAATGTAAATGAATATACAGTATATGCTACTCAAAGACCAAGACTCATAATGTATAAAAGATTATATAGCCCTCTTTTAGATTGAAGTAGAAAATAGTGTTTCTTTTCCATTGTCATTTATATAATGCTAATGGGATTTGCTAATATTTAGCACTAAGGGTTCAGATATGATGTCTAAAACATGTTTCAGAATGTATGGGGTGAATATGTATGAGAAGTCTACAATCCTTTAAAGCAGATATCTTTCATAAGCTCACCCTTATGATTTATTTATCTACCAGAAAAAGGAACTTTCCCATCCCCTCCCCAAAAAAGTAATTATCAAAAGTATTCACCAATAGGAAGGGAAGTGTTTGCCACCCAAATAAGTACATATGAATTGGGCAAATATTTTACACATTTGAATGCTTTCCTGCTGAAGTCCAGCTCTTTTCTTTTTTTCTTTTCTTTTCTTTTTCTGTCTATTATTTCCTTTCTAGTCCATCTGATTGCCCCATCTCTATCCAGAAGAAGGAAGGCAACGTATTTGTGAGCTTATATGTTTTTGTGTGAGAAAATAGTTCATGAGAGAATGAATGTTTGGTATATAGCAGTGATGGCGAACCTTTTTTGGTTCGCGTGCCAAAAGGGGGGGGAATGCGGGGGATCACGTGTGTGCGTGCCCACACTCATAATTCCATGCACCCCCGCACATGCACGCATGACCCCCCTGCTCCCAGCATGCAATGGCACGCCCATTTTTCGCTCTCCCCAGGCTCCAGAGCCTTTCTAGGAGCCTGGGGAGGGCGAAAACGGCCTTCCCCATCCCCTCTGGAGGCTGGAAACAGCCTGTTTCCCAACTCCCAGTGGGCCCAGAAGGCCCGAAAATCAGCCGGCTGGTGCACACATGCATGCCGGACCTGAGCTCATGTGCCCACCGATATGGCTCTGCGTGCCACTTGTGGCACCCGTGCCATAGGTTCGCCATCACGGGTATATAGTATATACCAACTAAATAATACCTAGGAGTCTCTCTCTCTCTCTCTCTCTCTCTCTCTCTCTCTCTCTCTCTCTCTCTCTCTCTCCACTACACACACACACACACACACACACACTTCCTTTGAAAGAATCAAAGGACATCTTCCTTTTGGCATAATATCATGGCAATGTTTGACGGATAAATTGGTTGCATCTAGAGATAAGGTATATCTTCTTTAATATCTGAGGACTTCTAAATGAAACCTAAGCTTCATGTGCCAATTATGCAGAATGATAGCACACACTGTGGAACGCTGTTACTAAACAATTACTGGAAGTTGAACAACTTAATCCTGCTGAATGCTAAATAAAATCCTGGAAGAAAGTAAGAAATACAGACCTAGTATATACATATAGTTGCCAATTAATTGTGAATGTAAGGCAAATTATAATATACAATTAGACATTTTAGTTTTCAGTTTAGTTTTGTTACACTGCCATCTTCCCTTTTTTTACCTGAGCTGTTGAGAATCCAATGATTAATATATAAACCCTAATATTTACTTATCTGCTCAGGTTTATAAAGTGCTTCAAAGACAGAGATATTATAGCTCTGAATTGAAAATGCAGCATTACAACACTCTGAAGTCTCAACCTTACTCTCATTATTAATATTATATTTGGGAAGACATAAATGGAAAGGTGTTTGCTTGTCTATGTTATTAAGAAATCCAGGCTGGCTCATCACATTTTGCTACCTAAGATGAAATACAAGTTGGTACTTTTACTCATTCTAAAGATATAAGGCAACCAAACTGGCAGTTGAACATTACTTCTTTCATTATACCTGAAGGGGAGGTTGTTTGTTATATATTTTGTTGTCTGGTAAATTACTTGGTATTTCCCATCACTCAATATCCGCTATCTGATGCAATTTCACTCTGTGTAATGGCGATGCTGGCTCTGCATCATTCCAAAGCAGAGTTAAAATGCTACATGGCAAGCAAGATTTCTAGAGGAAAAAACAGCCTTCTTGCGTGGCTACCTTTGTAATTCTTAGGGGATTTCTGTGCATGTGTCCATGCATTGCTAAATATGTCCTAGAAGAAAAGATCAGGGCTTCACCTTAGCTGTATGTTTATGTCATGAAGGACAAGCAAGAGAGAACAGTGGAATAATTTGCTTTCATCTCTTGTATAAACAAAGGGTATTGAAGATATTCTTAAATACGCACAACATCTTGTGAGATCAATAATGGTATAATCATGGGGCTAGCAAGCTAAAACACTCATCTAAAGGAATATTTTTTGGTAGATTCTGACTCCTGTGGTGAATCCATCTTATTTATCTCAAAAGTTACAACTGGACTTCTCTGAACAAACACTAGGTATTTTAACTCTTTTTCAAAGGAAACAATACACAAGATTAGTGTCAAACTAACACATGACGTTTTACAATCTGAACAGAAGGAATAATCAGAGGTGGTATTCAGCCGGTTTGAACTGGTTCTGGCAAGCCAGTTCGGACCAGTTCTGGTGAACCGGTAGCGGAAATTTTGAGTAGTTCGGAAAACCGGCAAATAACACCTCTGACTAGCCCAGCCCCTGCCCACCCCACCCCTTACAGGAGTCCCCATGTGCCCTATTTTGACTCCCAGGTGCAGGGAGGCCCACTAGTCCAAAATGGGGCATGGGGGATGCGGCACAACCCCGATGGCCTGTTTTTGCTCCCAGAGGGCTTTAGGGAGGCCCACGAGGCCCAAAATGGGGCACAGGGGATGCAGTGTGCCCCCATGGCCCATTTTTGCTCCCAGGGGGCTACAGGGAGACCCACTAGGCCCAAAATGGGTCATGGGGGTGCGGCGCAGCCCCTGCCCCATTTTTACTCCCAGGTGGCTGCAGGGAGGCCTAGCCTGTAAGACTGGGGCACCCAATCAAGCTATTCGCTGCCTCCCAGCTTCCCAGCTAATCGGCTGGGTCTTCTTTTGTTGCCCTGAACAGGAGAACAGAGCTGGAAAGCAGTCAGTGGGGTGGGGAGGGAATGGGCATGTTGCAGTAACCTTTCCCAGGAGTGAGGAGGGAATGGGGATTTTGCAGTAACCTTCCCCAGGAGTGGGGAGGGAATGGGGATTTTGCAGTATCCTTCCCCTGGAGTGGGGAGGGAATGGGGATTTTGCAGTATCCTTCCCCTGGAGTGGGGAGGGAATGGGGATTTTGCAGTAACCTTCCCCAGGAGTGGGAAGGGAATGGGGATTTTGCAGTAGCCTTCCCAAGGAGTGAGGAGGGAATGGGGATTTTGCAGTATCCAGGGGTGGGTTCTAACTTACCTCGCTGCCGGTTCGCTTCCTTCCGCGCCACGCACGCACACCATGCACACATGCACAGTGCCAAAAAAATTTTAAAAGCCAAAAACAAGCCAAAAACAAGATGGCAACCGCATGCACAGTGCCGGAAACTCAGCTTCTGCACATGCTCAGAAGAAAAAAAATTTAAAAAGAAATTTAAAAAAAGTTTTAAAAAATTCAAAGATGGCGGCGTCCACAGATGGGCACCGACCGAACCAGTTCTGTGCCATCATTGTGATGTCAACCAGTGGGTCGCTACCGGTTTGGGCAAACCGGTCCGAACCGGGAGGAACCCACCTCTGACAGTATCCTTCCCCTGGAGTGGGGTGAGAATGGGGATTTTGCAGTAACCTTCCCTAGGAGTGGGGTAGGAATGGGAATTTTGCAGTATCCTTCCCTCAGGAGTGTGGGTGGGAATGGGGATTTTGCAGTATCCTTTCCCCAGGAGTGGGGAGGGAATGGGGATTTTGCAGTACCCTTCCTCTGCCACTCCCACCAAGCCACGCCCACAGAAGTAAAAAAATTGAATCCCACCACATAATGCTTATTTAGTACTGTTTAAATTTCTTTAGTAGGATAAAACATAGAAATTTGATTGAGTACCTTCTCTTTTGATGCTCTCCACAGTGAAACAGGCTCCAGAGAGGTAATAGTATCCTATATGGCAGGGGTCGGGAACCTATGGCTCGCGAGCCAGATGTGGCTCTTTTGATGATTGCATATGGCTCGCAGATAAAACAAAATATTCTCACTTGTTTTAATCCATCCATCGATTTTTCACTGCGCATGTCCTGTTCAGGGCTGCAGGAGCAATTGTCCATTATTTTAATTGGATGATACTGGCCTACGTTTGCCGTTGCTGGGTAAAACAGGTAAACGCCCCCTTTTGAATCAGTCTGAGACTGCGTCTGCTCGGTCATTAGCTCAAAGCTAACCCTTCGACGAAGAAGATGGCGAAAAGAAAAAAAGACGACGAGTATCGTACATTTCAGGACGAATGGACCGAAGAATTCGCCTTTGTGGAGAGAGCGGGTTCTGCGGTGTGTCTAATTTGCAATGACAAAATTACATCGTTGATTTTATGTAAAGCGGCACTTCGACACGCGCCACGCTACCTTTGCATCAAAATACCCTGCGGGAGACAGCAGAAAGAAAGCGTGCCAAGAGCTTCTGAGCAGGGTGCAAGCTAGCCAGCAGCAACTCCGCGTATGGACCCGGCAAGGTGACTATAATTCGGCTAGCTTTGCTGGTTCTTTAGCAATAGTGAGGAACGGAAAACCATTCACAGATGGCGAGTATGCTAAAACGTTCATGCTGGATGTAGCCAATGAACTTTTTGATGA
Organism: Diadophis punctatus similis; assembly: GCA_023053685.1. Classification (NCBI taxonomy): domain Eukaryota; kingdom Metazoa; phylum Chordata; class Lepidosauria; order Squamata; family Dipsadidae; genus Diadophis; species Diadophis punctatus. The sequence continues at coordinate 107,269 of JALIGW010000016.1, forward strand.
TCTTCCGAACAAAGACAAGATAATCAAACGGATACAAGACATGCCTCTGTCGGCAAGAACTGTTCATGATCGTACCATCGTGATGGCAAACAAAGTGGAGGAAACGCAAGTGAAGGACATAAATGCAGCGCCGTTCTTTTCTCTGGCTTTGGATGAGTCAACAGACGTGAGCCATTTGTCGCAGTTCAGCGTGATTGCAAGATATGCTGTTGGTGACACACTGCGCGAAGAAAGTCTTGCTGTTCTGCCATTAAAAGGGTCCACAAGAGGTGAGGATTTATTCAAGTCTTTCATGGAGTTTGCTCAAGAAAAAAGTCTACCTATGGATAAACTTCTCTCAGTGTGTACTGATGGTGCTCCGTGTATGGTGGGGAAAAACAAAGGATTTGTGGCGCTTCTCCGTGAACATGAAAATAGACCCATCCTAAGTTTCCATTGCATTATACACCAGGAGGCACTTTGTGCTCAGATGTGTGACAGGCAGTTTGGCGAAGTGATGTCGCTGGTCATTCGTGTGATCAACTTTATTGTTGCCCGAGCCTTAAATGATCGCCAGTTTAAAACACTGCTGGATGAAGTTGTAAATAACTATCCTGGTCTGCTTTTGCACAGCAATGTGCGTTGGTTGTCAAGAGGGAAGGTGCTTAGCCGTTTTGCGGCTTGCCTGAACGAAATCCGGACTTTCCTTGAAATGAAAGGCGTCGGGCATCCTGAGCTAGCCGACACCGAGTGGCTCCTCAAGTTTTACTATCTCGTAGATCTGACTGAACATCTGAACCAGCTCAACGTGAAAATGCAAGGCATTGGAAATACAGTGTTATCCCTTCAACAAGCTGTATTTGCTTTTGAAAACAAGCTGGAGCTTTTCATCACGGATCTTGAAACAGGTCGTTTACTACATTTTGAAAAACTGAGCCAATTTAAAGATGCATGCACAGCAAGTGAACCCATTCAAAACCTTGATCTCCACCAGCTAGCTGGCTGCACATCCAGTCTCCTACAGTCCTTCAAAGCACGCTTTGGAGAATTTCGTGAGCACACTCGTCTTTTTAAGTTCATCACCCATCCAAATGAGTGTTCACTGAACACAGCCGACCTGAATTACATCCCTGGTGTCTCCGTCAGAGATTTTGAAGCAGAAGTGGCTGACCTGAAGGCCTCAGACATGTGGGTGAATAAGTTCAAGTCACTGAATGAAGATTTGGAAAGAATCACACGACAGAAAGCGGAGTTGGCGAGCAAGCACATGTGGACAGAAATGAAAAAACTCCAACCCGAAGACCAGCTGATTCTCAAAACTTGGAACGCGCTTCCTGTCACATACCACACACTGCAGCGTGTGAGTATTGCTGTATTGACCATGTTTGGATCTACGTATGCATGTGAGCAGTCATTCTCACATCTTAAAAACATCAAGTCCAACCTACGATCACGTTTAACGGATGAAAGCCTCAACGCTTGCATGAAGCTTAACCTCACCAAGTACCAACCCGACTACAAAGACATCAGCAAATCCATGCAGCACCAGAAGTCGCATTAATGGTGAGTGTTATAACAACATTATTTAAAAGAATAAATTCAGAGGCTTATTATACTGACATTTAGTTGAATTCACTTTTAAAATATATTATATGGCTCTCACTGAAATAAATTTCCAAATTTTTTGCTTTCATGGCTCTCTTAGTCAAAAAGGTTCCCGACCCCTGCTATATGGGCTACTCTTACTCTTTCGCAAAAATCACAATCCACTATTTTCATGTTACAGGTAGGTACCATTCCAAAGGTTAACAATTTTATGAAAGCTATAAACCTATTTCCAATCCATTCTGGTGTGACAAGTTAAAATAAAAAGTACTATGTGTGCAAAGTTACAAATGGCCATGGTAACTGCTCATCATGGACAAGTGATCATATGAATTCACCCTCAGCACCATTCTTGAGATAAAATTGCTGGGGGATTGTTCTACCCAGTTTGCCAGGATTCAGAAATGAGGATAATTTGCAGAAAAATAAATTTCCAAGCCATTAGCTAATCATGAATTTCTGAACACTTGAGAGCAGCTTCTCAGTATGCAAGTGCCCCGGAGTAAATGATGCTATCTGCCTGTCTGTGATAACTATTGCATATATTACTTGACCATTCAGCTTTCACAATTACACAATCCAGCAATTCACAGAATAGTTACATGCCCTGGCCATGTTGTTACTGAGTCGTTAGACAAATTAGCATAAGGAACTGAGAAAAAGGCTAGAACAATTTTACTAAACATTGAAAGGAAAGAGATTTTCTGTATCCTCTATAAACAGGGGTGATCACAGCTATGTCTTTAATCTTTTTCAGCCATATTTTCTAGGCATTCACAGCTGATCTCTTTCAACACTTGGTGAAGTCACAAGTTTTATCTTGTGACATCATCAAGGAATCTTCATGCTCTTTGTGACATCAACTGAACTTGCCTCCTGAGTCTGGAGACTTGGCAGACTAAGCAATACTTGTTTTCTGACACCTAGCAGGATATAGATTTGCATGTGTATTAAAACAAGATAATCCTCACCTACTTTATATGTGGAAGATTTAGTGATGAAGTTATGTGGGGGGAATTGCCTGTAGCTGTACATTGAATGACAGGCAGAGATGAAAAATGAACTTGAGCTCTGGCTTTCCGAGCATGAACTGCCCGCTAGATACATGTCATTCACTGAATATATGTGATAGTGTAACCAATAATACAAGGCAGTAACACTAAAGATTCAGAGCAAGGACATAAGAGGTACAGTAAGTCTTCTTCTCTTAGTTAATAATGAAATATTCTATGATTTTATAGTAGTGATACAGAGTTTTCCACTATAAAATTTCCCTTCTCTATAATTTCATCTTCTTTAAAATTAGAATAATTGTTCTGAACATTTCCTACTAAGTGATTGCAAAACTTTCATTACTGATGATTCAGTATAATCCAGGATATCCTAAATTTCATTATATTCTGACATCAAGACAACTGACCTGCCCCCAGCTCCAATGGAGAGGTTTGTGGTCCACTGAGGAACATTAAGGGGGGTCATATAGGAAAAGGTTGGCAAAGCCTACACTCTTTTACTCCTTGACAAAACTACGTGTTCATGAGGTGTAAAAAAATTGTTTTGGGCTGACGGTATATAACAAGCTTTTGCAATATGACAAAAAGGTGATATTTTAACACTTGTGATTTGCCTCTGGATAGTCCAAAACATATTGACCCTGATTACAACTAAAACACCATGAATTACTTCCAGTTCCAGAAAATTTACTTATAATGAACTGCACTTGAAAAAGCCAGTTTGGTATAGTCCAGTGGCGGGTTGCTTTCTTACTGGTGCCAGTGCGCTGCGCGCGCATCTCCATGTTTCAGGGGGGCGCACTCGCTACGCGCACGCGGCCCCTCGTGCAATTTTCCGTGCATGCGCGGAAGCAAAATCTCGCTGAAATCTCACACACGCGTCTCCTCACAAGATTTTGGGGCGATTTTGCTTCTGCGCATGCACAGAAGTAAAATCGCCCAAAAATTCACATAAAAAGATGGCGACGCACGCGACGCACCGGCAGAGAGGGCTCCGGAGTGGTCGCGCGCAAATTGCGCAATCGGTCACTCCCTACCGGAGCTATGCACAGGTCAGCTCCGGCAGGAACCCACCTCTGATATAGTCTGAGTTAAAATGGATCACTGAGGCATTCACCAAAATATCTTGTTCCCAAAACAGTTTGTCTTTCCCATCCTTAAAGAAAATCATTTTGTCTTAAATTTTACCAGTTTGCAAGTATGTACTGTTACGTTTGCGCGGGAATGAAGAATCGAGACATAGAACAGTTCAGCACCTTTATTGAGAATCAGCTCATACTCAAAACGAACTGCCGGCAAGCTGCAGGGAAGCCACTTTTTAAGGGCTTCCCTGAAACCGGCCGGCCAGTGACAGCAGTTTATTTCTGCCGCCGCTACATCGGCCAATCAGTGGCGGCTATCCAAATTTATTCCGTACGTCAGTATGTAACATGTACACTTATAGTGAGAATCCTAGTATAGCGGCGGGGGGGGAGAATAACCAAAGATAAAGATGACTAAGGGGGGAGGGGAACTGGAGATAAAGAGGCTGTGAAATTTTGAAGGAAAGGGTTTAATGTTAGTTGGAACCCTCCAGTTGATTTACAGGGATTTATATTTTTGCAGAGCATACAGGATTTGTGTAAATAGAACCAAGCACATTGAGAATATCTAGGGAAAGATGCTTAGGACCCCAAAAAAGCAAATAAGCATGTTAAGAAAGTTACATGCTCTGGTAGAAAACTTGCATTTTTGAGGTTTTTGTCTTCACGGTTGGAAAAAAGGCAGTCTTTTTGACTAGGCAGTTTACAAATAGTGTAAGTAACTAAGTAAACAAATAAATGTAGCTGAAACAGCCTAGGGTTGCCAATCTACTAACTGGGAAAATGGAGCAGGGACAATGCAGGAGTTCCTTGCTCGCTATTTCATTAAGAGTCACTATTATAATTACCATAATAAAATATGCAGAATCAATATTTCTGGAGTTGCAGTCCAATAGTTTACCTGTTAAAAAGAAACAAAGGCATGCAGCCCTCCTAAACTCTTCTCTAAAGTAGATCAATATCTGGAAAACCCTGTCTCCCCTTCCCCATCTTTCCTATTCCTCACACCATCTCCCCTTTTTATTTATCTGCAAATAGAGAACTGGGAAGGTTACAGTGATAGTAAAGGAGGAATAATAGAAAAAACATTCCTCCACTCCTTCCATCTTCTTCATTGTGATGTTCCCCACAGTACATCAAGCTTATGATGGCTGGGAATCTGAAGCCTTCAGAAAGGCTATTACACATAATAGTGGTCCTTGAAACCATTTTAATTCTCAAGGATCATTGCTCTCTCTCTCTCACTCTCAGTGAGCTATGAAGCTTATCTGGATAAAAAAATGAAAAGGATAGGAAAGTATTCATTCCTTATGCTCTCTTAAAAGGGAACGGTTGACAAGACTGGGGGCCTGCAAGTTGGTGGGAAGATTTTGTTTCTAAAATCCCTCTCATTGTTTTGGGCAGTGAACTATGTTTCTCAATTAAAACAAAAACAAAACCATTCATTTTCCACTGTGAAAAGCTGACTGTGTCCCATCCATCCCTACCTGGCACACAAAGACCCCCACTCACGTATCCATAACAGAGAGCATTACAGATTCACATCAAATTCTGCTGCTAGATTCTAATTTTTGAACCATTTCTTTATAGCATAAGCATACATTCAAACTCATGTCTACTTTACTTAATTTATTTATATGCTGAGTTTCTAAATACATTTTTTTTTTCAATAGCTAGAAGAAAAGGTACTAATGATGGGATTTGGGATTGATTTCAAATGCAATTAATCCCAGATCTGGAATGAGGTTCAAGAAGAAACATTATCTCAAATCATTTGGCAGGTGATAGTGAGCAAGGCCCTTATTGTATAGCAGTGACAGACTCATTTTCTTGAGCCATCTGGAATTTTATTAAATTCATCGTGGCATGCCTGCAAAGAAAAAATAAAACACCCATCCTCACTTTTTTTCAAATCAGAAAGTTAAACTACACGTCTTTCAGGCTTTTAAATGCCATCTGCTTTACCAATCACGAGGCAATATTATTTTTGAATCAACTGATATTTAAAGATTTCAGTCGTTGTATGTTCTGTTACATTACCAGATGTTGGTTCTAATCCACTTGGAAACAGACGGAGCTCTCTGCTTATCAGCTGATGCCACTGTTGTATATGGATACAGCATCAAGTCCTGGCTCATTTTGCACCAGTTGCATCTTTCTTACAAATGGCATATGTCCACGTCAGAAGTGGTAAAGAAGGAAAATATATATATTTCACAGCAGAAAGAGTGTGCTAACCATGATATTATAATGCCAGTGATGTAATGCTTTTATACTTTATAAGGGTGGAAGAGTTTTTTGATTTGATCTTTTGATGTGAAACTATGTTAATTTTAATAGCCAATAGATGAGCACCCATTGGCTACCAGTCTGTGCTGTTTGCTGTTTGCTAAATTGCTGGGAGGCAGAGGCCTGTTTTCCTTGTTTTCCTCCCCCAAAACTAAGGTGCGTCTTATACTTCGGTGCGTCTTATACTCAGAAAAATACGGTAACTAGCAGAAGAAAACAATTTAAGAGGAACTGACATAAATAGAAGTGGATAATTATGGATGGGTCTAAAGAAAATAACAAGAGAAAAAATAGTAAAAGCTAAAAGGTTGAAAAGGGAAAAGAAATATATGCTATATTTTTAGTAGGACTTTTAAAAAAAAGAATAACATAAGTTGATCTCAATAATAATGATAGTTGAGAATCTCTGTTAAAATAATTGGAAAATCAGCCTCTTATTGTCATAAATTGATTGATTTTGAGACAACAAGCTCAAAACCGTGTAAGAGAACCAAGCAGCACTTAACAATACTAATGAAAGCCATGTCCTCTTCAAAACTGGCCTGTGTTACATTAGTAATTGCAATGAATATTGGAGTATTGTGTCCTGCAACACCACCATGTGGTAAATCTGTTTTCATTGTGTTAGACAGAAAGTTTTCAACTCCCTGAAGGAAGGCATAATAATAAATATAATTTTGAAGCATTCTTTTCTCTAAAAAATTATCAAGAGAGTAGTCTAATTATTTGGATACTAAAAGTGGTAACCACAACAGTGATGGTGATAAAAAAAAAACAGATAAAAGACTGTGATCCTTGTAACCTGATAATTTTTAAAGGAATTAAGACAACATTGTGTATGTAGAGAGCTGTTTGTGGTCATTACAAATGTAGAAAACATAACACAGTAATTAGAGAAGGCTTTTTGGCATTATGAAGGATATGAAAATGCAAATGCACGAATGTAGGTAGGAAATCAGAGAACCAAACATAGAAGGGGGTCGGATTACTGGGTGGAAGAAAATAGAGAATCTAAGTGGAAAATATTGAAATGATTTAGATAGATGAAAACTAATTCAAGAGTATTTGAACTGTGAGGCACCACAAACTCTTCTTTAGCCAGTATCTACTAATTGATTGTTTAGTCTTCATGAACCAGAGAAAATGTGCTATTCCGTAGACCAATGTGGCTGAACAGATCAGAAGAAGTCAAAGTCTATCACCTCTCTCAGCCTGGAACAGATTGTGCAATCATTTCTCTTCCCCATATTCATATTAAGAGCCCATTTGACATTATGACCATCTTTTTTTCAGACATAATTAACATTTTGTAGCCAAGCTGCTAAGAAGAAAGAAGATGGGGTAGTTTTAAAGATATTCCATTACTGATACTCCAAAAAGTGTTATAATTAGCCTATGTGAGTCTCTAAATATGCTATCGTATATTTACAATTTCATTAGAAATGAATGTTCCTGTGAAAATAGGGCAGGGATTTCTGGCACAGCCTGAGTGGTATCTGATTTTTTCAGATCAGACAATAGCATACAATTGCTACAAATCTGTGCCTCTGGTGGCCTAAATAGGCTGAAAGATATGGAATCTTGCTTCCTAGAAAAGAGTTGTTCGAAAAATAATCTCAGTAAAAAGGTAGCATTTGTACCTTCATTGAAATCCCTTACTAATCTGAATGTCTTTCATGCAACAATGTACTGGCTGATTTCTCAATATTCAAACTATTGTGAAGAAATGAAGAGTGCTTTAGTGCTAAATAAGATCTGAAAACAGATTTCAGGCTTGTGTTTCTGTGTGTGTCTTGGATCTTTCAACTTTTGTCTTTAGGATCAACTTCAGACATGATAAAACATGTTTGGTCTTCATATATCAAAGAAACAAATTAATGACCATCTAATATATGGTATTAGTTATTCCAATCATGACAAAATTATCTAGATTATTGATTACATAGTGTGAACTCAGGCCTCCATGTTACTGTTGTTACTATTGCTACCTGAGATTGTCCCTCAGGAGAAGCAGTGGTGAAATCCAATTTTTTTACTGCCGGTTCTGTGGGCGTGGCTTGGTGGACGTGGTGTGGTGTGGTGTGGTGTAGCTTGGTGGGTGTGGCTTCGTGAGCGTGGCAGGGGAAGGTTACTGCAAAATCTCCATTCCCACCCCACTCTGGGGCCAACCAGAGGTGGTATTTGCCAGTTCTCCGAACTACTCAAAATTTCCGCTACCAGTTCTCCAGAACCTGTCAGAACCTACTGGATTTCACCCCTAAGGAGGAACAATCTGATCCTTTCATAGAATATACTGTATGATGTGAATTGATTTTGATTCTACACAGGATAGTGTTTTTAAGTGGCTTAAAAAAGCCAAAAAGAGCTAAAGATCTGTCCTAGATTCTGGCCTTTAGGGTATGTTAGCAGGTATTGGTAAGTATAGAGTTGCATTTTGATTCTGTCCAAGGCAAAAATCTCAAATATGATCTACATGCAACCTAAAGGAAAATTTCAAAGCGGTTTCAAAAACCATAACCCTTATACAATGACAAATTCCTACGTTGAATCAATAATTTCATAGGCCAGTAGAAATGAAGATAGAAGAAAATGTATATATATTACAAGATCATATTGCTGAAATTTTGCCCTACCCTTATAATGTAAAACAATATTAGTGGTTGGGGAGGCATTATTGATAGGAAGAAATATTGGCCAAAACCAATTACAGTGAAAATAAGTACATGGGCATAGATACATCCAAAAAAATGTTCCTGATGGGATACCCATCTGGTCTGCAAATGGCATGCCAGATTGCTTGCAATTTCAGTACTGAAGGCATATTTAGAAGCAGAAGCCAATGAAATATACATAATTGCTGTAACGTTCCTCTCATCAAAGAAGTCAAAAAATTCCCTATTCCTGAATTTATCTTTCTAATCCACTCAGACACTCTGTGAAGATTATTTTATGAGCAATCAAATATGAATCTGCAGTGGTCCTTTGGGTAAATCAGTATATTTCAGCTCCCCTTGGAGGGTATAGTGATGGATTCTAAATTGATATTAGGAAAGCACAACTCAAACTTGGCTTCCCACATCAAGGCTTGTTTGGGAGGCATGCAAGTTATTTCAGAATTAGCTACATCAAATAATTGCTCCCCTTTGTTGGCATCACTCTTAACGTATCTTAATTTGCATCTATAGTCGGTCATATATTCAAGTGTTGGGTGACCTCTGGATCTCATAGTTTTAACTAAAACATTGTTGCACTGGCTAAGATTCAAATAGCCAAAAGTGATGAGGCAAAATTATGATAATAATATATTTATGAATGCCAGCAACCCTATCCTGGGGAGTTTATGGAACCCCTGATGTGGATGACCTTTTCATCTGATACTCTGTCCATAGGGAACCAACCTTACCATTGAGTTTTCTGTGCTTGGAATTGGACTCCCCCTGTGGCTTAAAACCCTTGAAATTATTTCAAGTTGTTGTAAGCAAATCCAGTGTGTCTGTCTGATGAATCCCCCGAGACAATTTAACAGTATGAGAAGGAGCTGAGGAGGGAAAGGAGACCCTCTTCCTGTAGAGATGCAGAGACCCTAGCAGTGATGTTTAGATAGCTCCATGGGAAAGAAATCTTTCTCACAGCAGAATCATCTTCCTTGAAACAAACTAACAGGCAATTTCTATTATCTGCTTAAAACAAATGCCTGGATGCTGCTGTACACCCTGCAGTGGTTTTCAGTGTCATCTCTTAAAGATCCCTATCAGCTGGTGGTAGGCAGTTGGTAAAAGGGAGGAATTGCTCCATAATTAACCTCCTTCATTTCTGGGATTTCATCACATACAGAACAATTATATTTATCAGGGCAGAGCCCATTAAACCTAATTTAGAGGTCAACCTTGCTGTTGATTTAACTAATTAGAGAAGGATGCATGGAATCTTCCTGGATACTGAAAGGTTTGGAATTTATATAGAAAAAAAAATAATCTCTTAATATGTGGCTATAATATGAAATCAATTTAATGATTAAAACGAATATACAGAACTAATGATAATTTGTAGATAGATGACCAGATATCTGAGGAAAGAATTATGGTAGGAGCTGAAATCTTAGTCTAGTTCTGGCCTGGACTGATTTGCCCTAAACCAGTGATGGCGAACCTATGGCACGGGTGCCACAGGTGGCATGCGGAGCCATATCTGCCGGCACGCGAGCCATTGCCTAGCTCAACTCCAGCGCACATGTGCGCGCCGGCCAACTGATTTTTGGCTCGCACAGAGGCTCTGGGAGGGCATTTTCAGCTTCCGGAGGGCCTCCAGGGGGACGGGCGAGGGCGTTTTCGCCCTCCCCATGCTCCAGGGAAGCCTCTGGAGCTTGGGAAGGGCGAAAATGGGCCTACAGGGCCCACCAGAAGTTGGGAAATGGGCCATTTCTGGCCTCCAGAGGGCCTCCAGGGGGCGGGGGTGGCCGTTTTCGCCCTCCCAGGCATTGAATTATGGGTGTGGGCACTCGCACATATGCAATAGCATGCACACATGCACTTTCGGCACCCGAGGAAAAAAAGGTTTGCCATCACTGCCCTAAACTAAAATATTATTTTGCCAAAGATGTCTTAGTGATGACCCGCTTTGTTCATAAATCTGAAGTACAGGTAGTCTTCACATCTGATTTTTGCAATTTCCTCAGATACTTAGTTACTGCAGCCAGTTATTTTCTGCAGACCCAGTTATTTTCCCTGATATGATTTTCACCAGAAAATTCTGGGGACTGATTCTAAAGCCTTGCAAAATTGACATTTTTACTAATGAGGTACAGCCCATATAGCAAAGCTTGCAGCAGAGGGCTATAAAAGTGGCACTAATTAGAAAGGAGAAGCATTCCCTTACTTGGAAGAAAAATCAATCCTTTATATAGTCAAATCAAAAATTCATAAAACTCAGCTCGACCCCACCCTATATACACATGTCTCAAGCTTCTCCAACAGTTTTCCATTAGAATTTTTTAAAGTAATAACCCCCGTATTATCCCTGGTAAAAAATAAAGGCCTTTTTTTTTGAGGAGTTTTATATTTCAAAAGAATCCCTAACTTGCACTCAGGTTTATTATTGGGCTCAAAAAATGTAAGCAGAGAAACCAACATTGCTCACTCATTTGGGGCATGCTTTCACTCTTAACATAAGCAAATGTGGCTTTCACTTTTTCAGGTGCCCTTCTTGAGGGCTTGCATCAGTGGTGGGTTGCTGCCGGTTCCGACCGGTTCTTTAGAACCGGTAGCGGAAATTCGGTGCCGCTCGCCGAACCGGCAGCAATGACCGGCGGTCCATGCTCCCGAACCGGTAGTGATGACCGGCGGTCCATGCTCCCGAACCGGTCCTCTGGTCACCGTGGATTTTTTAAAAAACCCTCTGTGCATGCGCAAAGGCTTCTGCGCATGCGCAAAGGCTTATACGTATGTGCAGGTAATTTCCAGGAAGGGACATGCGCGTGCACGTGTGAAACGTGCACTTCTGTCACAATGCAAACTGGTGGGGAAGGTAAGTCGAACCCACCCCTGGCTTGCATCACGTCTATATCACAGTAACTTATAAAATTGTTATAGCTAAATTAAAATGTATACAATGCTTTCATCATTCTAATCAACCCTGAGGAAAATACCCAGCTCTCACCTCAATAAATTGTAATAAACATCTGCATTTGGGGGGGGGGGGAATTGTGCCTGTAATGAATAAACTGCAGTCATCCAGCTGAATCTGCATTCAGACTACCTTAATATAAATGCAAGGGTTGAAATATCCATACAAAGGTAATTGTCCTAATTCGAATGCACCTTATAGTGTCACCATAGTTTGTTAATTCTTAGGTGCGCACTGCTCATCTTTCTTTCATTGTGTTATTATCTGGGAAGACAGTGAAAAGAGGATATGGGAACTGATTGTTGGTGCTGAACTATTTTGCAAGCTGACCACCAAATTGAGATGGAAATTCAAAGCTTTGAGTTCCCCGTGTACTTCATTCTCTGCAAGATATGTACAGTTTGTGGAATAAGTGATGCTAGAACTGTATCCAAGAAAAAGCTCTCATTGGCTAATGGTACCCTAAGGGCAGGATGTGGTTGCCTAGCAACTTTTGCTTGGCTTTATCACAGATATGTTGAAATCTTTCAATTACAGACCACATGTAACACATTTTGCATTAGAATTCTAATAAAAAGAAAATCTATTGACTAGGGGAATACTGCTTTCCCCATTAGGTGTTCCCTTTCCCAGTTCCATTTATTTTAGACCTCTCCAGAATCATATGCAATCTAGCTCCTTATTCTTTTTTCCATTGCTTTGCAGACATTATTTTCCCACTACCAGCAGATCTACTACAGTCTAACAATCACATTTCAGAATGTTTTCATTAACTACCCTACTGCCCTGCTCCAACCCTCCACTCTTGCAACTTTGCTTTCAATCTTAATTAAACCAAATATTCAATTCTATCTACTGGTTTAGTTAAAATAAAGACACAAAGTGTATAATAATTCCCGATTTGGTGGTTTTAAAAACCAATTGCACCTCACTGAGTGAGTCAAGGAAGTTCATGCTACTGCAGCCAGAAAAGCTTTAGAGAAAACAAGATTTGTTCTCAGATAGTGACTCTTTCTATTATGACATGAATGCGTTTAGGAAAAGGTGAAGTCAAATAGTGATAGAAGGAGGAATGAAGCAGAGATGAAATAAATTGAAACAAAGCAACCATTGCCTATCCTTATCGATACAAATTCAGCATATATGAGAACTTGCTTAACTGAAATGGAATGTGTGGATGGCCTTGGGGAACGAAGGAAAAAACAGGAAACAATCAAACAAACAAGAGAAGCAGGAGCCCCCAGTGGCCTAATGGTCAGACAATGAAATATAGGAAGGGCCACCATAATGGAACAAGCAATTAAAAATGGTGGCAGAAAGTTCGTACTTTCAGACTTGCAAGATTCTATTAATGTAACCTTACAATAAAGTAGAATTAGTTCATCTAGTCCTGTTTCCTGTCTGGTTTATCTGGGAAGGCTGACATCAACATCCTTAGAAATGATGTTTTCTGCTGAATAAATTTACACACATCGGTAATTCATGGCACATATTCAGGAAAAATACAGAGTATAGACCAGGGGTGTCAAACTGGCGGCTTGTGGGCCAGATGTATCACGTGCAGGCCACGCCCACCCCAGCTCTGCAAAGGGGAAAAATTGCAATATGTCACATGACAGCAACATGACGCGGTGAGTTTGACGTGGTATAGACTATACATCTGCACAGTAGAAAAAATACAGCAAAAATATATTTCCTAGTTGAAAAAAATTACTTATAGAAAGTCAAGACACCAGGGATGACAAATAAAACAAAACGTATACAAGAAAGAAAGATAAAAGAAAATGAAATATAAAGCTTCATATCTTTCGAGGAGCACAAAATTTCATTTAAAAGAAAAAAGAAAAGAAAATCAGTGATTATTTTAAAAACATTTACTGATCTCTACTTTTTCATTGAACTCTAGGTTAAACCATCCCCATTGGCAGCTGGGAAATGCAGTCCAAGTGTTCCATAGCAGTAAAGTCCAATCTTGAACTCTTCTTGTATCAGTAGAAATATCATTTACTTGGTTTTTGTCACTTTGGTCTGTTTATGTTTGTATGTTGGGGGTGGGTGTACATGTGCACATGTTCCAATTTTCTGTCAACTTGTCTGAGAGATTCAGTGTATTTGCTGAGCTAGGCTTGGTCAGTAATTGAAGAGAAGACTGCTTGTGATGTGAGTTTACCCATATGAGTTTGAGTTCTATTCCTTTTTATGTATATAATTCTTAAAAAAAATCAATCTTGGCCATAAAATAGATATAATTATTAAGAAAAGATATTCATTTGGATATCCCAAGAAACATTAGGATTGGATATCTTCATGAAACTGTCACTAAATACTACACCATTGGGTGGCAACCTTGTGCTATAATTGGCTCTCTAGGGGTTTGATGATATCCATTAGAATTTTGGATTACATCTTTGGATGCAATCCATATAAACTATGACATTTTTTTTATATGTTAGAGATTTTTTTTATTTTAAAATCATAGAACACCTGTAAACCATCCGATCACCACCTTCAAATAATTAAACAATTATCTCAATGTGAGTAATTACTTTAAAATACCAACTGAGATTGAATTATGGGAAGGAAGGGCAAAGGGGAGGGAGGGGAAGGGGGAGGGGGAGGGGGAGAAGAGGAGAGGAGAGGAGAGGCGGGGAGGGGAGGGGAGGGGAGGAGAGGAGAGGAGAGGAGAGGAGAGGAGAGGAGAGGAGAGGAGAGGAGAGAAGAGAAGAGAAGAGAAGAGAAGAGAAGAGAAGAGAAGAGAAGAGAAGAGAAGAGAAGAGAAGAGAAGAGAAGAGAAGAGAAGAGAAGAGAAGAGAACCTTAAAGGAAGTCAGCAACAGAGAGGCAAATTAAATTAATGTGCATTATTTATGAACAAATTTCAGCTGAAATGTATTCCTGTCTGATCAGAGCAGACAAGAGGACTGAGTATTGAGCTACTTTTAGTAACAATATATATTTCTTCCCCTAATGTTTTTAACATCAGTACTTGAATATCATATGTGTTTCTTGAAAACTAGAAAACTAATGTCTGGTAATGCCATATTTTTCCTTCTGAAATCTCTGGAGAGCTGCTGTATGTCTACAAGTAGGGAAATCTTCCTAAAAAGATATGCTGATTCATTACAGAGAATTCAAGTTGAAGAATACTATGGAGAGAGGGGGTGGGTTTAAGTGTGAAGGACTTAGACTTGATACTGCACTGACTTTATGCTTCAAGACAAAACTATAAATTTGAATGCCTATGCTTCCATTATAATCTGTATGCTTCTTTGTGTTTGACTTAATTGTAGTACATTCAGAAAAGATGTAAAAATCAGTTTCTTGCACAACCAACCAGGAATAGAATAGAATAGAATTCTTTATTGGCCAATTTTGTGATTGGCACACAAGGAATTTGTCTTGGTGCATATGTTCTCAGTGTACATAACAGAAAAGATACATTCGTCAGGTACAACACTTAATGATAGTCATAGGGTATAAATAAGCAATCAAATCACATTAGGAAACAGTCAATATAAATCATAAGGATATAAACAACAAAGTTACAGTCATACAGTCATAAGTGGGTGGAGATGGGTGCTAGGAATGATGAGAAGATTGCTAGTAGTGCAGACTTAGTAAATAGTTTGACAGTGTTGAGGGAATTATTTGTTTAGCAGAGTGATGGCATTCGGGGAAAAACTGTCCTTGTGTCTAGTTGTTCTGGTGTGCAGTGCTCTATAGAGTCATTTTGAGGGTAGGAGTTGAAACAATTTATGTCCAGGATGTGAGGGGTCTGTAAATATTTTCACAGCCCTCTTTTTGACTCGTGCAGTATACAGGTCCTCAATGGAAGGCAGGTTGGTAGTAATTGTTTTTTCTGCAGTTCTGATTATCCTCTGAAGTCTGTGTCTGTCTTGTTGGGTTGCAGAACCAAACAAGACAGTTATAGAGGTGCAGATGACAGACTCAATCATTCCTCCGTAGAACTGTATCAGCAGCTCCTTGGGCAGTTTGAGCTTCCTGAGTTGGCGCAGAAAGAACATTCTTTGTTGTGCTTTTTTGATGATGTTTTTGATGTTAGGTGTCCATTTTAGATCTTGAGCTATGATAAAACCTAGAAATTTGAAGGTCTCTACTGTTGATACTGTGTTGTCTAGTATTGTAAGAGGTGGTAGGATGGGAGGGTTTCTCCTAAAGTTTACCACCATTTCTACGGTTTTGAGTGTATTCAGTCCAGATTGTTCCGGTCGCACCATAAGGCTAGTTGTTCAACCTCCCGTCTGTATGCGGATTCATCATTGTCTCAAATGAGACCAATCACTGTTGTGTCATCTGCGAACTTCAGTAGTTTAACAGATGGATCGTTTGAGATGCAGTCATTGGTATGTAGAGAGAAGAGAAGTGGAGAGAGCACACAGCTTGGAGGGCGCCCTGTGCTAATTGTACAGGTATCTGATGTGATTCTGCTTAGCTTCACCTGCTGCTTCCCACTGCTTCCTGCTGCTGGAAGACACCCAAACCAAAGTTATTTAGAAATTAAAATCTGGCTCATTACTAGCCAACTTGCTTTGGTGTCCTCCTTTATTTAGATATCCAATGTCCATGGGCATACTTGACGCCCTTGCCTCATTAATATCAATAAATTTTATTTGGCTTATTGCCTTTTGTTTCTTATTAAGCTAGTATGCCCTACTTTTGCCCTTTGTCAGTTCATATCCAAGACAGTGGCTAAAATTTCAATCTATGTCATACCTATTATGAATTCACTTAATGGATACTATCCCCTTCTCTTCGTCCTTCTTCTGAGGAATTTGGATAGTAGAAGAGCCGAGGTGGCGCAGCAGTTGGAGTGCAGTACTGCAGGCTACTTTAGCTGTGATCAGCAGTTCAGCAGTTCAAATCTCACCGGCTCAAGGTTGACTCAGCCTTCCATCCTTCCGAGGTAGGTAAAATGAGGACCCAGATTGTTGGGGGCAATATAAATATACATTGCTTAATGGTGTACAACGCTTAGAGACTGCTTGCACTTGAGGTGGTATATAAATCTCAGTAATAAATAATAAATAAAAGTCATTTACATCTCTCTATTATATTAATTACTATGAACTGAGCTTTACAATAAATTGGCCTTCTCTCTGCTTACAAATATCTAGTAAGTGCACACATATAGTGTTGTGTCTTCATTATCTAAATTTTCCTGAAATTCTAGAGCAAAGTAAAAGATTATGATACTTTTGTGGGAAGTCCCGAACCAGGGATAGAAAACTCATGGCCCTTCAAATGTTGGTGAACAACAGCTGCCAGCAGCTTCAACTAATATGGCTAATAATGGAAGATAATGGGAAATACAGTTGAGAATATTGGAAGTTTGCATATTATAATTATTATTGCAGCGAATGTGAGGAAAATTCAATACAATGGTGCCATTGTCAGAACTATTTCTTTAGAGAGTGTTAAGTGTAGCCTAGCTCTAGGAAATCTTTTTTTGGGGGAAAGTCTGCATGTTTATAAAAATGGTAATACATCTTAGTCCTTTAGATATTAACAGTAATTAATTAGATATTAACAGTAACTCTTATTATTTGTTATGTATTGATGGCCCTAGTTAAAGGTAATCAAAATTGAAGTTTGCTAGAATCTGTAACATTATCAATGGTCTCTCTAGAGTTTTTTCGAAACTGCTGATTCATACATATTCCATTAGTAAGATTTCTCATTAGTGAGTAGCCTTTCCCCACAAGATAAGTTCCTGAGTACAGAATGACAATAGTTGAATAATATTAGACAGGATTTTCAGAATTCTGTATAAAATAATATCAGCAATAAAATAATCTTGATTATGCAACCTAAATAAGTAAGTGAGTAAAAACCATTTCTAATACAGCTTGGATCAGGAGTGTTATTGGCATATAAAGTACGCTTGTGTATAAAGACATTTTTTAAAAAAATATTCTAGCCATATGTATACTCACTTATGTGCTATTTTTTTACCTTGCAACAGATGCACACTCCTCCCATATTCAGTAGTCTTGTGCCACACACACTTGGTTTACTTACTAGTTAGAAATGTTACTACAATGGATAAGATATACTGTACATTACTGTCACTAAGATATGTGAATAAATAGCCCATTATTGTTATATTTTATTTCATTGCTATTTTGTCATTTACTGTGATTGCTTCAGCCTGCCATTTTCATGGAATTTGAAAGGAGAAAGATAATATTGTTTGAGAAGACAAGTGAATTTAAGGCTAGCCCCTTCCATTGCTCTCATTCAAATGAGCATTGAATAGAGTGTTGGAATAAAATAAACTCAACAACTTTGGGTGATTTGGGAATAGGTTTTCCATATAGGGGCTGCCTGGATTTATATATTGTGTTAAACTGTGATTATTTAATCCTGGTTTAACCCTTGTTTATTGAATAAGCCATACTGGCCACCATGTGCTGATTAGGATCTCTCTCTAAGTCAAATTATATCATTTTGGTTTTTTTTTTATTACATTTTTATTTATTTCTAAAGTTAAAATACAGAATATATTTCAGCAATAATAGTTGTTCTCTCCCCTTGCAACAGTCCACAATTTATGTATTTATGTATTTATATTTATAAAATTGTTATATAAAATTGAAAAAGATCATAGAGATAGAGATATATCATCAATCAACCAATTTGACCTACCATCTATCTACTATTTTAAAAAGCCAGTTAAAAGTTAATCCCAACATAAAGCTAAACTTCAAAGCCCTCTGTAAACAATATGTTATTATATTTAACTCACAGGAAGTCCACAAGCAGTCTCTACTCTCTCAGAAACCCACTGCAACCATTATCTTTAATTCATCCAGGATCAAATACCATCAACCGATTCTTGATAATTTATCATCTTTACTTTTCTTTAAAATTATAAATGGAATCTTTCCAAACATCTGTTTCTCACTCCCAAAGAATGTAGGTCTCCATAGCACTTGTTCAGTAAATTTTCCTACAAATTGGAACACTGTGTCTGTTGACAGCTATCTTCTAGATACATATGATGGCTCTATTCCACAAACTTCACCAACTTTCCTAAGAAAGTCTGTTGGTTAATGCCCCCTTCAGCTTCCGCTAGTAAGTCTCCAGATTTCAACCAAAAGTCCTTCTCTTTCAAATATGTTAACAGCAAATTATATCATTTTCTGCCTTAATCAAACTGGGTAAATCTATCAAATGCATAGTTCAACCCAACCCAACCCAACCCATCTCCAAGGATTTCTGAAGCTGGTTTACTGTTGACTGTTTTCTCCACAGGTTGCAGCCGGGAAAAGAAGATTATGTTTGAGCTTATTTTGTGTGTGTGTTGAGAGAGAGAGAGAGAGAGAGAGAGAGAGAGAGAGAGAGAGAGAGAGAGAGAGAGAGAGAGAGAGAGAGAGAGAGAGAGAGAGAGAGAGAGAGAGAGCAAGAGAGAGCGAGAAAGAGAGAGAGAGAGAGAGAGAGAGAGAGAGAGAGAGAGAGAGAGAGAGAGAGAGAGAGAGAGAGAGAGAGAGAGAGAGAGAGAGGAGAGAGAAAACAAAGAATGTTTTGTATGCTGCTTACATTTGATTCACTGAAACAATATAGAAGCACCTAAAAAAAGTGAATCTGATTAATGGGTTAAACATAAAAAATCACTATTTTTTTTAAAAAGTGATCATTTTTAGACATTTATTTTTTCCAGTTAAGAAAACATGATGTGTGTTGGGGGGAAAACATTTGTTCCAGAGGTGGGATTCACATAATTTACATACCGGTTCAGCCAGCAGCACCAAAAATGTGAGGGCACGCATGAACTCTATGCCCAAGAGGGTTAAGGCAGTGCTGGAAAATAATGGTGGCCACACAAAATATTGACACTTTGGGCCCCATTTGGACATTATCGCTTAGGGGTGAATTCACTTTTGTTGCCACTAGTTTAGACATTAATGGCTGTGTGTTGCGTTATTTTGAGGGGACAGCACATTTACACTGTTATACAAGCTGCATACTCACTATTTTACATTGTAGCCAAGTGTCATTTCTTCAGTGTTGTCACATGAAAAGATATACTTAAATATTTACAAAATGTGAGGGGGTGTACTCACTTCTGTGATATACTGTGTATAGCCTCCATCTTATATCCAAATTTGGGGGCTCCCAATATATGCTCCCCAATTTTATATCCTTATAACATAGAGATGGGGTCTATGTTTTCCTTTACTGTTTTGATCCTGCTTTTTTAATGTTTCTTTTCACTCCATAGAAAGATCATCTGATCCTTTCCTCCCCGTCAATCATTTTCCTCTCACGTTCCTTGGTAAATGTTCAGGAATTCCTTTCTTCTTCTCAGTTCAGTCTTCCTGCCTGTTCACAGCTCTCTTTATATCCCCTCCCTTCAGTCAAATATCTATTTTGTCTCCTTCTAATCCACCTTACCTTTTTACGTTAACTTGCTATCTCTTAGGCCTCAGGCTCTACGTTTGCATTTCTAATATATTTTTCATGTCCTTTCCGTACTTCGCTTGAATACCAGCAATAGATGCTGAATTTTTATTGCTGGTGAAAATCCCAGAATTATTGCCTTCGCTTTTGCCCTTCTGCTTAGCACTGGAATTAATTAATAACATCTTACAAGAAATACACAAGGTCTTGCAAGCAACAAAATATGAGAAATGATTACTGGAGATGAAGGGAAGAACCTAATCATCTTCTTAAGTATATATCAGGAGTATGTACTCTTTTGAACTTCCTCCATGCCTTTCTTCCTATTTACCAATGGAAATCATGTAGTTCAGTAAGAAGCAAATCTAATACACACACACACACACACACACACACACACACACACACACACACACACACACACACACACACACACCAGGCTAAATGTAACTCCCTGCATCTTATTTGCACCTAAAACCTCTCTAGAGTAAGCAATATTATTGAAGTCATTTTATGCATGTTGGGATATTTAAGAGGCAAAACAGGTATTTAAATCTTGAAAAATCCCCTAAAGATAGCTATTTTATGGGAAATTTATGGAGCAAAATGGATCTTTCGCGTAACCTGCCCAAAACTTTAAAAAGCATTAAAATATTAAGCCCAACTCATTCTATGTTACTGAAGATCTTAGCCATTTAGCCAAGAACTAATTAGTTCTTTTAACTAATGTTCAGTGATAAGCCTTTCCATTTTTCTCTCATCAATGTGTTTATGGCTTTCAGTGGTACTTTCAATAAACTCTCTTTAGTTCTCATATACATCACCAATTAGATCAACGATTAAATGATTCTCTGTATTCTTATATAAGATACTAGTCTACAAATGTAAATATCTCAAAATCTTTTTTGCATTAGCTTCTTAATGTCTTTTGTCTTAAAGTGTTTTTTCTCCTGCACTGTTGATCATGTTTTTCTGAAAGTGTATTCTTGTCATGTCTTCTCCCATCAGGTCTCTGCAAAACCTAAGTCACAAAAAGAAGACCTAATGTTTCTGAGTATGTTATTTTGCTGAAATATTTAGGCAATATTTCTAATTTAACTTCTCTTCTGTTTTAATGTAATTTCTCCTTGTTGTGCAATTTCATTTTGCATTTTCCTATTATAAATATTATTTGATTCACTCAGTCACCTTTTGAGGAGATCGGCATGCAGTTCTGATTGGCGGGTAAATGTTACTGAAATAACTAGAATCCACAACAATTTATTATAGCCTGCATCAAAGTTCTCAAATACATTTTTAGTTGGATTGTGTTTCTTTTTCATTAATGAGGAAAATATTCATGTTTTGTACATCATATAAATATGATGAATACATTTTTTTATTTTCTGTATTTCTAGCTCTTACATTTACTGAAATAGTGTTGAAAATTGTAACCTCAGTGCAAAAAGAAGAAGTCCACTCTCTAATTTAGTGGCAGCCTAATATAGAGCTGTGGAGACATGTCTTTCACTATTGGAGCTATTGATCGCACATACTTCCATCACATAGAAAATTGATTCATTCATTAAATAAATAAAATTTAGAATGTCATGTTGAGAAGATAGTCACAAGATATTGAACATTAGAAGAAGTAGTCCCTAAATATCTTATACAATCCAGAAATGCAGAATTCACTTCTGTGTTTTTGAACATTTCAATATCTGATATGAGAAGTGAGAAGGTTGCCTCCTGAAAAAGCACCTTTGGGACAACCATGACCTGGATGACTGAGAATCCCTACAGACTTTTAGCTATACAATTCAGGATGAACACCCTTTGAATGGTATGGGAGCAGGGATGGATTTCTAGAGAAAAAATGCAGACTACAGGAACCAGAAGCACTACTCAGGTGACCCCAAGGACACAGATAAACCTCCAAGTGCTTCAACAACCCTCTAAAAGGATGCAAATGACTAGATGTCTGCAAGGAATATAAATCCTTCCATTCCCCTGCAACCCTGTCAGACCGGAAGAAGCTTCTTGGATGAGAAGCGAAACGTCTTCAGAGAAAAAAACAAGAAAGTCCAGTTGCCTCCTGAAAAAGCACCTTTGGGACCACCATGACCTGATGACTGATGACTGACAGACTTTTGTTTCAGAATAGGTTTCATGTCTCCCCACATATGTGTTATGCACCAGTGTGTTGCTCCACCTTGCAGAAAAGCGAAGTGTTTTTGCATGTTCGGGCATGCAGAGACAGAAGCAGAAGCAGCTTATAAAATGCAAGCTTCATAATTGCCTGTGCTATTGTTGTGCATGGAAAGTAGGGGATCTATTCAAATATTTAATGGAAAAAGACAGCAAAATGGAGGATCTGCAGAAAGCAAATTTGTTGGGTCTATGTAGTTACTCTGAAAGCGGGCATTTCCAAGTATAGAGTACAAAAAAGAATAAAAAGCAGAGGGTTTTTATTATATTCGTGCGAAGGACATCGAGGAGACGTGAGACAGAACCAACTTCTTTATTAACGATTACTAACACAACACATTAACTAGTCTGACAGGAACGTGGTTGCTGGATGACAGCTCCCTATTTATACTATAGCACAGTGATGGCGAACCTATGGCACGCGTGCCACAGGTGGCACGCGGAGCCATATCTGCTGGCACGCAAGCCATTGCCTAGCTCAGCTCCAGCACACATGTGCACGCTGGCCAGCTGATTTTTGGCTTGCATGGAGGCTCTGGGAGGGCGTTTTTGGCTTCCGGAGGGCCTCCGGGGGGATGGGGGAGGGCGTTTTTGCCCTCCCCGGGCTCCAGGGAAGCCTCTGGAGCCTGGAGAGGGCGAAAATCGGGCCTACCGGGCCCACCAGAAGTTGGGAAACAGGCCATTTCCGGCCTCCAGAGGGCCTCCGGGGGACAGGGGAGGGCGTTTTCGCCCTCCCCAGGCATAGAATTATGGGTGTGGGTACTCGCACATGTGCGATAGTGCGCACGCATGTACTTTCGGCACCCGAGGAAAAAAAGGTTCGCCATCACTGCTATAGCACAACCTTTTACTAACCAATCACAGCATCAGTAGTTTCCCGCTCCTTAATGGGCCCCCTAGTGGCCCTCCGGAACACTACAGTGGAAAGACATATTCAAAATTGTGAGTGATGGAGTTAGAAGGATAAACATGTACTAGGAGTATTTATGTCAATAGGAACACAGAACTATCAGGTAAAGCTTTGAAGGTGGGAGCAATGAAACTATTAGGACCAGTTGTCTGGAAACCAGCACAGAGATTTAAAGAGGAGAGATGCATGCAAGGCAGCGAAAGAAATTGTTGTTGTTACTTGTCACACCAAGTTGTTATGAAAAGACCAAGTGAGACAACAGAGGATATGAGAGAACACTGTAGGAAACTTATGAGACATATCATTGCCCACTCTAAATCATGACTAATTAACTTGAAAAACAGTAATCCTAATTGGAAAAATGTATAAAAATTATGTAATTTACATCATCTCGTTGGCCTTTTATTTATCACCAAAAGCTCTGTGCCAAACTTGGGGGGTGGGGTGGAGGGAATCAACATTCGCACCAAAGCCTTCTGGCAGCAAAAATTCACTACATTCTTAGAAATGTCAAACAAAATATCAGCAAGTAAAAAGTGATAATTTGGGGTTTTAGCCCAACTCTCACAACACAACAAATAACAAAAAAGACTCCTGCACATCACATACAATAAAGGACATGATGAAGCAAGACATGTGTTAGTGAATCTTTTGTCATTATTGGCAAAGATACAGAGATTTTTCCACACAAAGAATGTTATGTATCCTCCCTTCCATTAATGTAGAAGATAAAGTATTAAACCTTGGATAACATAAGTGCTCCTCTATATGTAGCAGAAGTAATCCTATAAAGACAGCTAGGAACACAGAAGGGCCATTAAAGAAGTCTTTGAGACAACATGATGAAATTTTAGCTCTGTCATTCTGTATATTCAAATCAAGGACTCTCTGATTAACTGCGGCATAGCTTTATCAATTCCAAGGAATTTTAGAAGCTGCAGGAAGACAAATTGCTGGGTATGTTGTTGTTTTTTTTCAAGAGGAAATGGACTAAAGTGAATGGTCAGTGGTTCATCTCAGAATATGTCTCACCCAATATTTCAAGTGGCAGATTTTCATTTGAACTGCTAAAGAAGGGCATTTAAGTTCTGACTATAGAAGGGCACTCAGCATGAAATGAGAGACTCAAAATAAGGTTCTGATGAATTTAGACTGAATTTCAAAATATTAATAAGCACAAAACTGGATACTCAACAATAATAAGATTAGCATCTTAGTACTAAATACTTTAATAGCCACAGAGACTGATGTGTTCCTATTGCACCTAGCAAATCTAATAATTGTGCTGGGGTCTTTCAGATCTCTTGAATTTGATACGACTTGGAAGTAGAAGACTGAAAATAGGTAACTAAATGTTTAAAAGTTTTTACTTGCTCTCTAGAAAAACTGTTAATTTCCACCCTTTATGACAATGTATCTTGATGAAACAGCTTTGTTTTAGAATAATTTATTCCCAAGCCCTCAATTTGGTAACATTTGGCTAATATCAAAAGCCTACATTGGAAGCCAATTTGAATTACAGAAAAAATAGCAGGGTCATCAACATGAAGGTAGTCTCAAAGGTGCTTTTTGAAGAGGCAAACGGACTTTCTGGTTTTTCTTTGAAGACGTTTTGCTTCTCGTCCAAGAAGCTTCTTCAACATGAAGGTATTGTACATAGAAAGTAGTACATTGTTCAGCAAGGAAGGATGATTTGAAGATGGCCAATGCAACCATTAACATAAAAATTAAATTTAAAAAGGGAAAGGAATCACTCTTGCTTGATTTGCCTTTGTTATCCACATACTTGACAGTTTTACTTACAATTCAAGAAGAAAGATAGTCAAATAATGATTTTGGATAATCAGTACCAAGATGGAAAGAGCCAAAGGACTGGTGGTGCAGTGATTAAAATGCAGTACTGCAGGCAACTTCTGCTGACTGCCGGCTGACTGCAATTTGGCGGTTTAAATCTCACCAGGCTCAAAGTTGATCATCCTTCCATTCTTCCGAGGTGGGTAAAATAAGAACCCAGATTGTTGGGGGCAAGATGCTGTCTCTGTAATACCGCTTAGAGAGGGCTGTAAAGCACTGTGAAGTGGTATATGTCTAAGTGCTATTTTTTTTTTCAAAGTCAAAGTCTTTATTGTCATTGTATATCATGTATACAATGAAATTGGTTATTGCTATTATGTTAACAGGGGAGTAGGAATCTTACAGAAAACTTAGACAAGAAGTATTCAACTCTACTCATCAAGAGAAAAACAGGAGAAAAGAAAAAAGAATTGAAATGGGCAATTAAAAGAGGAAGGGTGATAGGAAATGACTGGCTGGTTCTGATTTAACAATGAAGGGAGATAGAAAATCTTTAATTTTAGCATTACAGAAAAAGACGGAATGGGCAGAGTGGTGCAATCTAGTGCACAGCATCAAAAGTAGAGAAGATACACTAAGGAATTGACATGTATCAGAAACATAATTCTCTTACATGATGAATGAGAATGAGAAGGTTGGGCCTTTATGAACTCAGCCAGTTTTAAGTTTCCTAAAGAGATATCCAACCACATAATAACAAATGGATTGAATGGAGAAAGTACTGGTTGAAGGACAAGTGATGTGGGACCTCAGAATGCAGTACCTCTGATTTTGGAAAGCAGTTGTGGTGTAACAGAAACAGATGAAAAGCAAGCTTTTTCTCCAGATAAATGGAACTGAGGTTCACTGTTGAAGAAAGAACATGAACGTTTATGTACTAATTTGAGACAAAAAGATTTGAGAAGTACAAATTGTCCGTGAAAACTGGGAATCTAATTTGTGACACTGCAACTGTGCCAATAATCTTCAGGGTGCTTTTTCAGCTAAGCTATATTATTTGAAAGTTATCGGTTTGATCTAATCATTTCATTGTCTTGTACTTCAAATTCCTCACAAGCTTGTCGTTTAAATTATTTACAGCTTTCCAATGATCCTAAGACAGGCAATGCTGAACAAAATCTTTTTGTTTACTGTTTTATGCTCTCTATCACATGTCACAAATCCTTTTAATGCTAGAAAAATGCTTTTGTTCTTTCAGTACTTTACTTGCATACTAGCTATTGGTGGACTTACATTAAATTAGTGGACTCATGTCAAACTATTCACTAAGGCTGCTTTACTATTACTATTAGTCTTCTCATGGTTCCTATCACCCATCTCCTCCCACTTATGACTGTATGACTGTAACTTGTTGCTTGTATCCTTACAACTTATATTAATATTGTTTCCTGATTGCTTATTTGTACCCTATGACAATCATTAAGTGTTGTACCTCATGATTCTTGACAAATGTCTCTTTTCTTTTATGTACACTGAGAGCATATGCACCAAAGATAAATTCCTTGTGTGTCCAATCATACTTGGCCAATAAAGAATTCTATTCTATTCTATTCTATTCTATTCTATTCTATTCTATTCTATTCTATTCTATTCTATTCTATTCTATTCTATTCTATTCTGTCATCCATATAAATAATCTATAATACTATCAAATTAATATCTATTGCCCTTTTTCCCAAATTCATTGTTTTGACTAGATTCCAAACTGCATGTCATCCAAGTTTCCCAATGCACATCTATCAACAGATGAACTTAAAAGAAAGATTTATGCTGAAAATATTTGACAAGACCAGCATAAAATTAACAATTAAAAGGTAAATAGCAATCAAGTATTTTCATCGGTACTGTAACTAATTTGTACTAACTTGTACTTGTAGCTGAATGATTTAGTCCATAAGATAGGTCTCCAACCTCTTCTCTCAGAAACTCTGAGTCTTTCTACCTGGGCCCAACACCTGTGTGTTAGCAGCCTTGTGTTAGCATCTTAATACTGTCACCACTTATCTTCCAAGAAGCACCTCAGCTGGTGGTCTCTTCCTGTTTTATGAGATCCATGCTCACAATGTTTGCTCCCTTTCTGATGGTTACAAGGTAAAAAGAGAATGTGTGTGTGTGTGTGTGTGTGTGTGTGTGTGTGTGACATTTTTTGCTGATAAATGAAAATGAAGGGAGACTATTATAGATCTATTTCAAGCTATTTAGCTCTCATCAGATAGCCATACCCCTTACCGGGATTTGAACCTGGGCAGCTACCTGTATATATATTTAATCATACTTATTATTCATTTTCCCTGTACCACCTGAAAGAAAAGCATAGTGTGATAAGTAGAGGAATGGTTATATATTATTTATACCTGGCAGAACTGTCAGGATGTCAAAAAAGCTATCTGTATATCACTAACAGTTACCAATACCTGCCTACCTGCTTATCTATCTATCTATCTATCTATCTATCTATCTATCTATCTATCTATCTATCTATCTATCTATCTATCTATCTATCATCTATCTATCTATCTATCTATCTATCTATCTATCTATCTATCTATCCATCCATCCATCCATCCATCCATCCATCCATCCATCCATCCATCCTTCTGTTACTAATGTGATGCTGATTTTATTGGTTATATGTCTTCTAAACAGTCATAGACAAATAGAGGATAATGCTCAGCAGCTATTAGCCCTGATAGTAAAATGGATGTTCCAGGATCAGAGGCAATTGACTCCTAAATACCATCTGGTATAAAGTAAGAGATACTGCTGTATCCTCAGTTTATAGCCTTCTAAATAATATCTGGCTAGACCCTATTAAAAACAGAATGCAGGGCTAAATGAACCCTCAGCTTGATCCAGGAGGGATTTTTAAAATTATTTATGTTGCTGTCAAAGCATACGCAGTTTCCATTTGCTAAATTACCTTATCTAACAGGACAAAACTGACATAATTATTGATTACTTCAAGAGCTGCAGTAAGAACTAAGACTTCAGTGCAAAGAATATGTTTTTAAAACATCAGTGGATACAGATTCTTCCACAACTGAATGGTATATTTAAGCATATTTCAATTTTTATTTAGTTAACACATTCATACAACTACCCATCCAACCAATGGAATTGTGAGTGGCAAACAAAGTTAAAGTCATAATGCAATTATCTAATGCAATTACTCAGACAAAGGGTCTAATTGCTAACTTCAGGGGTGAAAAAAGTAAGGTTCTACATTTAGGCAAGGAAAACAAAATGCACAGGCACAGTATATGTGGTACCTCGCTCAATAGTAGTAATTGTGAGAGGGGCCTTGGAGTCCTAGTGGACAACCATTTAAATGTGAGCCAGCAGTGTGCAGCAGCTGCCAAAAAAGCCAACACAGTTCTAGGCTGCATAAACAGAGGGATAGAATCAAGATCACGTGAAGTGTTAATACCACTTTATAATGCCTTGGTAAGGCCACACTTGGAATACTGCATCCAGTTTTGGTCGCCAAGATGTAAAAAAAGATGTTGAGACTCTAGAAAGAGTGCAGAGAAGAGCAACAAAGATGATTAGGGGACAGAAGGCTAAAACATATGAAGAATGGTTGCAGGAACTGGGTATGTCTAGTTTAATGAAAAGAAGGACTAGGAGAGACATGATAGCAGTGTTCCAATATCTCAGGGGTCGCCACAAAGAAGAGGGAGTTAAGCTCTTCTCCAAAGCACCTGAGGGTAGAACAAGAAGCAATGGGTGGAAACTAAACAAGGAGAGAAGCAACTTAGAACTAAGGAGAAATTTCCTGACAGTTAGAACAATTAATCAGTGGAACGGCTTGCCTCCAGAAGTTGTGAATGCTCCAACACTGGAAGTTTTTAAGAAGGTGTTGGATAACCATTTGTCTGAAGTGGTGTAGGGTTTCCTGCCTAAGCAGGGGGTTGGACTAGAAGACCTCCAAGGTCCCTTCCAACTCTGTTATTCTATTCTGTTCTAAAGGGGTCATAACAATCTAACTGTAGTGGCATGTAGAATGCCCTTGAGAGACAGGAGGGACATGACTACTAGCATGTAAAAGATCTCTCTAGCCACAGGAAGAGGGAAGGCATTTGAAACATTTCAAAAGGGACCCTGCCTATTTTGTAGACAGTAAAAGGAAAGGAAGGGAGAAATAGTTCTAGTCCTGCAAGATCCTCTTAATGTATCCTTGTAATAAAGATAGAACTAGTATAGGGGTGTCAAACTCAAGGCCCGGGGGCCAGATCCGGCCCACGGGGTGCTTAGATCTGGCCCACGGGGCTGCCCTGAAAACAGTGAAGGACCGGCCCATGGTGCCTCTGACAGCAAAAATTGAGCTCGGGTGGGCACTGGCAGAGGGCTACAGGAGGCTGTTGTAGCCGATAATGAGGCCCAGGAGGCCTGTGCACGCCCCCCCCCCCCCGAGCTCCATTTTCACTGGCAGAGGGCTGCAGGAGGCCTTTGTGGCTGAAAATGGAGCTCGGCAGCCCATTTTTGCTGATAGAGTGCTCAAGCCACCACAGGTGCCCCCAAAACAAGTGACGTCAAGATGGCCACACTCACCCCGGTCCCCCGAGGTCAAACACAACACTAATGCGGCCCTCAATGAAATCGAGTTTGACACCTCATAGGGCTAATACTTCTTAAAAGGGTCATCCATATAGTTTATGTGAAAAGTCTAGGAGTGTTTGTCATTGTCTTCATTTGCTTTGTAGGCAAGTCTTTGTGGCACGGGTATCAACAGGTTGTCGGTAAAAAAAAGTTCCTCCTGTCTTTTTACTTGTCACACATTCAAAAACAGCCAAAGTTTCAATTGTCTCATCATGACTGTTATCTTGATTTTTTTTTAAAAAATCGGATTCTATGGGCACCCCTGCTTTTTTGATCCAGTTGACAGTTCTGAACTTTCCTGGTGGTATCCCATCCAAATCCTAATCATATCTGCTTATACTTGTTAAAATAGCATCAAGATTAATATAACTTGCTATAAAAGCTTTTTGGTTTAAAAGTTATACAGTGTTACCAGACTGATTCCTGATGGATGATTCAAGCATTGGATGCATTGATTTACAGCACTGTTTTCACACCCTTAGCAACTTTAAGATGTATTCCCCAGCTTGCTGATTGGAGGGATTACAGGAGTCGAAGTGCACACATCTTAAAGTTGTCAAGGTTGAAAAACACTGATTTAGAATCTCTGTACACTATTTGGCAACTATGCTAATTGCTGTGAATAATGCTGCTAGTCTATATGAGGAAGACTGTAACACCTCTGCAATTAGAGAGTGGAGGATTAACATTGTCTCTTAGTCATATTTCATATCCTTCCTGTGAAACCGTTTGAGAATGTTTTCACACATTTTAATTCAGTCTAAGCAATTACATGCCATTCAAAGTAACAATTATTCTTACATTTCTCCCCTTTATATTCCTCAGTTCTGACTAGGAAACTTTAGACTGAAAGTTTTTTACAGTAGGAATTTATCTTTTGTCTTGCAGCTCAGGTGAGTTTTAAATATATGTCTGGAGGAAGACAGCTAATTCCTGTTTCGGGACCTCAGTCATTCATTTTAAATTAAATACCTCACCAAATTGAAAAATATGTCTTCTCCTGGTAGATATTCCCTTCTATTTTAGTTATAAGGTCATGCTGGATGCCGTAACTTTACTGTATTTGTTGATGTGTCCCTTATTACAATTTCTTGATTCCCAATTGTCAGAATAGTTTATGAACCATATCAGGGGTGGGTTCTAAATTTTTTTACTGCCGGTTCTGTGGGCATGGCTTGTTTTGTGGGTGTGGCTTGATGGTCATGTGACTGAATGGGCATGGCCAACTTGATGTCACTGACGCCCAAGCCCACTCACATGACTCCCACCAAGCCACGCCCACAGGAAAAGGTAGGGAAATTTCCCCTCCTTTAGCGGCCCCGCCCCACCCCATCCCCTGCCCCATCTGCCACCCTCAAATTGCGCCCCACTGCGAGACGCGTGGAGACTGGCAGCTCTGTTGCGACTCTCAACCATTGTGTGCAGGGAAAAACCTTGCAAAGTAAAGAAAAACTTCTTGTGGCACTCATGAGAAGTTTTTCTTTACTTTGCAAGGTTTTTCCCTGCAAGCAACGGCTGAGAGACGACCCGGAGCTGCCAGGCTCCGGTAAGATGCACGTCTTGTGGCCCTCCCGCCCCATCTGCCACCCCCAAATTGTGCCCCACTGCAAGATGCGCATCTCTCCCACCCACCCCCAACCCACTTCCCTTTTACCTTTCTTTAACACACCCCACTTCCCTCCCCAAACCTCGGGAGGCGGCCACTCCCGTCCTCACGGCCTGTGGAGGAAGAAGCCTCTGCACCGGAAAGCCCTCATGGCAGCAGAAGGGGGAAAAGAAAAAGAGGCTCGGCCTCTGAAGCCTCTCGAGGGAGACGTCCTTGCTAAAAGAAGTCAGAGAGGAAAAGGCAGTAAGCCAGCGATCTGCCGGCTGCCTGTAATCTGCAGTTTACTCATGAGTACCATGCTCATGAGTAAACATGCTCACGAGTAAACTGCAGATTAGAGGCAGCTGGCAGATCACTGGCTTACTGTCTTTTCCTCTCCAACTTCTGTTAGCAAGGACGTCTTCCTCGAGAGGCTTCCAAAGGCCAAGCCTTTTTTTTTCTTTTCCCCCTTCTGCCTCTGTGAGGACTTTGCAGCGTGGAGACTTCTTCCTCCATAGGCCACAAGGACAGGAGTGGCTGTCTCCCAACGTTTGGGGAGGGAAGCAGGGCACGTTAAAGAAAGGTAAAAGGGAAGTGGGGTGGGGGTGGTTGGGGGGTGAGAGATGCGCATCTTGCAGTGGGGTGCAATTTGGGGGTGGCAGATGGGGCAGGAGGGCCACGAGATGCGCATCTTGCCGGAGACTGGCAGCTCCGTCACATCTCTCAGCCGTTGTGTGCAGGGAAAAACCTTGCAAAGTAAAGAAAAACTTCTCGTGAGTGCAAGGCAATTAACAACTTCTTGCCCTCGTGATAAGTTTTTCTTTACTTTGCAAGGTCTTTCCCTGCACGCAATGGCTGAGAGACGCGACCGGGGACCGATTTGGGGGCGTGGCCAGCTAGAGATCACTACCGGTTCAGGGAACCACACCAAATTTCCACTAATGGTTCTCTAGAACCAGTCCAAACCGTCAGCAACCCACCACTGAACCATATTAACATTCTTAAATAAAATTACAACTATGTATTTAAAAATGGAAACAAGCATTGATTGATATCTATTCAGGGAGGAAGCAGGCCATCTGTAGCAGTTCTGAGGTAGTTTTCATTTTCTCTGTTTCTCTTACATATTATAATGACTGTAAATGTTTTTAGTCATGACTCTTGGTTCCACAGGAATAGTTTCTACAGTAGGTTTTTTAAAGTGGTTGCATCATGTTAATCTCAATTACTTATTAGAGAGTTATATGCCACTCAGAGACAGAAGATTGGAGCAGCCTATAAACTAAGGAAGGAAGGAAGGAAGGAAGGAAGGAAGGAAGGAAGGAAGGAAGCAAGCAAGCAAGCAAGCAAGCAAGCAAGCAAGCAAGCAAGCAAGCAAGCAAGCAAGCAAGCAAGCAAGCAAGCAAGCAACTATAATTGCACATATATTAATGTGTTTAGAAATGGGTATAAAGGTCAGTTCCTCAAGTATTTAGGACTGGGAAGCAGTCATTGTTCAATATTTGAGTACCTGTTTTGCATGTAGCAGATCCCAGCTTCAATTTTCATTGTCTCCATGTAGGGCTAGTAAAGAGTTTTTTTCTGAAATCATAGGAAGCAGTGTTCTCTGTGGAGATAATAGCTAGTTAGATTGGGGTTGGCAATTTTCTGGCAGCTGAAGACTTATTTGTAGGAAGGATTATTATTATTTTAAACATACAGTATACAAGCCCTTGCAATATATGAAAGGTGTTATGACTTTCTAACACTCCATTATAGCTGCTTCAACCCTATGGTTAGAGTTTTAATCAAGATGAAAGAAACGAGGGCTGGAAGAAATATGACAGGAGTTATAAGATGCTTTTGTTTGCAGAGTAAAACTAGATCAGTCAGGAGAAGGTAATCTGAGAATTACTTTGCTGTACCTGTTCACAGAATTTACATGGTTGGTTTTTTTTAAAAAAAAGTGCAATATTTTTAAGCTAATGGAATATATGATACAAAAATCCCTCAATAATCCGTAGATCTTTTCAAAATAGAAATGGTACAACAGAAACCCCACTGACACAAGTAAAGGGGGAAAATCCATTGCTTCCAATCTCATCGGATAATAGCAAATTCTAAACAGGAATGCAGTCAATCACCAGAAGATAAAAAAAAATCCCCTTCGGCAGCATGCGTCCTTAATAAAGCACTGTTGCTATTTAAACAAATTCATATCTTGATACATTCTACCATTAGAACTTCTGGTCCTCTGCTACAGCTCAATTCTGTATGGTTGTGAAGGGAATTTTTTTTTAAAGGACTAAGCTATAAGAACCCAGAGTATTTTGAAGATTTCTCAGATACATCAAAACTTCCGGTATAAAAAGAGAAAGTTGTTTTATGAGCCAAGCAGGAAAGATTGTGCATATGCATGTGCGTCTATCTATTTCTGTCTTCTTTAAGATGTGCAAAGCACATGAAAGAAACTGATGCTGGGGGCGATGGATGCAATAGCTTCAGGAAAAGAATATGTATGGTATGCATTACAATTTCATAAGCCAGGTTAACCCCACAGGGCTGAGAAAATCAAAACCAACATATTCTGAATAAATACGATACGGAAATCATATCATGATCAAGGCAGGGTGAATTTATCTTCCAGACTACCGCATGGATGGGTGTGAGACATCATCAGGAAACTCTTCTAAGTTCATAATAGAAGAGATTGGCAAGGCTCTTGACCTCAGAAACATGTGGTTTTCTCCAGAGGAGCCAAGACATGACATTTCCACTTATACGCATGTTGTTTTGAACACATCATTTCCAGATCCAGAGAAAAAAAGCTAGATTTACTGTAC
This sequence comes from Diadophis punctatus similis, assembly GCA_023053685.1. NCBI lineage: Eukaryota > Metazoa > Chordata > Lepidosauria > Squamata > Dipsadidae > Diadophis > Diadophis punctatus. The sequence goes on from JALIGW010000016.1 coordinate 141,236, forward strand.
ATCTAGCTTATGAAAGTAAACATATTCACTTAAATATGTCAGTTTTCTAAGAGCAAGATGTATGGTAGTGATTACAAACTTTATTTCGATAGATCCCAATTCAGCAATCTGAAAGCAAATGATTTAGGTTGGACTTTCAGTAATCTCTTTACTTGATTTGGGATTATATACACATTTTTAAAATTCAACATTTCATGCAACCTCACAAACTAGCCTTAAATTAGCAAAAGAGGTATAGTGTTTTGTTTTAGACCACATCTTCCATCATTTGCAGTAATAGTGGATCCTTCTGTGGGAATGCTAAACTTTGTCTTGGATAGCTGGTTTGATCTATCTTAAAAAGACATCTGGATCCTGTTAGGTATTGTAGATAGTGGAGCAGCAATTCCTACTATATGTATACAATCAGGTATGTTGTGCTACATTAAATTTGCCTCTTATTATTATAGTCAGGCTTCTCATTTTCAATAGTTAGGTAGCAGACAGGTAGTACTTAGTCCTGGGACTTTGACTGTTGGAATACATTCCAGTGGTGATAGGAAGGTATTTTGCTTTAAAATAAGAATCTACCAAAATTCACCTTTTTCAAAATAATAGAATTGAACGTTAGATTGAAGAAATGTTATCCAGCTAACCAGAACAGGTAAAAATAAAGAATAGTTTTGGATAGTATACCAAAGAATGTAAGTGAATTATACATTTTCTGCCTGCCCCTTGTATAAAATTTAAAAAACAGATTGAAGTACATGACTGATGGAGAAAAGAAGGCAAACTTAAATTCAGCCCTCAATTGTAAAATGAGAGATTCAATCCCTGTAGACCAGGGATGTCAAACTCGATTTCATTGAGGGCCGCATCAGGGTTGTGTTTGACCTGGGGGGGGGCGTGGCTGGGGTAGGCATGACCAGCATGACGTCACTCATGTCGGGGGGCGCCTGTGGTGGCCTGAGCACTCTGCCAGTGAAAACGGGCTCCTAAGCGCCATTTTGGCTGCGATGGCCTCTTGCAACCCTCTGCCAGTGAAAACTGAGCTTGGGAGTGCCACCCGCAGCCCTCCCAAGCTCAGTTTTCATTGGCAGAGGCACCATGGGCCAGTCCTTTGCTGTTTCCAGGGCAGATCTGTGGGCCAGATCTAAGCACCCCGTGGGCCAGATCCGGCCCCTGGCCTTGAGTTTGACACCCCTGCTGTAGACCAATAAGACAAACATTTTGATAATGTATAGTGAAGGGTGTTCAATGTGCTAGATCTGCAGTATACTGTATATCTAGAAGTTTTGAGTCCTCATGGAGACGATATTATAGGGCAACAATAACTTTAGCTTCTAGATTCATTGAAGGACTCTGTGTGTGCAGAACAAGAGCTTTTTGAAAACTTAATCTTTGTAGTTCTAATGGCCATTTAGAATCTGGGATACAATTTCAGTGGAACCTAAGTGGAGAATCTAGTTTCACTGATGGTTGCCTTAATCTATGAATATGTAGTAGTTCCAACTAGCTCTAGCTGTATTTTTACAAGCATTTGAGCATCATGATAGGCAATTTGGAAGTATGTTATCCAATTTCTATTTTCAGAGGGCTTGTAATAGGCAACAAGAGAAGGATTTTCAAATGCTTCTTTGAGGGCTTCTTAGGAACATCTAACCAGTCACTTTTGGAAATGAGATCTTTTGCGTATGTGTGAGTGTGTATGTCTGAGTGTGTGTGAGCATGCACCTTTAAGTCAGTGTTGACTATGACTGTTTGAATAGTCTCTACAGCTTCCTTGGCAATATTTTGGAAGTGGTTTGCCATTACCACTTCTTAATGGTAGTGCTTCTTAAGGCTGTAAAGAATGACTAAGCAGGGCTAGAAGTCATGTTCTCCCAGTTCATAGCTCATTGCCTTAACCACTACACCAAACTGACTGTCTCTGGAAATGGGATGCTTGGATTCCCATAACTTGTTTAATTGGCCTGCCTGTACATAACTAATGAGCTTGGTTCATTAACTTTGGAGGGCTTGAGGAGAGGAGGGAATAGCTTAGTGTTTTGGGCAAAGCCAGCTTGTTTGATGTTTGTTTATGATTCAAAATATTGGTTGAAAATAGGTTAAAATTCAGCAACCAGCTTAATTGTCTGTCACGAGATTAAGCATCTTGGCTCCTCCCCACTGGGCTACAATTCTACCATCAGCCCCATTTAATTCATTCATTCATTCATTTATTCATTTTTCACATTCTTGAACTGCCAATCTCCTTCCTTTATAGGAAATGGCTTTTGGAGGAAAAAGTCTTTTATGTAAAATATAAATCTGTTTTATAGAAAAAGCAGGAAATAAAATTTTACATGTGTAAAGGGGCTTTCTCTAAACCAGTGTTTCTCAACCTTGACCAGTGGTGGGTTCCTACCGGTGCAGTCCATTCTGTTGTTCTGGTAGTGGCCCGCCAATTGGCCAATTTACGCGCGATAGCTCCGGTACTGTCTTCGCCGGTCCGTCGCGCGGCACCATCTTTTTTTCTGAATTTTTGGCCTTTTTTGCTTCCTGTGCCTGTGCGGAAACAAAATCTCATGAGGGGACGCATGCACGTGCACGTCCCCTCGTGAGATTTCAGCGATTTTTTGCTTCCTGTGCCTGTGCGGAAACAAAATCTCATGAGGGGACGCATGCATGTGCACGTCCCCTCGTGAGATTTCAGCGATTTTTTGCTTCCTGTGCATGCGCGGAAACAAAATCGCGTGAGGGGATGCGTGCATGTAGCGAGCGTGCATGCGCATGAAACTTGATGATGCATGTGCAGCCCACCAGTAGGCAGGTAAGAGGAACCCGCCCCTGACTTTGACCCCTTTAAGAGGCATGGACTTCAACTCCCATGCTGCTTGGGGAATTCTGCAAGTTGAAGTTCACGCCTCTTAAAGGGGTCAAGGTTGAGAAACACTGCTCTAAACAAATCACTAAGGAAACAGAAAATATAGTGTGTGTGAAATGTATATTTTTTCTCTAAATATTACAATTTTGAATGTTACTTTGCATTTTAAATCCCCTGAAGTCTGTTCTGACAAGAAATAAAGGACATGTTAATTTATGTCATTTTTGTCAGTGGCTTTTTACTTATTGTTCTGTTACCTTTTGATACATTTTCTAACTCTGTTGTGATTTATTTCTGGCTGTGTCAATTTGATGCATATTTATGCTAACTGTATCTTTCTCTCATATATGCCATTTTACATAAACATATTTCCCTTGATTATTAGATTAACATTTGCTCCTGGGAAATAGTATAATATGCCAATAGCCAATCTTTGATGTGTCTTCTCTCCACAGTGTATTATGAATGTTGAAAAAAAGAATCAAATATTTATCTATGAGATGCTTTGTACTTTATACCACAATTTTTGCTTTAAATAGTTTAAATGTTGCTTTTAAATATTTTGCTTTAAGTATGTAAAATATGATACTGGAGACTTAAAAATGCCAGGGATTAATGAATATTCATATGTAAAACCTTAGGTGTCCACATTCAACAACAAATTAATGTTGCAGGGATTACAGGTTGATGTCTGTGATGGCCCCATTTTTAAATGCATTTTACTGATCTCTATTTGGTATAGGCTTCCAATCATATTACAAAATTAAAAAGCTCATGAAAGAATGTACAAAGCTGGTTGGTAAATTGGCCAAACATAATTCTCAGCTATAGTCACAGTGTGGTAAGTCACAAATGACTAACATTGAACAATGTGTTTTTGGATCATATAAGGAAACAGAAGTGCCTAATTTTATTAGAAATGAAATGTCTACCTCTTTTAGAGTTATGTGGTCAATGATAAAAATCCAGCAACTTCAGTTTCTGCCATTTCAGAGTTTTAGTAGGAAGAGATTTTGTACCGGACATAGGGAGGAGCCTTGAAGAACAGCAGAAAGGTAACAGTCAGATAAGCAAGTTCTTCAGTCTGGTTCAAGAAAAAAAACTTGAGAAACTATCTCAGACAAGCCAGAATATGAATGCAGGATAATATAGGCAAACAAATGATTTTTTTTAAAAAACCCACCTCTCTACTCTAGAAAAGTTTAAATTGCCAGGACCAGATATACGATTCTTCTCCAAAAATAAGACCTAACCAGAAAATAAGCTCTAGCCTGATTTTTAAGCATGCTCCTAGTATAAGTCTTACCCCAAAAATAAGTCCCATTGAAGATTGTCATCAGCTGGTGGAGAGGGGTGGGTGTGGCCAGCACAGGAGGTGGTGAGCACACGAGCATAGACAGTATACAGCAGCAGCCAAAGTCCGCGCAGCACAGGTGAGTCCCAGCCCTGTGCCCACTGGTTGGGACCTCCAAGCAGAGGCGCTGGGGTAAGAGGGAGGTGTTCTGACCCAGCTTCCTGATAACAAACCCCAACATAACACAGCGTCCGTACAAATCTTGTTTAATAATAACGGATACTAATTGGCTTGTTTAGCAGTCATTCTAAAGTCAAATAAATTATAAAGCAGTCTTTTCTGAGCAACAGCTGTTAATTAAGCTCCTTAACAGCCAGCAATAGTTCAAACAAAATAACTTAAGACAGACAAAGAGTCTTCCAGATAACAGCACACAAACCTGGCTGTTTGGCAAAATGCCCAGGAGGAATTTGCAGGCAACTTTGATGAGTTCAAACAGGACCAGACACAGAGGCTTGAATTTCAACGACCAGGACTTGGAATGAACTTAGTTGCTTCCTGCAAATTCCTTCCTCAATTTCACCACTTAAATAGGCTATGGGAGTGGCCAATTACCCCAAGCCTTACTCTCGAGTAGTCCTTCTCCTCAAGAGCCATTCCTGCCTTTTGGCAGCTCTGCACGCACGTGCATTGAGAATAGGCTCCTCTTCTTCTTCGTCTTCACTTATGGCAGCCTCTGGAGGTTCTGAAGGCCCTGACTGAATCTCTGCCTCTGGCACCGAGTCCTCTCCAGCCTCTTCACTGTCCGACTCTGGTACCAGCTGCACAGGCCACTGGCGAATCACATCAGCCTCTTCGCTGTCCAAATCAGCTACCAGCTGCACAGGCTGCTGGCGGGCCACAACAGGAGGCAGGTGATTCTGATGTGCGGCGGCACCAGCAGCAAGCAAAGGCATGAGGGGAGGGGAGGCAATCCCGACATGATATGTGGCCTTCTGTGCTGTCACAGCCACAGGCAAGTTGAGAGATGGTGGGACAGATTAACACCCGATTTAATGGAGGCAGGTGTGCCTCCATTAAATCGGGTGTCAATCTGTCCCACCGTCTCTCACTTTGCCTATAGCCGCGACAGGACAGAAGCCCACATGATGCATCAGGATCACCTCCCCCCCATGCCTTTTCCTGCTGCCAGTGCTGCTGCACACAAGGATCACCTGCATTACTCCCCCATGCCTCTGCCTGCTGCTGGTGCCACCGCACATCAGAATCACCTTCCTCCATTAAATCAGCTGTCAATCCATCCCACCATCTCTCAGCTTGCCTGTGTTGCCCATTTTTCCCTGAAAATAACCCTAATATGTATTTTGGGCCCCAAAAAAGTATAAGACTGGGTCTTATTTTCAGGGAAACAAAGGTATTAGGGGTCTGCAGGATAAATCATGTAAGGGAACTAGATATGTTTAGCCCAACAAAAAAAAGAATTAGGGATGATATAATAGCTGTCTTTCAGCACATGAAGGGCTGCCACAGAGAGGATAGGATCAACTAATTCTCCAAAGCTCCTGAGGGTAGGACAAGAAGTGAAGTTCTACATTTCAAAGCATTTCAAAGCATTTCCTTCTGCTATGGCTACTGGCATCTCAACAGTATCATTGTAGAACATAATTAGTGCCAAATACAGTATGATTCACAGAGACACAATTATAATGTACCACATTATCTTCTGTACCCTGTCATAACACTGTGTAGAGTATTAATAGTCCACATTTTCTCCCCAACCAGCCTTTGTTCTTCAAGGAAATGTAGATAAGGCAGGCTCGAAAAATCAGGGCCCACCTAAGAAAATCCATGTACTCCAAATCCATTGGCGTGGTCCATTTTGTTCTCTGAATTTGTAGTGACATAACACTAGCCCAAAGTGGATTTTCCCACAATGAGAATTTCCCATGTATTTTACCATGAAATGTAGATCATGCAGATTTGAAAAGAATCCATTGCCGTAGCCCATTTTTCAGAACACATGGATGTTTAGTGGGACCCTGACTTTATAAAGCTGCCTAATCCTTTTAAAATACATGGGAAAATCCTATTTGGAGGGGAGATTCAGTTAGGGTTAGGGTTAGGTAAACATGAATTTGGATAGCAAAATGGACATAGCCAACGATTCGCAGTGCATGGGTATGCTTAGAAGGCTGGTGACATTTCCATCCTGCCTCCATCCTACATTTCCTACTAAAACACATGGGAAAATCCCATTGGGAGAAAAATCCAATTATGGTTAAAGTTAGGTCATCATGCAATCAGAGTTAGGGTTAGGGTTAGGTCACCATGAATTCAGATAGCAAAATGGACATCGCCAAAGGACTTGCAATGTATGGGTATGATTAGGAGGGCACTGACTTTTCAAGCCTGCCTTAGCTAACTTCATAGTAAAATGCCTGGGAAAATACCATTGGCGGAAAATCCATTTAGGGTTAGGGATAGGGCACCATTCATTCGGAGAGCAAAACGGTCATTGCTAACAGATTCAGAGCACAGGGTTATACTTAGGAAGGAGCTGACTATTTGAGCCTCCTTTATATACATTTCCTCTTAAAATACATGGGCAAATCCCATTGAGAGAAAATCCACTTAGGGTTAGGGTTAGGTCACCAAGCAGTCAGACAGCAAAATGGGCATCTCCAACGGCTTTGTGGTACATGGGTATGCTTAGGAGGGCAATGACTTTTCCAGCCTGGCTTATCTACGTTTCCTGGTAAAGTACATGGGAAAATCCCATTGGACGAAAATCCACTTAGGGTTAGGGTTAGGTCACCATGAATTCAGAGACCAAAACGGACGTCTCCAATGGATTCAGAGTGCATGGGTATCATTAGGACGGTGCTGACTTTTCGAGCCTGACTTATCTACATTTCGTAGTAAAATACATGGGGAAATCTCATTGGGAGAAAATCCACTTAGGGTTAGGGTTAGGTCACCATGAATTCGGATAGCAAAATTGACACCGCCAACATTTTTGCAGTGTACAGGTATGCTTAGGAGAGCACTGACTGTCCCAGCTTGCCTTATCTGCATTTCCTGGTAAAATACATGGGAAAATCCCATTGGGTAAAAATCCAGTTAGGGTTAGGGTTTCCCATGTATTTTACCAGTAAACGTAGATAAGTCAGGCTCAAAAATTCAGCAGCCTTCAAAGTATACCCATGTACTCCAAATCCAGCGATTTTGCTCTCCGGATTCATGGTGAACTAACCCAACTCTACCGAATACATTGTGATGTAACCCTAAGTTGATTTTTGACTCATGGGATTTTCCCAGGTATTTTCCCAGGAAACGTAGATAGGCCTGGCTCGAAAAGTCAGCGTCCTCCTAAGCATATCATGCACTGTGAATCCAATGGAGATTTCCATTTTGCTATACGACAGCATAGTGACCTAACCCTAACCCTTAGTGGTTTTCCACCCCAATGGAATTTTCTTATGCATTTTACTTGGAAACATAAATAAGGCAGGCTCAAAAAGTCAATACTCTCTTAATCATACCCATGAGCTGTTAATCCATTGGTTATGTCCATTTTCCTTTCTGAATTCATTGTGACCTAACTGTACTCAAAGGTGGATTTGCCTCCCAAATGGCATTTTGCCATGTATTTTATCACAAATTGTAGATAAGGCAGGTTCGAAAAGTCATCACCCTCTAAGAATATCCATGCTCTCCAAATCCGTTGGTGATGTCCATTTTACTATCCGACTGCAGTTACCTAACACTAACCCTATTTGGATTCGCCTCCTATTGCATTTTCCCATTTATTTTGCAAGGAAATGGAGATAAGGCAGGCTCAAAAAGTTAGCGCCCTAGCATGCGCAGAAGTGGCTCGGGTGGGTGGGCGGAGCCTCCCGGCACTGCTGCTACCAGTTCTAAGAACCGGTCAGAACCGCTGGACCTAATCCTAACCCTTAGTGGATTTTCCCCCAATGGGATTTTACCAGGAAACATAGATAAGGCAGGCTTGAAAAGTTACCACTCTCCTAAGCATACCCATTCACTGCGAATCCGTTGGCGATATCCATTTTTGTATCCAAATTCATGGTGACCTAACCCTAACCCTAACTGAATTTTCCCCCAATGGGATTTTCCCATATATTTTCCCAGGAAACCTAGATAAGCCAAGCTCAAAAAGTCAGCACACTCTTAAGCATACTCATGCACTCTGAATCCTTTGGCGATGTCCATTTTGCTCTCCGAATTCATGGTGAGCTCACTTGTCGAGCAAGCCTTATCTACGTTTCCTTGTAAAATGCATGGGAAAATCCCATTGGGGGAATATATTACAGTTAGGTTGTGGGCACCATGAATTTGGAGAGCAAAATGGGTATTGTCAGACGATTTGGAGCGCATGGAAATGCTTAAGCGGGTGCTGTCTTTTTGTCCCTGGCTTATCTATATTTCCTGGTAAAATTCATGGGAAAATACATAGGGGGGAAATCCACTTAGGGTTAACTTTAGGTCACCATGGATTTGGAGAGCAAAATGGATATTGCCAATGGATTTGGAGCACCTGAGTGTTCTTAGGGAGGCCCTGACTTTTTGAACCTGCCTTATCTATATTTCCTGGTGAAATACATCTGAAAAACCTTCAATCCCCAAATACCACCCCCACTCAGCTTCTTGCCACAAGAAATTTCATCCTTGACTGCTCAAAGGATTGTAGGTCCTGTCCTCTGGCTTTTATCAATATTCATAATAATATTTGATTAGTTTTGCCACTCCTTGCCTCCCTCTCTTGATTAAAATAGTTTTGGTGTCTATCCTAGAAAGTAATCCCATGCATGCCATCTTAATTCATCCAGATGACCCTTACTCTGTGGCTTTACAGTCACAAATATCTATCAGGATGTTCTGACCCAGGCTTAACAGAATCATGAAACAGACTCCTTATCCCGAAAAAAACCCTTTTTATTTGGTTAATGTGAATTCCTGGCATTCACATCCAGAAAAGTCCCGGCAATAAGCCTTACAAGGTTTAATTGCAAAAACAGACCTTATCAGTCCTTGGAAAGTTGCCAGGCCAAGAGCTTCTAGTCGCAACACTGTAAAATGAAATACCTGGCAAGGAGTCTCTGTGAGGCACGAACTGAGATAAGCAAATCTTCACAATAATAAGTGAAATAATTGTCTCCTGCAAACACCACTCCCCCTTTGCTCCTATTTATTCCCTATGGGAGGGGCCATTCAGCATCCACTTGTGCCTTTATTTCCGAGTCGACCCCTGTTCCTTAGTTGTTCCCTTCTTCTGACAGCTCTGGGCATACGTGCATCTGGAACAGGCTCCAGCTGTTCTTCTGCCCCACTTATCTCTGACTCCGAAGGCAGCTGATAAATGTTGGACGGCCCTGGCCCCATCTCTGCCTCCGACACAGAGCACCCATCAGAGCTTTCCCCAGACTCCAGGACTGGCCCAAGTTGCTCCCCAACCTCCTCACTGTCCGAGTCTGCTGCCAGCTCCACTAGTAGCTGGCGGGCCACAACACAGGAACAGAACCATACTTCACCAAGATATATTTTATGTGGACAGTTATTTAGTCACATTAGTGCTTTCTAATGTTGATGTGCCACATAAATTCAGTCTTTATTCTTCGAGGTCTTCCCTGCTGGTATTTCCTATTCTTAGCAAGAATATCAGTAGTTTTATTGCTTAACAAGTTCTGCTAAGAAAACAATGAATAGCTATTTTCTCTCATAAATAATAGCAGCCTAAAGACTGCTGAATCAATTCAAAACACTTTTGAGGAAATTTGTGAGGAATTCAAAGGTAGAAGAATTGTGAGGATAGAAGTATAAATTAATTTGTCAGTAACTGATGTGTCACTTATAAAGGTGTTTTATTGGTCTATTCTTCTTGTGTTTTATTCCTCTCAGTTTCACAACAAACTCAGAACTGCTCTTTGTATAAAGGACATATTAATGTATGAATCTATTTCAATCCTGATCTGGAAAATACTTACACCACAAAGAACATGCATAGGTCTCTCAGATAGCCATCCTTTCTTTTCTCTCAACCTTTCTGAATTGAAGAGGATCCAAAGACTCCTATAATTGTTTCACTTTGGTCTGGAGATTATGTAGTTAAGCACACCTGCATAATTATATGTTTGTGGGTCTAGAGAACATATAAAATCACTGACCAATCAGCAGTTGCCTTTCCCACAATAGTTGGGCACAGTAAGTGTCAACCAATTAATGCTAGTTTACTTACTAGCCATTTAAAAAAACCTATCCCTTCCTCCGGTCCATGTCTAAATAAATAACCCTTTCATTATATAAAAAGAGAGAACTGAAATGCTAGCATTCCCCTGAGTTTCTGTATACCCATTGGGGCATCTTCCATTGTTTTCCAAGCACACCATATTCTCAAGTCAAGAATATTGACTTTAAACTCTTTCCTAATCATGTGGGTACTTGGAAAGCAAATATGAGCCAAGAGTTTTCTCCAATGATGGCATAGAGAACCCTCAGAAGCACAAAACAGCAATACATTGACTTGATATAACATTATCCTATTCTAGATACATTATATATAGTGCATAGGTCTACGTCAGAAGGGCTCACATTTTCAAGGCCTTGGTTATAACTTTATGTTATCAACAGGGGGCTCATCTCACCTCATTAACACAGCCGCATTTTCCCCTGGAAGGCCTCATAAAAGCTGACTGAAAAGAAAAAAGCCTGCTAATAAATCTGATGTATTTATACAGTCCCTTCTGCTGCTTTCTTGCCAGTTGCTATTTATAGCTTTTATAAAAATAGTATAATCTTGTGTTCTTAATATACAGTACACTAAAAGGACTTCTTGAGAAATGAGGAATATTTAATTTTCATTAAAAAATTGAAACTATATGTTCTTTCTCTCTCTCTCTCTCTCTCTCTCTCTCTCTCTCTCTCTCTCTCTCTCTCTCTCCCCCCCACACAAACACACACATGGGAGACTTAAAAAAAAACGTTGAATTTCTTCTCTCAGCATCCCACAACATTGCCCAAGCTCATAGCTGGGTTTCTTGAGATTTGTACATCTGAAAGTCCTCAAATCACACAGCTCTTATTATCTAACAGCTCTCCTTCTCATTCTTGGTTATAGGTCCATCTAATCAAAACAAATTATATATATATATATATATATATATATATATATATATATATATATATATATATATATATATATATATATATATATATATATATATATATATATATATATATATATATATATATATATATATATATATATATATATATATAGGTCTTTGGTTATTCGGGTTTTCTCCCGCGTGAAATTGGAAGTATCTTTGCAACGTTTCGACGAAGTCCCATTCGTCATCATCAGGCTGGAGTCTTCAGCTTGCTGCTTCTAGGAGCAATGTGAGATTGCAGCTGTTTCTTCCTTTTAACTGCCACTGGGGGTTTGAACTGATAGGGTGGGAGCTTGGCTGTGTTCTGATTGGGTGGAGGTGTGTTCTGATTTGTTGGGGGCTTGGCTGTGCTCTGATTGGATGGGGGGTTGGCTGTGCTATGATTGGCTGGGGTGTCAGTTTGCTTCATGTATGGAATGGAGGGGTTTAGAGTGGCTAAAGATGCAGCTATGGTCTGGCTTCTGGTTTGTGGCCGTGCCTCATTGGTGTGGGTTTGGGTTTGCTTTTTGCATGGGTGTGTGGTGGTGACATCCTGTGTGGTTTTCGTGAGTGTGGGTCTAGTGTCATTCTTAGTGTTAGAAAACCCGAATAACCAAAGACCTACATACAAACACCCGCGAAAACCTCAGAAAACAAATATATATATATATATATATATATATATATATATATATATATATATATATATATATGTATGTATGTATGTATGTATGTATGTATGTATGTATGTATGTATGTATGTATGTATGTATGTATGTATGTATGTATGTATGTATATATATATATATATATATATATATATATATATATATATATATATATATATATATATATATATATATATATATATACATACATACATACATACATACATACATACATACATACATACATACATACATACATACATACATATACAGTAGAACCTCTGGTCATGACCATAATTCATTCCATAACTTTGGTCGCAACCCGATTTGGTTATGACCCGAACCTAGTTTTGGAAATTTGGCTCTTACCAAAAAAATGGCGTGGAAGGGAAAATCGGCCATGGGGGGGAAAGTGAATTTTTTGGGTGGAACCTTACTTGGTTGTGGTCAGAAGCATTCATGACCAGAGGTTCTACTGTATTTTGAAGATCTGAGATAAACAAAAATCCCTGCTACTAATTTTGCTACTCCTTGATCCAAAATCTGATATTTTTTCCATTATTATGTAATATCCGTACTCAAGGTTCAATAGATAACGTCACAGAACATTTGAATGCTTTATCTTCAAAATATTTAGTTTGTACTATATATAATAGGATACAACAAATGCCATGCCTGTTGTTCAATATCCTACACTAAAATGTTCTCACATTTAAAATGTGGCACAAACCAGAAAAACTGTGAAATTCAAGTGCAGAGTAAGACAGCTGGCCTGCTACTTTGGCAATTGAATAATGGCAGCTAAATGCATGCTTCTTTCCTTTTCAGTGTATCACTATATAAATATGTAGTTTCACTCCTTTCATAGGACAATAAGGATTTCCTTATTAACATCAACAAATAAAAGACCATAAAAATAAAGTACTTCTACTTAGTTCTTTATTAAATTACGGATTAAAGATTAAAACTGGAACGTACTTATTACAGTCCTTTATACAGTCCTAGTTTTGGACTGCGAGCAGGATACAATGTCCTGAATGAGGAATTATGATTTCATAATGACTTGAGAGAATCTTCAAGAATTTCAGGCTCACATATTTGCCCAAATTTTTCCAGTATGTCAGAAGAGGCAACAAACAGTATCTTCTTCTGTTTCTAAATAAGCCAAAGCTCTTCTGATTTATGAAACTGGAGAACAATGGGGCTTTGGGAATTTTTTTCCCAAGCTATCATTAGGAAGAAAAGATTATATTCAAAACACAGTTCCCAGTGCGGCCTCTCCTGTAGAAACAAATGATAACTCCTTGAATCTTCTTTGATCTTCCCCTTGAGACTCACTATGTCTCATTTTCATAGTAGGAAACCATAGCTTCCCGGGTAATATCTGAACTGAGTCAGTAGCAGACAGGAGATTAATAAAGAGATCAGCAGTTTCAAGGCTCAGAAAAAAAAAACTTGAATAATTTACTTACCAGAAGCCTGTTGAAGACCACACTGGCAGCAGATCAACCAAAGGATTTTGTCAAAGTGCTGTCTATGGAAAGCAGAAACGGCAGCTCACTACAAAGTGAAGACACCTGACTACTGTTTTTTATTGATCAAAACCATCAAACACTTTTCCGGTCTGCTAATTAAGAACAAGTTCATCCTTTTTAGAAAACTGAGTACTGATGACTGTCACTGGCAAGCTCCAGACTACAAACATCATCTCACAAACCTTTAAAGTTGGTTTGGGGAATCGGTGGTTCTTTAGATGTTACTGAATCACATTTCCTGCATACATGCATCATCACCATCATCATAATAGTGCAAAATAAGAACACTGTCTGCAAATTGGGAAGTTCTTAGTCAAAATTCTGTTTCTGCGATGAACTCTCTGGAAGGTCTTAGGGAAGTCCACGTATCTCATTTAAACATCTGCAATATTGGGAATATGACAATATTGTAATTAATGTTACTGGAATAATGTGTATTGCCTAATTATTACTGTTAAGGAGTTATTGTGCTGTTAAGCACATACACAGCGAAATGTGTTGTAGTAATGGTGTTGCAGTTTGATATGAATGCTATTCAGTCAATAAACAGAATATCTTTAGTATGTACAAAGTAGTTTTTACTTGAATAGTAGCAAAGTTAAATAGGAAGTCCAAGTCATACACAGTTATTCAGTCAATGCGAAGTTTCTTCTTCTTGCCTATCTTTGTTTTAACTCACAAAGATTACAGCTATCACTTAATTCTATACTATCACAGATAGTTACTCTTCTCTTCACAGCAATTTCACACGGTCGTAATCTACTCATCAATAAAGCAGCAGAGAGTCTTCAATCCGGAACACACCGTCAAACACCACTCACCACACTAAACCACACTAAACCACCAACCACCAACCACACTAAACCACCAACCACATTGAGCATGCTCTCTTGCTTGCTTATATAGTAATCATCCACAATGCATTTAAAGCAATATACACATAACAATGATTTGTGGCTTAATCATATATTAACACACCCAATCATTTGAACAGGGTTCTAACAATTACTTGTTTTAGCCTAGCTTTAACTTAGCCTGGTGCTCTTCAGTTGTGTTAAATTACAACTCCCATAAACCATAGGTGCCTAGCATTAGGCTAAGGAAGACCAGAATAAAAAAAATGACTAGCAGAAACATTTGGGATTTCAAGAATATAGTATGACTGCATTGACAAAATACGGGCCATGCATTGCTTTCTGCATTCATAAATGCACAGGTACAGTATATGTGGTACCTTGCTCAACAGTAGTAACTGCGAGAGGGATCTTGGAGTCTAGTGGACAACCATTTAAATATGAACCAGCAGTGTGCAGCACCTGCCAAAAAAGCCAACACAGTTCTAGGCTGCATTAGCAGAGGGATAGAATCAAGATCACGTGAAGTGTTAATACCACTTTATAATGCCTTGGTAAGGCCATACTTGGAATACTGCATTCAGTTTTGGTCGCCATGATGCAAAAAGGATGTTGAGACTCTAGAAAGAGTACAGAGAAGAGCAGTAAAGATGATTAGGGGACTGGAGGTTAAAACATATGAAGAATGGTTGCAGGAACTGGGTATGTCTAGTTTAATGAAAAGAAAGACTAGGGGAGACATGATAGCAGTGTTCCAATATCTCAGGGGTTACCACAAAGAAGAGGGAGTCAAACTATTATCCAAAGCACCTGAGGGTAGAACAAGAAGCAATGGGTGGAAACTAAACAAGGAGAGAAGCAACTTAGAGAGAATAAACTAAGGAGAAATTTCCTGACAGTTAGAACAATTAATCAGTGGAACAGCTTGCCTCCAGAAGTTGTGAATGCTCCAACACAGGAAGTTTTTAAGAAGATGTTGGATAACCATTTGTCTGAAGTGGTGTAGGGTTTCCTGCCTAAGCAGGCGGTTGGACTAGAAGACCTCCAAGGTCCCTTTCAACTCTGTTATTCTATTCTATTCTAAATTAACTGTCATGGTATGCAAGACCAGTGACAATATACCCATTTATTAAACTGGTTGTCCATAACCAAAGGGGTCCACAGAATCTAGTAGTTTCGTCAGGATAATTAAAGAGCTTCACAACAGAAGATTTGACCCTTAAGTGTGTCATTGCAACATCATAATTAATATTAAAGGGGCAGAGATTGCAGTGAGACATATTTCATTGTTTGTCTCCTCTTGCCTTAAACTTATGGATACTTGTGGTCATAGCCACCTCTGGCCCGAGGATGTTCTCTCCCCACTGTGAACACATTTCTTTACTGTGTTGGGCTTTACTTTCTAAGAATGTTTCTGGGACCTATATCAGCCTTCAAAGAAATAAATATAATGCTGGAGGCAGATGCTTTGACATACCAGCTTCTCCTTTAAAAAATAAACAAAAATAAAATCAGATGAAGTGGTGTTAGATAGACTAAACTAAGAAATCAATGCCCTGTAGGTCAGATCTACTTTTATTGTAACAGCTACAGCAGAGGTATCAAACTCACGTCATCACGGTGGCATCACATGACATATTGGGACTTTTTTTCTCCTTCGCTAAACTGGATGTGGCCAGCATGTGACGCATCCGGCTCACGCAGGGATGGGTTCCACTTACCTTTGCCACCGGTTCATCTGCAAGTCTGAGAAGCATCCCCTTAGTCACCTCTTCCAAACCATTTATAAAAATATTGAATGGCAGAAGACCTTGGAAAGAGATTTGAGGAACTCCATATGATATTTGATGCTTGATAACACTGTTCTACAGGTAAAAAGTTGCGAGCATGAAAACAGCTGTGCTTACATAATTTTGGGGTGCTAAAAACGAAAATAACATTTAAAAATGTATATTGGCTCTAGTTTCCATGATATAAGCAACCAACTAATGAAGTAAGGTTTACAAAATGCATGATGCAACTTACACCATAGATTACATAGTCAGTATTGGTGACCAATAGAAAACTGCCACACGATGCAATATTAGCTAATATTATGTCACCAAATTCTATAAAAGTCACAGTATCTGTTGCTTGGCAAGTTAGACAGTGTCTTTAAACATTGTTTTATGCTAGTAAATTTAGTTAGGCCTCAAACCTGTTTAAATAAAGCAGATAATTTCTGCTATATTTGCGGTGAAGTTACTTTTGCATCCTAAAAACGAAGGATCACAACTGTGATTAAGAATGCCTACAACTTGTATTTCGGTTGCAAAATAGGAGACCAGGACAAAAACTGGGCGCCACACATATGCTGTAATTCATGTGGATCGAGACTTGTCCAATGGTTGAATGGGAATAAGCCTTCTATGCCTTTCGCAGTGCCAATGATTTGGAGAGAACCAAAAGATTGTGTCAGTAATTATTTTTGTATGGTGCCTCCAATTGAGAAAGGTCTTACTAAGAAAAAAAAGTTGTTTGTGCAGTATCCAAACATTCCATCAGCAATACATCCAGTACCTCATGGAGAAGGACTACCGATTCCAAAAACGTCTGAATCTTTCGTAGTTGAGTCCAGTGAGGAAGAACTTCAGGAAGCTTGTAGTGATGAACCAACAGCCTTACATGACCTGGATCTGCCATCCACATCTGCTGAACCGCACCTCATAACACAAATGGAATTGAATGACCTAATAAGAGATCTGGATCTTCCAAAGAACAAAGCAGAGGTTTTAGGTTCAAGACTAAAGCAGTGGAATCTCCTGGCAAGTGATGTTCGTACAGAGCCATGAACTTATTAACGATGATGAGTTTCTTTCTCTGTTGCATGGCAAGGAAAAGACTGTGTGGATAGCATTCATGTCAGTGACATCAAATTGTCTTGGAAACAATAAAGCAGCAAACTACAAGGAAGTGGTTGAAAAACTCATCCAGGCCTACAAAAATCTTGGTTGTAACATGTCCTTAAAAATTCATTTTCTACACTCTCATCTGAATTTATTTCCATCAAATTGTGGAGCAGTGAGTGACGAGCATGGGGAGCGCTTCCATCAAGATGTTGCAGCTATGGAAAAAAGATATCAAGGTAAATGGAGCCCATCAATGCTTGCAGACTACTGTTGGACAATTGTAAGAGACAATCCTTTCCTTGAATACAAAAGAAAAGTCAAGAGAAGCAAAAGGGACACAAACTGAAGGCAAGATTAATGAGAAATTTAAACTTTTGAACATTTTAAACTTGTTTACTAATTTAGTTTTTCTTAATAAACATATACAATAGATTATTTCATGTATTCACTGTTGTGAATATAATTCACTTAATTTTAATAAAAATATACGGGTTTATATATACGTATTATGTTTTGGTGCATTATTTGCCTATTACCTGTAGTTGGAAAATGTAAAATGTCTGTTGCATGAAAACTAGAGCCAACTAACAAATTTCATTATTATATTTGAATTCAGCATGTGAAATTCACTAAGAAATGGCACATTTCATTTCTGAAACTAACAAAAAGTGTAAATTTGTAGAACAGTGATCAAATAGAACCATTAACTATTGGGGGCACAGTCATTTAGCCCAATGTTATTCCACCTAACAATCTAGATCACAGTTCACCTTTTATTGTATGAGAATATGCAGGTACATATTGTATGTCCATGGTGTTTCGCTGATTTATTAAGCTACTAAATCTGTTTAAAAAATAATGATGAGGTTAGTCTGGCATCTGGCACAAACTCAACTGTTTGATAATCTGTTTAAGAATCCTACCCCATATCAATAAAAAAAATTGTTATTTCCCAGATCTTCCATATTCATCTCACTTTGCCCTTAGATACATTTGTCCCAATATGTAGTGCAAGTACATAAATTTTGTGGGTTTTTTGCAATATGATATTATAACACACATTTTATCCTTTGCCCTTCCTCCATGGACAGTTCAGGTGTGTAATCTGGTACAGTCACTTTGATATTGAAAGAAACTGTCAATGCTAATGGCAATATGTCTCATAATTATTAGTCATTTGGAAAATGCTTTTTATCACTTTTCAAAACGCAATCACATTCTATGACAAACTTAGTTTTGGGAGAGAAAGAACAATATACTCTACCATGACTTGTAAATAGCACAATGTTCTTCGGTACATTTTAAGGCATAATAAAGTACTCCATGAAATTTGAAAGCTAATGCAGGACAGAAAGATATTACATTTCTTTGTGGTGTTCCCCCTGGAAATAAAGGCAGATAATTAGTCTACTGAGAATCAGATGTAATGAAGAGGATATATAACAACAAGCTATAATGACAGCAGTAATTATGTAACAGGAACTCTATTCTGCTTTTCTCTGTATTATTGTGACTTCTTGATCCATCAAAAACACAGTATTCAGTACTGTAACTATTTATATCTTATTATTTCTAAAGTCTTTGTTGGCTTATATAGGCAAACTTGGTTTATTAAAATCATTCATCCTCATTGCTCTGGGAAAAGTTTCCAATTTGTTGGAGACTTTGTTCATTTCTATATCATTATTTTTGAAAAGTTGGGATGATACAGCAACATGAAACCATTTCAAGTTGAAAACTATTTTAAACATTAGACTGAGGAAAAGGAGGAAAAATTATTATTGTGCAAACTATCAGAAATTCCAGGAGTGCAGTCCAAAAGAGTAGCCCACAGGACTGCTAAACTTCCAGAAAGGCAGTGAAATGATGCCAATCAATGACTTCACTCAGATGTGATAAGCAGCTGGAATCCT
Organism: Diadophis punctatus similis; assembly: GCA_023053685.1. Taxonomy (NCBI): domain Eukaryota; kingdom Metazoa; phylum Chordata; class Lepidosauria; order Squamata; family Dipsadidae; genus Diadophis; species Diadophis punctatus. The sequence goes on from JALIGW010000016.1 coordinate 160,399, forward strand.
TGGAAATTTTCTTTATGGTCAACCCACCTCAACTTCTCTCTGCCCCTAGGATGTGCCCTAAGAATTCAGCATGTAAAATTCATTTTTTAAAATTAGGGACACTCAATTCTGGACATCCCTTTTGATGATGGAAACTTTGGTGGAAATTAAATCATGCACAGATATGCTCTGTTACCAAGTATAATCTGTGGATTTATATATGTGGGGGAAATAATTCAGTGGGGCCTGCCTCTTTATAAATCTGAGTAAGATTGCTCTGTCACCTGGTATTCCTTGAAAGATTCATGGGAATAAATAAATTTAAAGAAATCATTGCAAAACTCTTATTTCCTCTATAAAGTGAGCTCTAATATAATCCAACTATCTGTGAGTAATCCATTCATATATCTCCTCAGAACAACTTGGGTAACATAATTGACCAGGTATACAATTAGTCAGGATGAAGTAGCTCTCTGTGGAAAAATCAGACAGGGATCAAAGAAGATAATATAGCTTTCGAACACTTTCTTGTGTGCCAATAAAACAAATGCTTTGTACCTCTAACCTAATTTATTGCCCTTTGGCATGGTATTGGATTTTGGGTAATTAATACTATAATGAAATCTCTTTCCTAATTTCTCAGAAGTCTTCTCACCCTTGTGGGAAAAAAACCTGTTTAATCACCTTATCCTCAGAGTGCTTTAAAAGTTCATGAGTATTTTTTTACTGTGTGTAGAATATTTTATTGTGAACATCAGAGAATGCTGTAGCCATCTCTATAATTTTCTAGCCTCTCTGGTTGCTCCTATTCCTTGATCAAAAACAAACTTATTAAAGGATCATAAATCATACCATAAAAAACATAAAATCTTATAATTGGAAAGTATCACTTAGTCTATCAAATCCAACCTGATGCATAATACAGAGGAACCCAAAATTTAACATCTCACATAGATGGCTGTTTAGATTCAAGGTGAATCTGTTGAAGCAGCTAAATCCATTTCCTTCCAGGAAAGGAAACTCGCCATCTCTGTCTTTTCATTGGTCAAATGAAATTTGTTCCAACATGAGGATTCCTTCATTATATCTTTTCTCAGCATTTAATTGTGTGAACTATCAATGGGCACTTCTGGTTCCTGACATTCCTTCTCTCTGAATCCCTCTATCCCCTCTCCCCATACTTTATGTCAGGTTGCCATCAAAGCGAAGCAAGGATGAAGCAGTGTAATGGCAGATCTGACAGGCAAGCAGTTTCATCACAACTATCTGCTGGCCATGTAGACTGGATCTTAAGACCTCTTGTAAGGGTCAAGGCAGGTCCCAATGTTTCTCAGGTCACAAATGGTCAACTTTCCATCTATAGCACCATTACATGCTGTGATATGTACTGATTAATTCAGTAGAATCCACCAATTTAAACCCCAGAAGGCATAAAATTCACCTTTTATAACTAAAGTCTTTTGTTCGCAATACAGATCTTAATCAAGTGAACTATCTCTTTAAGTCTTCTGCCAACAGGGCCTTAGAGTCAGACAATCTGAGATTTCCTACCATGTCCACGCTGGAAAGACTGATAACCATCATCTACTGAAATGTGGAAAGCCATAAGTTTACTACTGCTGGCCTAGACCATGTGGGGTTTTACTGATTAAAAAATGTTTACTTTGGTTATTACAGCATTGAAATAAAGTATTTCAAGATAATCAAAAGCACATACCTTTTCCCCCAAAGTTCTATGAGTTCATTCCTTCACCTATAACCCAACTTCAACTACCACTTTTGTCTACAACCCAAGTTACCTACAGAATTATATTTGCTTCATCACATCAGCCCATCCTTCCCAGTCCAACAGGAAAGGTATGTTGCATACCCTGTCAGTTAAAGAATTCTGATTGGTAGGGTCCAGAAAGGCACCCTCCTCCCCTATCCTTTGGAACATTCTCCCTCCAGAGGCGAGATGGGTCTCCATACTCCTGGCCGGTGAGATGGGTCGCCATACTCCTGGCCTTTTGAAAATATCTAAAGACTTGGCTCTACATCTCACTTAAGGCTCACAAAAGAGCATATACTAGTGGTGGATTGCTACCTGTTTGCCCCGGTTCGGGCGAACTGGTAGCTGCGGTGGTGGGAGGCTTTGCCTACCTGCCCGGATGTCATCATGGATGATCTGTGCATGCGCAGAAGCTTCTGCGTGCACATCTCCAAACTGGTTGGAAAGGTAAGTGAAACCCATTACTAGCATACACCCTAGGGATGGTTAATGCCTTGAAGACCCTCCCCCACCTTTTAATTAACATTTAATGTTGAATTTTAACTAGCCTTGTCACTCTGTTAAATTTCTATATTGTTTTTGTTTCTAATATTTTATTTGTACACTGCCCAGATACCCTCTCTGAGGAAGATGAGTGGTTTCTAAATTTGATAAAATAAATAAATAAACTTTATAACTGCTTCCATGTAGAGTCCTATTTTTGGCTAGCAGTAAAATAATTCAGGGCAAAAGCAAAACCTTGAGCAATATAATTCTAGGAGTTTTAATACAGTTAAAATATGTTAGTACCAAATTAACTTTTAAAGCTCTCAATATAGAAAATGACCTCTTGGCGAAGAACTAACGTTTGAAAGGTATTTAAGTCAAGATAACTACAAATGTAGCCATTCTGCTTGATACGGTGTCCTTTTCCCCCTAACCAAGACTTAGAAAATTCTCACACGAGAACAAAACCACCTTATGGTGGTAGCTGGGTAGCATATGAATGGCTTCACAGTCTCTGTAGTCTCTAAATGATAATTCATTAGACACACTTTTGGATAACCTTCTACAGTGATTGTTCATCATTTGTACAAATTTGCCTCATTGCCAATTTTTATTTCCTCCCAACTTCTGCTTTTAGCCTTTGGATCTCGTATGCATTTGGAAAATTAAAGGCTGTTTTATGACTCTCTTTCTATTCCGTTGTTCCCTATGGCAACTACAGAATTTCATTTGATTGCAAAAAAAAAAAAAAAAAAAAACCAGGAGGGAGGAGAGAACAGAACCAGATTAAAAAGGCACAAAATAAAATTTCTCTTTGAACCAGTGTGATGCAGTTAACTGCTTAATCCCCCGAACCCTTCAATTTACACTTTACACATTTTCTTTTTCTTCTTGAACAAAAGAGTTTTACATTCATTATCTCTTTACAGGCAGCTGTCCAGTATGGTGCTCTCTCAGATTGCCTACAGTTTGGTTCTGAGATACTGGAAATTGGGAAAGTTAGTAGACTTTGCAAAAGAAAGAAAGAAAAGATTTTTTTTCTATTTTATTAATACTGCAGCGGGGATATCAGTTGTTTCAGTTTATTCTTATTTAATTGATTTTTTTTTCCTGTTCTGGCAAACACTCCAAAAAGCTAACAAAATTTATAAAGGAAACAAAAACAAAAATAATTAAAGAATTTAAAAGATCAATAAAATAGATTATCTTTAATAAAGATGTACAGTAATGTTAAGTGGGTAACTGACCTTCCCCTACTGATAAATATGAACTCCTGTAACTTTTTTCTCTCTCCTCTGTCTTGTTTCTCTCAATACTACAGCCAGGGGTGGGTTCCTAATTTTTTTGCTACCACTCTGTGGGCGTGGCTTATTTTGTGGGTGTGGCTTGCCAGCCATGTGACCGGGTGGGCATGGCTTCTCGGACTGCTGAAGGGAGGAGAACTGAGATAGGTCCTGCCGCCCATTCCCCCTCCCCTCAGCAGCTCGAGAAGCCTCAAACGTGTGAAAATGCCTAGTATCATCACCGCACATTCGTGGCTTCTCGGACTGCTGAAGGGAGGGGAATGGAGATAGCTCCTGCTGCCCGTTCTTTCAGCATCTCACACGCTCCCTCAGCCATCCTTCCCTGCTTGGACTCACTGTGGGGTAGGAAGGCAGCGCATGCGCAGTACCGGAAGCTCGGCTTCTGGGCATGCACAGAAGATTTTTTTTAAAAAAAAATTAACTTTTTTTAAAAAAATGGCGGCACCCAGGCACCGGCACCCGACCGCACCGGTACTGTGACGTCACCAGCGGGCTGCTACCGGTGCTATAGAGTGGATCGCACTGGTAGGAACCCACCACTGACTACAGCTACTTGCTATTTGGTTTTAATCATGTATGGAGTTTCTCAGTCATCTAGGTCATGGTTGTCCCAAAGCAGGGGTGGGTTCCTCTCGGTTTGGACCGGATCACCCAAACCGGTAGCGCCCCACTGGTGATGTCACTGTCGGTGCCGTTCCGTGCGCGCCGCCATCTTTTTTTTATTTTTTGCGAATTTTTCCCCTCCCGCGGCTTGAAAAATGGCACGTGAAACATCGCGATGCGAACCGGTGGCGAAGGTAAGTGGAACCCGCCCCTGTCCCAAAGGTATTTTTTCAAAAGGCAACTGAACTTTCTTTGGTTTTCCTTGAAGACGTTTCGCTCATCATCCAAGAAGCTGGATGTCAGAACTTCAGTCAGAACTGAAGAAGCTTCTTGGATAGTAAGTGAAATGTCTTCAAGGAAAAACAAAGAAATCTAGTTGCCTTTTGAAAAAGCGCCTTTCGGATTTGGTTTGAATCAAACTCTTCAGGAAGAGTTTAGGCACTGATGCTGTGAATGGGAGGAGAACAGGAAAGAGAAATGGCAGAATCTCAAACTGTTGTTCAATGTCACCATTTATTCTTCTATAGCCTTACATAACTTGTTTGAGAGCAATATACTTTGGTAATGCAAAGAGACTTTAATAAATATGAAATTATTTTCCACCCTCCTTGACTTCCTTGACCTGTCTGCAGTTCCTAAAGTCACTTTGAATTAGATTTTGCCTGTTTCTCACCTTGCTATGATATACGATTGGAAGACTGTGTTAAAATATTATATATTTATTTATTCATTCATTCATTCAATTCGTATACTATCCATCTCAGCTGCTGCTGGTGGCTTACAATCATTAAAACCAATAAAAACTTTAAACAAATAATAACATTAAATTCTGCTTAAAATTAACAAAGATGGGAAGGAAGGGTGCAAGATGCACATGTGGGTGAGGTGACGTCTTGTATAGTCAATTATATCTGTCCTGAGTCAGACCAGAGATGATCTGGGAGAGGCCCATGGCTGCCATGGTGGCCATGAACTCCTGGCACACTTCCAAGGGCAAACCCAGGGATGGCAGATTGAAGCTCCCAAGGACTATAAGCCTGGGGAACTTCACTGAGATTTAATTAAATGGATTTCTATGCCGCCCAACTCCCAGGGGACTCTGGGCAGCTCACAACATATTAGAATCCATTACAAATATAAATACAGTAATTAAAAAAATACAAAAGTTAAAAAGAGTATCTCATATTTACAATCAAGGGGGGAGACCCATATTTAATCTAGTTGGCCTCACTTTCACCCCGCCTGCTGGAAGAGCCAAGTTTTTATTGCTTTCCGGAAGACCAGTAGGGTGGGGATGGTCCTGATCTCCGGGGGAAGCTGGTTCCACAGGGAGGGAGCTCCCACAGAGAAGGCCCTCCCCCTCGGCCCCGCCAGCCGACATTGTTTGGTCGACGGGACCTGGAGGAGGCCGACTCTGTGGGCCCTGACCGGTCGTAGGGAGGTATGCGGCAGGATGCGGTCCCGAAGGTAACCTGGCCCTGAGCCATGTAGGGCTTTAAAGGTAACAACCAACACCTTAAATTGGATCCGGAGACTAATGGGCAGCCAATGCAGCTGGCGGAGGATCGGTGTTACGTGGGTGCATCTGGGTACACCCACCACAGCTCGCGCAGCTGCATTTTGCATCAATTGCAGTCGCCGGACACTCTTCAAGGGTAGCCCCATGTAGAGCGCATTGCAGTAATCCAGCCGTGAGGTGATAAGGGCATGAGTGACTGTGAGATGGCCTGAGATGGCCAACAGCAGGCAGGTAGGTTGCTACACAGCAGGGAGGCTTGTACAGGAGCAATTGATCCCATGAGCCCTGCTTCAGGAACAGGGTGTCTCAAAAATATTTCTAAACTAAACCATAAAATTATAAAATAACATTAAAATATTCATAAAGTCATAAAGTTATATCCTTCCTCCTCCACATGTGGTTAGCTTGAGGAGAAACATGCCTGGTTTTACAGACTCACTGTCTGTGTTTCTATGTCTTTGTACATTCCCCAAATTCTAGAACACCCAAGATCAATAATTTTGTGTCTTATGATACCATTTAAGGACAAGCATCCATGTATACAACAGTGATCTCCGTGCTGAAGAAACCTTCACAGATTATTTATGTATGCATTGATTTCTCTGTAACTCAAACACTAGCTTTGCTGAGTTTGGGGCCTGTACCCTCAGTAGTGACATCTTGTACACATGAACACTCGTTCTTAAACCACATTAGAGGTACCATGATGAGTTTATCAGTTTTTATAAAGGTCTAACAGTTACTACACCCTATAAAAGCTTTAGAAACATTCAGTTTTGGATTCAAGTCAATTCTGATGAACCCTGCTTTGATTTTTACAACTTCTAAATCTTTGCAACTGAATCCAGTTCAGGATTCAGTTACACACAGCCAATGATATCCTATCATATAGTTGTCAATATAATATTCTTTTTTAAAAGAAGCATTTTCCATTAATTTTGTTTTTATGATCTCAGGAATTACAAGTCTGTTCACAAGGCTATATTTTAAAGATCAACATCAGTGTAAATGATGCTTTTTCCTCTAATAGAATTAGCACGTAGAATAATGAACATATGGCATGATTGCAGTGTTTAAAGGACTGTTCAGTGCATGCTGAGAAAGGACTGGTATGCATACCAAAATAGTCAGAAAACTGTTAAGGATCATAACACTTTTACACTAATTTCAGAGTTTGTGTGATGCCTCCCATTTTATTGCATGAATCTGATCTCTCTGCCTTCAGCAGAAAAGCTTTTACCCAAAACTATGTAGAAGTAATATTCCAATTGAATAGAGCACCAAGCTCAAGCCTCAGAGCTCTAAGCACAAAGTTCCGAGAACACCAATAAAACTAATAAGATTTTTAAACTAATAAATAATAACATTAAATTAGACTTGAAATTACAAAGGTGGGGATAGGATAGAATAGAATAGAATAACAGAGTTGGAAGGGACCTTGGAGGTCTTCTAGCCCAACCCCCTGCTTAGGCAGAAAACCCCACACCACTTCAGACAAATGGTTATCCAACATCTTCTTAAAAACTTCCAGTGTTGGAGCATTCACAACTTCTGGAGGCAAGTTGTTCCACTGATTAATTGTTCTAGCTGTCAGGAAATTCCTCCTTAGTTCTAAGTTGCTTCTCTCCTTGATTAGTTTCCACCCATTGCTTCTTGTTCTACCCTCAGGTGCTTTGGAAAATAGTTTGATTCCCTCTTCTTTGTGGCAACCCCTGAGATATTGGAACACTGCTATCATGTCTCCCTTGGTCCTTCTTTTCATTAAACTAGACATACCCAGTTCCTGCAACCGTTCTTCATATGTTTTAGCCTCCAGTCCCTAATCATCTTTGTTGCTCTTCTCTGCACTCTTTCTAGAGTCTTAACATCCTTTTTACATTGTGGCGACCAAAACTGAATGCAGTATTCCAAGTGTGGTCTTACCAAGGCATTATAAAGTGGTATTAACACTTCACGTGATCTTGATTCTATCCCTCTGTTAATGCAGCCTAGAACTGTGCTGGCTTTTTTGGCAGCTGCTGCACACTGCTGGCTCACATTTAAATGGTTGTCCATTAGGACTCCAAGATCCCTCTCACAGTTACTACTGTTGAGCAAAGTACCACATATACTGTACCTGTGCATTTTGTTTTTCTTGCCTAAATGTAGAACCTTACTTTTTTCACAATTGAATTTCATTTTGTTAGATAGCGCCCAATGTTCAAATCTGTCAAGATTCTTCTGTATCTTGAGCCTATCTTCTGGAGAGTTGGCTATTCCTGCCAGTTTGGTGTCATCTGCAAATTTGATGAGTTTCCCATCTATCCAAGTCATTGATGAAGATGTGGAAGAGTACTGGTCCTAAAACAGAACCTTGGGGTACTCCACTGCATACTCCCCTCCATGTAGATGCAGTTCCATTGAGCACTACATGTTGAGTGTGGTTGGTCAGCCAGTTTTGAATCCATCTGGTGGTGTTGCTGTCTAACCCTCAGTTTTCTACTTTATTTAGTAGTAGGTTATGGTCTACTTTATCAAATACCTTACTGAAATCCAAATAAATTATATCGACAGCATTCCTCTGGTCCACTAATTTTGGCACTTTGTCAAAGAATGCAATAAGATTAGTCTGGCATGATCTGTTTTTGACAAACCCATGTTGGCTTTTGGTTTGTTTGCTTTTAGGTGTTTGTTGATTTGTTGCTTGATTATCTTTTCCAGAATCTTCCCTGGTATTGAGGTCAGGCTGATAGGTCTGTAGTTTCCTGGATCTATTTCTTCCCTTTTTTGAAGATGGGAACTACATCAGCTCTTTTCCAGTTCTCTGGCAGTTCCCCGGTGCTCCAGGATCTTTGAAAGATATAGTTCAGTGGTTCTGAGATCTTGTCTGCCAGTTCCTTCAGAACCTTGGGGTGTAATCCATCTGGTCCTGGTGATTTGAACTTGTCTAGGGTAGACAGGTGTTCACTTACCATTTTCTTCTCCATTTTAACTTGTGTTCCTAATATGTTTTTTGTGGTGCTGTTTTTGATAGGTTGTGCTGTTTTTTCCCTTTGTGTAAAGACAGATGCAAAACATGAGTTAAGTAGCTCAGTGGTGGGTTCCTACCGGTGCAGTCCACTCTATAGCACCAGTAGCGGCCCGCTGGTGATGTCACAGTACCGGTGTGGTCAGTTGCCGGTGCCTGGGCAGCCTAGGATCATTGAATAGGGAGAAGCATTCAGGCCGGACGGAGCCTCCTAGAAGAACCACTGCCACGGTCTTGCTGCTCCCGCTGTGGGGGGCTGCGTTGCGGGTGGTCAATGCCCCCTTGCTTCTCTGGCCGCTGCCAAGCTCCTGAGGCCCACGCCCACCCGGTCACATGGCTGGCAAGCTACACCCACAAAATAAGCCACGCCCACAGAGTGGTAGTAAAAAAATTAGGAACCTGAAGTAGCTCTGCTTTCTCCCTGTTGCTTGTCACCTTCTTGCCACTTTCTCCCAGAAATGGACCAATTGTTTCCTTGACTATTTTTCTTGTTTTTAATATGTTGGGAGAAGCTTTTTTTGTTATTTTTTTACTTTTGTCACAAGCCTTTGTTCATTGTGAGCCTTAGCTTTCCTCACTTCATCTTTACAGGCTCGGGCTATTTGCTGATATTCTGCCTTAGTTATTTCCCCCTTTTCCACTTTTTATACTTGTCCTGGAGGAAGGGTGCAACACCAAGGACTCAAAAGAAATCTATTTATTCTATATAATGACCAATTCAGAATATAATAATAGTACAGTTGTTGTTGTTGTTGTTGTTATTCCCCGCTGTCTAAATGCCAGATTTAAGCCATGGCTACTTACTATACCTGTAGGAACATGTGTTACTCTTTTCTACATGAGTGCTGTTTTCTTTCATTATTGAAGAAAATGCAGAATGATTTCTTTTTATCTCAAGAATGAGATGAAGCTGTGGGAGTACAAGAAGAACAGTTGTTCTTTACAATGCTACAAAAAAATTACCTAATTTCCAAAGAGTGACCAGAAGATTTATGTATGAGAGCCAAATCACACCATCAAATGTGGAATTCATGACAACTAAAATGGCAGAATGGAAGACAATGAACCATATATCAGGCAACAGAGGGATATAGTATGTCAGAAAAGATTTTATTCCCTGGACCATTCATCTTTCAAAAGCTTCTTTTTGAACTTGTTTCCTTGAAACATTGGAAGAATATGTCTGGAATGTCAAACTAGATTGATAAGAGACTAAGAAATATGACTTGAAGGACAATAATGAGAGAGGGCTGAGTTAATCCCCTTCTTAGTTAATCAGCTTCTTTTATCCATTTAAGCTGATGCAGAGTCATTTAGATTTCTGTTACTATATTAGTTCTTTGCAGCACTGGATTGGAAGATAAAAAAACATTTGGAATTGTGCAAATATAGAACTAACTTTCCAATACTAACTCTCAGGTGTGTGAGCCACTAAAACATAAGATCCTCAATCCACTTTAAAAATGGCACTACTTTTGCATTTTTGGCAATTCCAGTTCAATTTGGTACAGGAAATACTTTTGAATTTTTAAATTGGGAATAAAAATTCAGTGAGGTTTTAACAGGCTGAGTGCAGGCTTCTGGTATTTAGTTTGTTAAGGGGTGGTAAAGAGGCAATCTATAACTGTACAGTCGTCTCTCCGGTAGTCCCAATTAAATCTTAAGATAATTCTTTGCATAATCAGAAAAGAAATGAATTCTTCCATAGGGGATGGTGGGGGAAAAACAATGACAGCCAGGAAGGTTGAAAAATAATGGAGAGATAGTACCTAAAAAGAAAAGGCAGAAAAGCAGCACCCTCTGTCACTTTACAAGAGTCAGGTAAGCTCAAAAACTAGCACCAAAAGAAATTCTAAAGAAAAAAAAGTGAGGATAACTCTCATAGGAGAGAGAACATCACCAAGCACCAACTTATGAAATGTCTCAGGAATTGTGGTAGTAAATTGCTTAATGGTATCAAATTTCCCAGAAAATCCAGAAGAATCACCACTGTCCCATTCCTCTTTTTGAAGCCATAAATCATGACAATTAAAATACTTGAGCTGATCAATCTGTCATCTAAATTAGAAAAGAAAGTTTGGACATTTATTTTACTAATGTTTGCTGCTGCAAAGTTACTAGTTCAATCACATGAGCCATCACGCCCAGGGGTAGGTTCTAACTTACCTCTCTGCCAGTTCACTTCCTCCCATGCCGTGTGGGCGCACGCACATTGTGCACTGCATGGCTGCGCCGCGCGGCCACGCGCGCATGCACTTTGCCAAAAACAGCTTCTACATGTGCGCAGAAGCAAAAAAACAAGATGGCGGTGCCCATGGCACCGCTGAGAAAGCCAGTTTGGGGGCGTGGCCAGCCTGCCATTGCTGCCGGTTTGGTGAGCGGGGGGGAAATTCCCGCTACCAGTTCTATAGAACCATCCCGAACTGGCAGGAACCCATCACTGATCACGCCATTTAGGTTCCTTTTTCTATGAGATGTTTCTTTTTACTTTTACCTTTGCTTATCCTGCTGAAGGATAAGCAGAGGGGGACAGACACAATTCAGATATAATTCATTCCTGATGTTCCATCCCATTGCTGATAAAGATATTGGAGGAATTCCAGATGCCATGTCCTGCATGCTTCCCCTACCTAGTTTATTCAAAGTAAAGAATACTTTGAAGAAAGAGTGGTTCCTGATAAAAAATTGGACATATCTATGTTGTCTTCTTAGCAGCAATATGGAAATGATTTATGATTGCTTCTGAGATGGGATTTTTTTCCTTTAAATTCCCAAATACTGCCACCAATATTGATTTTGTTTTAATTAATTATGTTTGTTCATAATCATGCTAACGTTTTGCAGGGAAATAAATAAAAGGGCTTGAGACATCTGGAAAATATCTGGGCCATTAATGCTTAAACTTTTGTGGTTTAGATCCCCTTTATCAAATGCATGGAAGCAAGAGTCACCAATCATTTGGGGTTGACTGACCTCAGGCTCTAATATCTCAAATGTTTGGAATATATTCTAGGCACTTTGGAAGAATGGCTCCTGAGACATTACGTTAATATATTCATTTTTTGCCATTTTGGAAGCTTTATTGTTATGCTTTTCTAATGTAGTATAGTTAACTTTCTCTTTGTCTCTTTTTTCAATTTTATAAAGTTGAATATCCCCAGAAAAGGGTTTTGATTAGATGTGAATAAACTCTGAATTTTATAAATATACATATTATTAATCTTAAAGGTACTGGAGAGGTGAACTATGCCCTGCGAACTTCAAAAGGAGAAGTCTGTGCAATCCATGACATTAGCTCCACTTGAAGTATGCTGTGAACATGTTATTCAGATCTATTTAATAGCACAGTATGTGAGAGCCACCACCTTTCTTATTGCTAGAAATTGAATTGAACTTCAGAACTGAAAAGTATTATGTAAGGAGCCCAGACAGAATCTTACACTTAAAGCTATAAAAGAGCAGAACTATATACACATGATTAAAATGCATGTATCCTTCCATGGCTCTCTGCACCACTCATAGTTTTTGTATCGATTATAAGTTTTTAAAATATACCTTTAGTTTTGACCACAATTTGATCCTCACTATTTTTAATTTAATAACTTATGTATATCTATAGATTCTTTGCCAGGATTCTAGAATTCTTATTATCATGTTCATAGTATCTTTCCTTGGCAAAAAATAATCGGAGAGTAGATCCAACTCTCCTTTTATTTAGCAGCTGTTTATAAATACTCTCTAATCCAGTTCTATTATAATTTGCAAATAAAACATTAATTTTAAATAAAGCTTACTTGTCTTTGTACGATATTTTTAATCCATAATGATTTATACACTTTCCTCCTAATACCTTCATAGCATCCCAATGTAATCTTATTGATGTTTCATTTGTATGATTCTCTTGAAAAAAAGTTTTTTCAAAGTTTGAATTAGTCTTTGCTTTGCTACTAAATTTTATACTATTACCAATTATACCAATTATCAATTATAAGTGAATGCTTTCTGAAATCACATGAGATTTAAATGATTTAACATAATTAAATCTTTTTCTTCTTAATAGAATCTTCCAGACCTTTAACATTTAAAGAAATAATTTTACATTGTTCTCCTATCACCCACATTTTTAGAATGTATTGTATCTATCTAATTTCTCTATGCAGTTAAGATAACGTTATTAAAAGCTTATTACTTACAAAATCTATCAAAAAGTTGCCTGATATTATGGAAAGCACTTATAAAATTAATATTCTTTCCCCTGTCTTAATACCTTCCTCCCTCTCAGAAAATCACCGTTGTCCCTCCCTTCTTCCCATCCCCCACCCTATGCAATTTCTCTATGTCCATCCTCCCTCCCCACCTATCCCACTTAGGCTCAAGCAAAAGACTTTCAGAGGAGCGTGTTTCCTTCTCTTCTTCACTAGCCAATAAACTCCAAAATATAATTACGAAAATTCCTTAGCCATAGTTTGGATGTATGCAACGAATGTATTTTTGTCAATGTTTTAGCAAAGTGCGTCCAAGTCAAGATCCCATCTTGTTTTGTTGTGAACTGTATTTTTTTATTACTTAGTATACTGTGACCTGCCCAGAGTCAATTTGAAGACAGGTGACACATGAATTGAATTTTTTTTTTCAAAGAAAAAATACATCCTGGGTTGAGAATAGAATAGAATAGAATAGAATAGAATAGAATAGAATAGAATAGAATAGAATAGAATAGAATAGAATAGAATAGAATAGAATAGAATAGAATTTTTTATTGGCCAAGTTTGATTGGATACACAAGGAATTTGTCTTGGTGCATATGCTCTCAGTGTACATAAAAGAAAAGATACGTTCATCAAGAGGAGAGTTGTAATTTAAAAAAAGAAACCTGAAAGGCATCACATTTTCTACCACAACTTTTCCCATTTCCTCTGACCCACAGAGGCATATCTGTTTTACTAAGCCTTCTATGCAAAAGAGTTGAAGGTATCAGATGGAACTATATAAAAGTAACTGCTCCCCCATACTTGCAATGCTTTTGTTCTGCAAGTGTTTGACTCAAAAATGAATAAAAGCTGTGTAAATGCCAACTAACCAAGGTGAAGAGATTGTATTTGCTCTTGAGCATGAATTCATACCCTGAAGGGTAATACATCTGGAGGATGGATTATTCATATTCATATTTTAACATTCAAACTTCCTTCCCTTATTGAGCTTAACTCAGTTAATCAGTACTGATTTCAGAAATGTTAAGCGTGACTGGCTTTACTCCAGTTAAGTTCTTACGTGCTGAGGAGGAATCACATTCTTGCATTTGGTGGAATAGGAAAGGCATTTTTTTTCCCTCTGTCCCACAGGGGAGAATTAAATGTGCACACTCTGGGTTTTTTTCCCCAGTTCTCATTTTATTTTATTTTTGTATTCTTCCCAAAATACAAACACAGAACTTTCTTCTTTCTGAATGCTCACATAGACATTGATAAAATACTTTGGAGAAAACAGTCTTGATGTAATCATATCTATGACTGATTGCTTTTTCTGCTGAGTTTTACTGATGCATAAACACGCTTGTCCATTGGCGGAATTTCACAAGAAAAGCACCGGGACTAATAACTTGAAAGCAGGCCTGATTTTATCTCCATCTCAAGTTGCTTCAGCAATATTACTGGGGATGATCAGCAAGTCAAGATTGAACAAATAGCATTTGTCCATTTATCAGAAGAATAGACCAAGTGGAGGCAGGTGATAGAATAATTAAATATACTATAAAATAGTAATAAACCTTTATGTAAAATATTCATAAAATATGATATTAAAACATATAAAAGGAGCATAAAATATTTAAAGCATAGTAAATGAATCATATAAAATGATTAATAAAATGATTGATGAAATGAAGCAATTGCAATACAATTAACTAAAATGTTTAAATTAGAATAAATGATAAATCAGAAACTAATCAAAGTATCATCAGTGGCACAAGGCATATTAAATCTAATAGGAAAATAATACATAAAATTCCAAATTTTGCTAAGTCCTACTTAAGAATCCTATTCATTATTTTAATAATAATAATAATAATAAAAGCACATATTTCCATTCCAATTGAAGGCTCAATATCTTTAAGGTGGCTAGATCAGCCTGCATCTAGGAAGGCCCAATTCATGGGAAGCAGAAGAGAAGACACCTCTGAGGTGCACTGAAAGAGGGAATGATTCTCAAAGGAGCACCACAGCACCATACTCAAGTTCTCTGGTAGCAAGCAATAAATTAGGGCAAGGATGGAGTTGCTGAATGGAGTTATGGGTATGAAGCAGGGGTGGGATTCAAAAATTTTAGCAACCAGTTCTCTGCCAGGTTGCTGGGTGGGTGTGGTCATGGTGGGCGTGGCCTACTCGGCCTCCTGCACCACGGCAGGGGGGGTGTTTTCACCCTCCTCAGGCTCCGGAGGCTTTTTTCGAGCCTCCGGGAGGGCAAAAACGGCCTCCCCTGGGCTCCGGAGGCCCTCCGGAGGCCGGAAATGGGCTCATTTCCGGACTTCTGGAACTTCTGGGAGGCCCATTTTTTGCCCTTCCAGAGCCTCCGTGCAGGCCTTGCACTTACCTGGCATCCAAAACGGGCCGCGTGGAGACTCCTGAAAGGGGCGGGGCCAGCCAGTCCTTGCAACTACTGGTTCGGTGAACCAGATGAAAAATTAGTATCCTGTTTGCCCGAACCAGTCCGAACCGGCTGAATCCCACCCCTGAAGCCATTTCTTTTCAAAGGGATAAGGAACTGAGTTAAGCAGAGAAATAAGAAATGCATGCAAACCCTGCTTGCCAGCTGTGCATCACAAAATCTGTGTCTCCTGAAAGATCACTTTTCATAGTCCACATCCAGAGCTTGGAGAGGATATATATCTAAGTTAAGGCCTAGACTTGGAACTAGGAAGTGGTGCAATAAGTACAGGGCTTTAAAGTCTCTGTAGAATCTGCACACTGTTAGCTCCTTTCCAACTTTAACAAGCTAAAATCCAACAATACATGAGCATTTCTCCCTCTTGTCTTATATGTCACTGTGTCTGTGGTAGGAGGGTTGCAAGCTTTAATATCTCACTCCTGCATGTCTGGCACTGTTCTGGCTTGTTGAGTTCAGCAATGTGTGAATATATTTGTTCTCTATACTGTTGTATTTTATTTATTTATCAGTTTTGTTCACATGGCATGGGGAGATCATGAGATAGAAAAATGTACACACTATGTGCTATGCACAATATACCTTGTATTTTTTAATGAGATGAATCAAGATGACTTTCATTGCGGTCACCATTCATTTTATTATTTCCATGGTAAGATTGTACTTGAACCCACATTCTTCCAATGTCAGTCCAACAAATTAGCTACTATACTTCACTGGCTCTGCACTGTAATATAATATACAAGCTATGTCCCTTTTTTCCATGTTAACATGGTGCCATGTAACATTAATGTGTAAATGTTCCCACACTCAAATTACAAATGACACTAACATGGCAGACAAAATGAAGATAATCTGATTTTAGAAGAACCAGAGCATTCACAAAGCAGGTTTAAGTTTTTCTTCCATGATTTCAGCAAGAAATTGATCAATTGAAATAATAATAATAATAATAATAATAATAATAATAATAATAATAATAATAATAATAATAATAATAATAATAATAATAATAATAATAATAATAATAATAATAATAATAATAATAATAATAATAATAATAATAATAATAATAATAATAATAATAATAATAATAATAATGGTGCAAAGCCCCAGTGAGGCACTACTTTAATGTGGTTGTGAAGCTTGTGTGCTCTGAGGAGGATGAGACATCTCCCAGAGCATACTGGACAGATCTCATTGGAGGAGCCAGACAAAAAGTGCTTCTCCAATAAACAACATGGTAAGCAGTGAGGGGTTCCTACCGGTACGGTCAAGTGCGCCATTCCGGTAGGAATCCGCCGATTGCACAATTTGTGCATGATGGCTCCAGTGCCGTCTTTGCCAGTCCGTCACGCCATGCCATCTTTTTTCCCAAATTTTTGATCTTTTTTTGCTTCCTGCGCATGTGCGGAAGCAAAATCTTGCAAGGAGACGCTCGTGTGCGTGAGATTTTGGCAATTTTTTGCTTCCGCGCATGCGGAAATTGTGCAAGGGGACACGTGTGCATAGCGAGCATGCAGGAGCGTGAAATGTGATGATGCGCACGCAGCGCACCAATAGCCAGGTAAGAGGAACCCACCCCTAATGGTAAGACATCATTTACAGAAACCCATACCAAATCAGTTGTCATCTGGGTCAGCAAGAACCATACTATGAGTTGGAGTTCTTGGACATCTCCTGACAAATGGGCTCAGAAATCAGGACTGTTGGCTGGGCACCGAGGATCAGCAGTACAGGACTACTGGAAGAAAAGTGGTTTACCAATTGCAAATAAATGCAGACTGGAAACAAAAAGAATAATGATCTGTTATTACAAATCAAATACACAAGAAGAGAATATCTGAAATGAACTCACCCGTTCTGAGGTGGTGGTGGGGAAACCATCCCGAATAAAAAATAACAGAGGCTAGCAGATCAACGGTGATTTATAATACATTAAAAAAAGAAATTCACAGAAGTTGAATTTGAAGAACTGCAAAGGTTAACCTAAGGCAAAGAATTTGAAGCTTTGCCAGAAATAGCTTAGATTGTAGAGAGAAACCAGGGGGAGTTGGTAGTAAAAATAATGAAAAATAATGACAACGAATCATGCCTTCAACCATACAGTGATGTTGACAGACTCTATTTACCGAGCAAAATAGGTGGGCGTGGAATGTTGCAAGTACACCAGATATTTGAGGAAGAAAAAAAGGGCATTGGAGTAATATCTGGAGGAGAATGAGGAAGATACACACTGAAGTTAGTGTGTCATGAAGGTCTACTGAGTACTGGAGAGACCAAACTGGCCTACAAATGAAGACTACAAAAGAGATATGGCAAGGCAAATTATTATGTGGTACACAACAAGAATAACAACAAAAAATAGCAGGGAAAGCAGATAATAACAAGACCTGGCAGTGGCTAAGAGCAGGAAAGTTGAAGAAAGAGTCAGAGGGGCTAATTATGGCTGCGCAAGACCGAGTCTTAAGAACAAATGCATACAAAGCCAGCATTGAGAGGACAGCAACCGAGCAAATGCTGCCTCTGCAAAGAAACTGACGAAACAGTGGACCACCTTGTTAGCTGCTACACAAAGATCGCACAGACTGATTTACAAGCAATGGCATGATAAATAGCAGCAATGGTACATTGGGATGTCCGAAAGAAGCATCACTTTCCTTCAAGCAAGAACTGGTGGGACCACAAAATAGCCAAAATAATAGGAAATGAACAAGCTAAATGCTCTGGGCTTTGAAAATTCAAACAGACAAGCATGTGCCACATAACACCCCAGACTTAACCATATTGATAAGAAAGACAAAAAAAAGTCTGGAGACTAGCCATTGCAGTAGCTAGAGACAGCAGAGTGGGGGTGGGGGTGGGGGGAGAACTGGAGGAAATGACAAAATACAAAGACCTGAAAATAGTACAACTGTAGATAGATATATAGCTTTTATTGCGGTCGGAGACCAATTTAAAATACACATAAAAAGGGGGGTAAATTTTACAAATATAGATAGATCATGTGACAGTACACCATCTACTACAGTCTATACTGTCAATACTAGTGATCCTCTGCCGTAGGGGTTACCCATCTTTTCCTCCGTTTTTTTCCAGCCACGACTGCAGCAAATGTTTTTGCCACCTTTGAGGTTATATTGGGGTCTATATCCTGGAGTAGGAAATAAAGGCTGAACAGATCCGGTGAACCAGGGAATCTCTGGGAAATAGGGGAGATGAATCTTGATCTTATGTCTCGATAGTGGGGGCATACAAATGTAATATGGAGCAGAGATTCTGGGGATCGGCCATCACATGTACAATAGGTGGATTTTACTCCCCCCGAGAGCCTACTGTCAAGGACGTTCAAGGGGATCACATTAAATCGTGCCTTCATAAATGCAAGCCTATGTTTGATAGAGTGTAACGTGGAAAGGTAAGGCGGGGGGTGAAGCAAGGGAACAATACCAAGGGAAAATGGTGAGCAAGTTCCTGATCAGTTTGCCAGATTGAGTTGTCTATCAATGTCGTCCAGCCGTTGAAAAATCAGCGATTTAGCAGCATCAGGGGTACAACTGTAACAAAAGAAAGCAAGGATAGAAACAATAGCAATAGGCACCATGGGTGCAATCCCAAAACATCTGGAGGACCTCTTGAACATCATTTGTATTGAGAAAATCACCCTCAGTCAATTGCAAAAAGCAGCTTTTATTTGGAAGAGCAAATATCCTGCCGCTAAACTTTTAACAGCACAAAACAATGGCATCTCCCTATCCGAGGGAGAGTCAGACTTGGATACAAATGCCAAATCAAGCCTAAAAAATAGATAAGAATATTTGGAAGCAATGGCATGTTGGATGGCAAGATGGGTGGCATATAAATTTAATAAATAAATAGCACTTAGCAATTGCACTTAGATTTCTATACCACTTCACAGTGCTTTACAGCCCTCTCTAAGAGGTTTACAGAGTCAGCATATTGCCCCTAACAATCTGGGTCCTCATTTTACCCACCTCGGAAGGATGGAAGGCTGAGTCAACCTTGAGCCTGGTGAGATTCAAACAACCAAATTGCAGGCAGCCGGCAGTCAGCAGAATTAGTCTACAATACTGCATTCTAACCACTGCGCCACCACAGCTCTCACAGTTATAAAACATAATTGTGCACTGATCTACCATACTATCAATATGACAATTACATTAAGTTATCATGATTTTTCATAATTCTGTGTCCTTCAGTTAAAATAACAAATGAGGATCTAATGTTAAGACTCACCTGGCCTTATTTAGAGGAAATATTATGTGTGTCCCCTTGGTTAAGGTGGTACTGAAATAGTCTTCATTCTTTAATGGTATGCATTTCTGGATAAGGAGGAGAAGGAAATGATTAGCAGGATGTGGGTCAGCGGTGAGTTGCTCCCGATTTGGCCCGGTTCTGCGAACCGGTAGCACCAGTGGTAAGAGGCTCCACCCACCCACCCAGGACGCTTCTGCGCATGCGCAGAAGCGTCGCGTGCGAGCGCGCGCACAAACCAGTAGCAAAGGGTTTTAGAACCCACTACTGATGTGGGTGGTGAAGAGTCTGATCATCTCACAGAGCATACAGTAAGACAAGATTCCAAGGTCTTTGTAATCTTCTATCTCTTTATCTATATGTTATACAATGGAAATTTGGCTTGCAAATTATCAGCTGAGGGATGGCTGCTATCGCAATGTTAGCAGAGAAGAGCAAAGATAAATGGCAGAAAGCAAAGAAGCAGTAACACACTGTATTCACATACTCTATGTTTCTATGCCTTTAGATATAATTCAAATTAAAGATTAAATAATAAATAAAAATAAATCTGTGATGTATAACATTTGGTACTCACAACATAATTTATTTAACATATACATATCCAACCATATACATTTGGGAAAGCTAACTTAAGAAATATTTCCCTATGGATTTCCCACCCAGAAATTCATCATGTATATGATTAGCGAAACTTTCTTTACTGAATCACCTTTTCCATATGTATATGATTATTTCAGAAGGGCATTCCTTGATCGTTACATCTGATTTCATCACTTGGTATTCCCAAACTTGTTTACTACTGTATATAGGAAACTAGAGAAAGATAAATTATTCAGCATTCACAGCTAATATTTGAAATTGGCCAGGGGGGCTTCTTCATCATGAATTTGTGATGTCTTGCATTATGCTCTACTGCAAACATATTAGATTATACTGGACAAGGGTCCTATAGGGTGCAAATTCTCACCATGACACAGTATATCAGTGCCTTGCCTAATTGCTATTCTCAGAAGAATGAACCCATTAATAAGCTAAGTCGAAATCAGATCTGCATGCTAATTAGGGAACAGCCTCAGAGGATATTAATTAGGGGTGACCCTTTGAGGGCAACATCTATTTTTCTTCTGTATGTCCCTTTTAAGACGTGCTCACAATGAAAGCAGGATATGAAGAGCAGAGGATCAAAAAGAAAGGAACAGAGAATGGAAAGAGAGAGGGAGACATTGCAATACTGAGGTTGTGCCTTTGAAGTTTTCAGAGAAAGAAGTTTACACTGAGGTTATGGAACAGGTTTCTATTGGTTTCTCCACAGAGACAGAGCATATTTTTCTGCTTCTGCTGCAAAGGCTCCCCTTGAATGATTGCCCGCTTTCATATTGAAAAAGAATTGTGGAAAATTCTCCAAAATGCTTCACCTTTCTTTCAGAAATTTTAAAAATTTACACTCAAGAAAGAAGAGAAATAAGTAGAAGGAAGGGAGTGTATGTGTGAGAGAAATTATAAAAAGTGTTTGGAAAAGCCTGAAGCCTAGAAAACCTAATTCTCTATTAATGAAAAAGGAACATCTTTCTGTAAGCAGAGAACTGGATCCTGGTTACAACTTAAAGTGAAGAGAGAGAGAGAGAGAGAGAGAAAGAGAGAGAGAGAGAGAGAGAGAGAGAGAGAGAGAGAGAGAGAGAGAGAGAGAGAGAGAGAGAGAGAGAGAGAGAAAGAGAGAGAGAGAGAGAGAGAGAGAGAGAGAGAGAGAGAAGGGAGACTGAAAGATCTCTTTGTCCATTGGCAGAAGTTACATTTGGTTTCATTCAGGCCCAGCCTTGGCACCACCATTCAGTACCATTGTTTAGGATGACCTAGATGAGGCAGTAGTGTCCAACGTTCAAATTCCCATTCTATCATGTTTTTTCTAAAGAAGTCAAAAAACAGCATTTTCCCATTGGAAGGATTCTGGCAATCAATTTCAAAATCTTATTTCAGATCCAGATGGACATTACTGCTAGATCAGTTCTGCAAACTAAAAGGAAGTTTAAGGTCCCCTTTACTCTCCTATCTCCATTTCTTCTTTTCTTTTTCCTGTGCTTGCCTCTCTCTCTCTCTCTCTCTCTCTCTCTCTCTCTCTCTCTCTCTCTCTCTCTCTCTCTCTCTCTCTCTCTCTCTCTCTCTCTCTTCCTCCCTCCCTCTCTCCCTCTCTCTCTCTCTCTCCCCCACTCTTTCCCGGTTTTTCTTCTTTGATCAAAATGAAACTACTGATTCACAGTATCCAAGCTTGGTCATTTAGGTACAATCGTTTAAAAAATGTGGCCTGATATCAATGGCTGCCTGATTTACAAAATCAGCATTTATAATCCTTCGATACTTTGATATGCTAGGTTGAGGTGAGCATATGTCTGAGAGTAGCCTCCACTAACAGAGTCCATCTGTTAAGCACCAGAGTTTTTATCAGCCCTTAGGCGAGTACTCTGAATTTCTGGGCATCTTAGAGGTCTTTTAACCATTTCCTATAGGACTTGTAATAATTTAGTAAGTGTCCAATTGTATGTTGCTCAATGATCATCTGTACTATAATCTAGGGGTGAGATCCAGCAGGATCTAACAGGTTCTGGAGAAACGGTAGTGGAAATTTTGAGTAGTTCGGAGAACCAGTAGCGGAAATTTTGAGTAGTTTGGAGAACCAGCAAATACCACCTCTGGCTGGCCCCAGAGTGGGGTGGGAATGGAGATTTTGCAGTATCCTTTCCCTGCCATGCCCAGCAAGCCACACCACGCCCACCAAGCCACGCCCACAGAACCGGTAGTAAAAAAAAATTGGATTTCACCACTGCTATAATCCCATTGGGGATCTAGTAGAAGTCAACCCACTTTTGATTTAGGGGCTAATTATCCCAGTCATGACTGGTTGATTAACTATTTCTATACATTATTCTAGCTAATTTTAATCTCTTATCTGGGGTCCACAGAACATGCATTAAATTCTGGACATCAGCACAATTGATTAATGAGACTTTAAAATAGTATCCTACCGTTTTGTGACAACCATTGGATTCTTTCAGAATGAAGGAATATGTTGTTGCCAACTCACCAATGTTGTGTGAATTTGTAACAGTAACAACTTGTCATTTCCTCCCTTGCAGTTCCAGTTGGCAGCACTCGAAGGGGTGCCACCAGTATTTTTGCAGAGTGATTTATGGTTTTGTATGGTGAAGGGTTGACTAAGATTTCATCTGGTGGAGGATGACAAAGATCCTCAGGAATGTATGGGCAATTCCAATATGACAAATTAGCCCACAGATAATAATATCTGATCTGCTGAGCCACCAAGTTCTCCAGAAGTTACCACAATAGTTTGAACTGACAATATTGAAAAGTACTAAATTTTTGGCCAAATCTGCCTGCCATAATTTAGTCCATTTTCAACGCTAAATCCTAGCATGCATTTTTGATATACAGTAATAGGTTGACATGGAACTATTTCTTTGATCCATTGAACAAGGAGTTTCTATAAGTAATTTAAACTTATTGTAGACATATAGCACTACACTTAGCACTTAGACTTATATACCGCTTCACAGTGCTTTACAGCCCTCTCTAAGCAGTTTACAGACTCAACATATTGCCCACAACAATTTGGGTCCTCATTTTACCCACCTCAGAAGGATGGAAGGCTGAGTCAACCTTGAGCCTGGTGAGATTTGAACTGCCAAATTGCAGGCAGCTGGCAGGCAGCAGAGGTAGCCTGCAGTACTGCACTCTAACCACTGCACTACCACAGCTCCTATATAAGGAAGATATTCCAAGAGTTTGTGAAAGAAGGTTTAGAAAACCATCTATAGGAAAGGATCAGACTGGTTGGACGCTGCAAGTGGCTGGAAGCAAGTAACACAACAGCTTCTAAATGGAAACAAAAACAAAAACCAATTCCAGCAAAGGACTTGATCCTCCCTGAGCTCTATTTCTTTTTTCCTGTAACAAAGCAAGCGAGGAAAATGGCTTTATTGTTTCAATAGGAGAAAAGGAGATGACCAGTGTGCTGTGCAGAATAAAATGTCCTTGGAGTTAAAAGCACTTTGCAGATTGCTAAGTGTTACTCTAAGAGCCTGAAGAATAATGTTGAAGAAGGAGGAAGTGGCAAGAAAAAATGAACTCTGTATAAATGATTAACCTATTTACGCATTAATATAATCCTGTTTACTAAAGAACCTGAAGATGTGTGTGGGAGTAAATATGAGCCTTGTTTACATACACTGCCACAAAGATCATCATCTGTGTGTAAATAACTTCAGCTACCACTGAACAAGTCTGGTACCCTTATTTAATATAATATGCACATGGGTGCACCCCTAATAGTGTTTCTGAATGAGGAGAAAGTTAAAATTGGGATAAAGGAAAACAAGATGTATTGTTGTCTATTCTTAACAAAGTCTGTCAAGATAGCAAGTAAAGGAAAAGAGATCTCCATCAAACTAGAAAACTCATCAAGAGTTTTGCAATGTAATGATAGCATTGAAAAGTAATGAAAAGGCCATTTTCATCTTTTGTTTGGGAATCTACAATGAGTCTGGCATTATCAAGTATGATGTTTTAGGAGACCTCATCCAGAATTTGCCTTTTTTACAATATGGACATTCCATATGCCAAACCTTAAAAGGAGGTTATTTAGTTTTATTTATCAACTTTGTAAGGTTGACAATCTATCCAACAAAGCCCTGGGTGGCCATATAAAACATCAGCAAATGAACAAAAACCCTGGATAAGGCCCTCTCATTACAGTAAAAACACTTACATCATGCATCCACACTGGTATTCCCAAACTAAGAGCCTGCTCTCAATGCCTAGAGGAAGAATCTGGTTTTCACAGCCTTCAAAAGATCTGTAAGGTTGGGGTTATCCATATCTATTGGGGAAGGCTGCTCCATAGGGCAAATACCATGACACAAAAAAGGCCAGCATTCTATTAGGTGACATTATTTTATTGAGGGGACCTGGAGCATGCCTACCCTGTCAGATTTGGTGGAATGGGTAGAAACCACTGGGTATATGCAGTCGCATATGTAACCTGGCTCCAGGCCATGCAGAGCTTTAAAGGTGACAACCAGGAACTTTAAATTGCACCTGGAAGTCTACTGGGCTGTCAATGTAGCTCACTGGAAGTCAATGTAGCTCACTACCACCATAATAGTATTATGTGAACATATCGTGATGTACCCCATACTGCACGTCTCATCACATTCTAAACTGGCTGAAAGCATTTTAAGGGCAGCCCACATAGAACACATTGCAACAGTCCATTTGGAAACTGTGGAGAACTTCAAAGGAGTGATCTGCCCATGACCAGAGACAGATAGCAATTTTTTCCCAAAAACCAAATCACTACTATCACAAAATTAAAAAGTAGAGCCAATGCATAATTCCCACTGTGAGTTGGGCCAGCAGTAAGGTGGAGAGGTTTTTGGTTTCCATGATGTCCATAATGCCTGAGCTACTTCTGTCCCTGTGTCAAGGGAGAGCAGACTGAAATCTTCCAGCATGATAAGCTTAGGGCAGGGGTAGGCAAAGTTGGCTCTTCTATGACTCGTGGACTTCAACTCCCAGAATTCCTGAGCTAGCATGATTAGCTCAGTAAGTCTGGGAGTTGAAGTCCACGAGTCATAGAAGAGCCAACTTTGCCTACCCCTGAGCTAGGGATTCCACCACCAACATGGCCACCAAGGATGAAATTCAGCAGGTTCTGGCAGGTTCTGGAGAACCAGTAGCAGACATTTAGAGTAGTTCAGAGAACCTGCAAATACCAGCTCTGGCTGGCCCCAGAGTGGGGTGGGAATGAAGATTTTGCAGTGTCCTTCCCCTGCCACGCCCACCAAGCCATGCCCACAGAACCGGTAGGGAAATTTTTTGAATTTCACCCCTGATGGCCACAGAGTCAAGCATTTTAGTCAGGAAAGCTGCTGTTTAACAGGGAGAATGGTACATAAGCATCAGTACCAACTGGTCTTTACATTCAAACTTCATAAATATAGTGTCATGACCCAATGGGGCCATGACATCCACCTTTAAGTGGGAGACTGTCCCAGGAGGCCTCCAGAGTCTTCTGGATAATGGCTGCACTCCCACCTCTATTCTAGAGTCTCTGCTGATGCCACATCTGAACCCCAGCCAAGTATATTTCAGAGAAAAGAGCCATACCTTTTCATCCCAACCAGCTAAGTCTCAGTGATGCATGCCAACCTAGCCTGCTCATCCATAGTTATATCACGGATGAAAGAACCCTTATTATAGATTGACCTGGCAGTCAGTAATAACAGAGCAAAACTATCATATATTGCTTTACCCTCCACAACTTTCCTCATTCTCTCCCCCCCAAGGAGAGAATGGCTATAATTCCCTTCTAATATCTTTTTCCGAAACCTATCTAACACCAAAATTTCCAATCCCGCCAGTCCAAACAGAGATCTTCAACATATCTTCCTCATCAAAGCCGTGACCCATAAAACGATTCATAAATTTGGATAATATTCTGCCCACATATTAAATTATTTCATTTGGGTTAGGGTTGGGCAAGAGCTAAATATGCCATTTACCCTTAATCAGTCCATTTTAATCTATATATCTAATAAAACAGTTACAGAAGCATTTCATTGAATATAAATCATTTTCATGAGAAATAATCTAGCAATAAAAATTTAACTCATATTTTAAAAGGGAAAGAAAGTTTTACATAATTATTAAAAGCCAGGTTTTATTTTTCAGACAGCCATTCTAATTTCTCTACCCACATTTGTATTAATTTTTTTTTGCTCTTTCTCACAATAAGTAAAGAAAATTCTAACTTTGCTCCTAGCTTGTCCAGGTAGAGCAGGAACAAATTCTGACAGCAATCTAAATTAGGATATGTGAGCTACAGAGATTGCTCATAGCAAGCCAGGGTTCTGTCAGGCTGTGCTCCAGGCTTTCCCTCCCATTTTGCTTGAGCAAACCAATTGCCAGCTTGTCTGGTTAGAGCAGGAGGAAGATCTGACAGCGCTCCGGCTTTGTACACCCAAGCCATAAGGCTTGCATATGCGGAGTTAGAGACTTGTTCAGAACTTGCTCCAGAGCGAGCTTGGATGAGCCGGTTTCTGGCTTGTCCAAGCAAAGTGGAGGGAATTTTGACAGAAATGGGTTCTCAAGTCATTTGGCAAGTGCACAGAGATCCGGAGCCCTGCAAGACAAAGCTCTGGGCTTTGATCGCTGCTTTGATTGGACAAGCTGACAGGTGGCTTGTCAAGAATGAACAGGAGCAAGTTCTGATAAGGTTTCTGCTTTGTGGGTGCATGCACAACCCTCTCCCAATTGCAACTCCCTTCAAATTTGCTAACAATCCCCAGGGGCTCCTGACCTATGCTTGAGAATCTCGGTCTTAAAAGAAGATGTTGAAAGTGTGGCAGATTCATCTGACAGCAGGTAGAAAGCATTTAAAGCTTAAGCTAATTCTGTGGAGTGTGTCCAAAATCAAACATCCAAGCAGGGTCTTGGTCAAGCTCCACTATGAGTCTTCCCCTTCCCCCCAATTACTATTGCTACTTGGTGGTTATTTTACAATACAGTAGTAAAGTACAAATACAATATTTGCACTTATATACTGTATATCCCACAGCACTGTAGCATTTGGTTCTCACTGCTGCTTTGTTACTACTATTGACTGCCTTAGTACACACTGGCATGTGCTTCCCAAGATATCCCAAATTTAGTCATTTGGGGGTGAAGTCTATAATAAAACATTTCCCGCAATAATTCAAGCTCCTGACAGCAGTTCGTGGACTAGTGTAAAATACCTGAGGGACTACTTGCAGAAAGACATATCTAAGGAACAGCTTTGCAACAGACGCTCCTGGATCAGATATTGGCAGTAAAAAGGGATCTGTTGAATGAATCACTTCCTTTCTAATCCCAAAGGTGCTTTTTCAAGAGGCAACTGGACTTTCTGATTTTTCCTTGAAGATGTTTCACTTCTCATCCAAGAAGCTTCTTCAGCTCTGACTGGATGGTGGAGAATGGGAGGATTTATACTCCTTGCAGACAGCTGGTCATTTGCATTCTTTTAGAGCAATGGTTCTCAACCTTCCTAATGCCGCAACCTGTGCTCCGCCCCCGCGCCCCCACCGCGACTTACCCTGCCGCCACACCCGCCACCGCGACCCCCGCCCCACCACCGCCATTTGGGTTCTTTTACCCTCTGCACATGCACAAAGCATTCTGCGCATGCGCAGAGGGTAAAAGAACCCACATGGCGGCATCCGGGCAAAGTCTCCCGATCCCTGTGAAAGGGTCGTTCAACCCCAAAGGGGCCGCGACCCCCAGGTTGAGAACCGCTGTTTTAGAGAGTCATTGAGGCCACCTGGAGGTTTATCTGTGTCATCAAGGTAACCTGAGTAGTGCAAATGGGTGTGGAGCCTTCTTGGAACTGTTGAAACTGTTGCCTCAACAACTCTCTAAAAGAATGCAAATGACCAGCTATCTGTGAGGAGTATAAATCCTCCCATTCCCTACCATCCAGCCAGAGCTGAAGAAGCTTCTTGGATGAGAAACGAAACGTCTTCAAAGAAAAAGCAAGAAAGTCCAGTTGCCACTTGAAAAAGCACCTTTGGGACAACCATGACCTGGATGACTGAGAATCTCCATAGACTTCCTTTCTAATATATTTTCTACTTTGAGAAGGTAAGTTTATATAACTTTGTACAATACAAAAAACTGGTGTAACAATATTAATGTCGTAAATTGCAACCACACAGCCCACAGGATGCTACAATCATTATAAATACATGCTGGTTGCCAAGCACCAGAATTTTGGTCATGTGACTATGGGGATGTTGCAATGTTTGTAAGTGTCAGGACCTGTCATAACTCACTTTTTTCAGCCCTGTTGTAACTTTGAATGGTTGCTAAAAATGGTCATAAGCTGACTACTATCTACTGTATACCTCCAATCCAAAGACTGGGCAATAGCCTACCATTGTTTTCTAAGAAAGTTTAGGAAAAGATTCTGAGGCCTAGAGGCATTCTGGGCAGGGGTGGGTTCTAACTTACCTCGCCACCGGTTCGTTTTATCCTGCGCCACGTGGCTGCGTGCGCATTGCGCACCACGTAGGAACACCGCATGGGCATTCATGCACGCACGCGTAGTGCTAAAAACTCAGCTTTGCGCATGTGCAGAAGCAAAAATTAGCTTCTGCGCATGCACAGAAGCCAAAAACAAGATGGTGGTGCCCACGGACCGGCACCGACAGAACCGGCTCCGTGACATCATCACCGGTTTACTAATGGTTCTAAAGAACCGGTTAGAACTGGTAGGAACCCACTTCTGATTCTGGATAAGAAAAATTGTACCTTCTCCTGGAATAGAAAGCCCTCCAGACAATCACCCCTACACTGATGACCCTGTATATAGATTATTACAGTATGTATGTTCCTCGTCACTAGAATAATGTTTGCCTTTCAAACCCTCTTTCATGGGGCCGAAGAGATGATAGTCTGAAGGCACTAAATCTGGTGAGTATGGAGGATTATTATTCCAGGGACGAGGAAGTGAAAACTGCAGTGAAGAAGTGGCTCAAAGAACAGTCAACAAAATTTTACGAGGCAGGGATACATGCTCTCATTCGAAGGTGGAACATTGCTATTGAGAGAAACGGTGACTATGTTGAGAAGTAGGGATGTGATCCACAGAGGACCAGCTTCATTTTGATGTATGCTACATGTTCCTGTGTTGGTAATTATACCTGTCCTAAAGAAAATGGAATTACGTTTTGACTCACCCTCATATATATGAGCTGAACTTGGGCACCACTTGGAAATTTCAGCTGGTCCCCATTACACTGGCACAGACATTAATGATAATACTTCTCACTCATAAACTATGCTTGCTGCTAGTTACCTTCTTGTGCAATTTAAGGCATTGGATATGACCTATAAGGTCTTTCATGAGGAGCCATCGCTCTCCACTATTTTCTGTCCATCCTATTTGATCAGACTGAGCTGACATGCTCCAGGTCATATCAATCAACAATACCATCAGGTGACACCTCCAGAGATGTGTCTTGCTCCCTATCCTCCTTCAAAAAGGTCTCACGTGGCTATTACCCCAGGCCTTCAGTTATGGTGGAGGGTAAGTTGCTCATATGATTTTCTCTACTGAATTTAATGGCTGTCTCTTCCAGAGATCTTTTGTTTCTTTTCTGTTTCATTTATGGTCCTGGAATTACAAACTAACAAGCAGTTTTGGTTTGCAATATGTAAGCTTCCACTTTAAAAAAATAATAATTTGGAGACTGTGGGACACATGCTCCTCAGATGCTCCTTTTATACGGAGATTAGGAAAAAACATATTCTGCCAATAATTGCAAGGTATCCTGGCCGCTCCGACACTACCTATCTCCAGTGGCTGCTTAAGGATGAACAGGCCATAACTACAGCACAGGTAGCACAGATTCTGTGCAGCAGTAGTGAGAATTCGTCACAAATATGTGTCTTCTTCACCATAGCGATATATATAGCAACTGTGGCTAACCTTTAAGTGTCTAATCCACCATAGCTAATTTATACGACAAATGTGGCAAACCCTGCTTATTCCTTTCCCTATTAGTATTAAACTGACTATAGGCCTCATCGCTTATGGAATGTAATTTTAGTAGTGTAGACCATGTGTAATTGGCAGACTGAATTTTATCTGCTATTTATTATTTTATTTTATAACTTTTAATTGTATATTTACTGAGTGTTTTTGTTTGTTCTAGTCTCTGGTCTATGACTAATGAATTAAATTGAATTGAAAATAATAATACTTTTTTGGTGCTTGGTGTATTTTGGGACCCCACAAATATAGCTTTAATAAGGATTTTACTCAATGCAGGGACTGCAATATAGATGCAACCACTGTCCCTGAAAGATGATAGCCTCGTCAGTCTTTAAGTCAGGGATTTCACAGCCTTTGAAATAAATTATTCCACTGTAAAACATATTTTTACCTGTAGTACTGAAGAGAGATGGTTCCTCAGAGAACTGGTGTTATCCTCCACGAAACACTTTATACATGATATCCAATATCTTGAATTGCACAAGAAGCTAACTGGTAACCAGCATAGTTCGCGAATGCTCTATTTCAATTCACACTGTTGTATGTGTACCCTACTAAATGATCTTGAATGCCTCATATCATTGTTACTGAATTTCCAAATGTATGAAGGTTGATTAGAATCCAGACTAGTTCTATAAGCTTGGAAGAATTAAAATGTCAATCATGGAATTTTATCTGTAATAGTAATAGATGTATGGGAAAGCCTAATCCATGTTAAGTGAACTTCAGTCAGTGCTTGGATCAGGGGTGTCAAACTCAATTTCATTGAGGGCTGCATCGGGGTTGTGTTTGACCTCGGGGGGCCGGGTGGGCATGGCCAGATTGAAGTCACTATCAGGGGCACCTGTGGTGGCCCGGGCGGGGCTGGGGGGGATACATTGTCCTCCCGGGCTCTGTTTTCGGCTGCAATGCAGTGGTGGGTTGCTACCGGTTCGGATTAGTTCACGTGAGCCAGTGACGGAAATTTGGCCCTGTTCACCGAAGTGATGGCTTGCCACGCCCCTGAACCAGTTCCCTGGTCGCCGCTGCTTGAAAGCGGCTGGCAATGAACCCTCTGCGCGTGCACAAAGGCTTCTGCGCATGCGCAGAGGGTCAGTACCCAGATATAATGCGCGCATTTCTGAACTGGTAGGGAAGGTAAGAGAAACCCACCCCTGCTGCAACAGCATCCTCCAGCCCTCTGCCAGTGAAAATGGAGCCTGGGAGGACCACACGCGCCACTCCCAAGCTCCATTTTTGCTGGCAGAGGCAGTGCAGGCCAGTCCTTCGCTGTTTGCAGGGCAGCCTCACAGGCCAAGTCAAAGCATCCCGCAGGCTGGATCTGGCCTGCGGGCCTTGAATTTGACACCCCTGGCTTGGATCAGTTGTTTCCCATATGGCTTAGAGAAGACAGTTCATCTCCTTTGTTGTCTTTTCCAACTATTGCTACTAGTGTAGCAGTGTCTTCAACAGGTAACAGAACTGTATTTTATTCAGAAGAATAAAATAGGCACCTGGCCTTAAATTATCAAATAATCAGAATAGCTTAATAACTGAATTTTATAAACAAGAAAACAAAATCTAATAGCTTAGACAGAAACCGTGTTAGTCTGTAACTGATTAGCTCTTTGCACCTCTTAGCTAGCTTGTGTATAGGGAGAACAAATGTTGAAATCTACCATGATAGTAACCTACAACTACAGGAAGTACTTGCCTTATGACTGTAATTGAGACCATAATTATGGTCATAATTTGTTGTGATCGTACGTTGAGGCATCAGGTGACTGGATTCAGAGCTGCAATCATTTTTATGATGGTCATTAGGTGAATGCAGCAGTCGTTAAGCAAATCCATTTTACCCAATTAGTGTAAGAAGCTGGAAGAAAATGCCTGAAAATATCAAAACAACCCACACGGATCACAATTTGTTAGAATATTCATGACTGGGAGAGCAGATGGTAACAAGGTCAGCCAATGAATAGGCATAGCAACTAAGTCAGCCAATGGGAGCTAACCACTGCTGAGTCTGTGCAGAGAATCGAAACTGGAACTTAAGCTTAAATCTGGGTGTGGCTCCAGTCTCCACTCTGCACACTCTGAACTCTGCTGTAATGAAACTAACTCTTCTGCTTGTGTTTACCTGTAACTGATTGAAGAAGAATTCTACTTGTGGTATTGTAAATATATATATTATGTTTATAAAGAAGTTATTTAATCCAGCTGAATCAGTCATCTGTATACGCTTCTGGTTTTGATTTTGCAACAAACTTTAATACAATCATATGCCTGTGGGAACCCTGCAAATGGCCTTAAAAGTGAACCAGTTACCAAGCACCCAAAATGTGATCCCCTGACCACAGGGATGTATGCAGCCCTCATAACTCCAAAATGGGTTATAAGAAGCTCTGGAATGGTTTGTCAAAACTGAATAGCCATTAAGCAACCAGTCATAAGTTGAGGATTATCTGCATGAGCTGCTCAGGAAAGGCATGCCTGGTGTTTATTATGGCTGTTTCAATATACTCTGAACACATTATTATTATTATGTGAGAGGAGGGGGACAGGCTGTTTTCCAAGGCACCAGAAGGCCAGACAAGGAATAATGGATGGAAGCTGACCAAGGAGAGATTCAACCTGGGAATAAGGAGGAACTTTCTGACAGTGAGAGCGATCAACCAGTGGAACAGGTTGCCAGCGGAGGTTGTGAGACCCCCAACACTTGCGACCTTCAAGGGGAGATTGGACTGCCATTTGTCCAAAATGGTGTAGGGACACCTGCTTGAGCGGGGGGTTGGACTAGATGACCTACAAGGTCCCTTCCAACTCTAATAATCTGTAATCTGTAATGATGCTTGGTTGCACAGTCAGCCAGATGTTTAGACTGGTTTTGGCATTAGGTCAACCAGCGAGTCCTCTCCAAGGACCTGGGAGTGGGATAGTCAGCTGCTGTTGTTTGATGGCGTTAAAAGTATCATCTCAAAAGCTACATCCAAGTAAAGCTACCTTTGGCAATTTAGCTGATGATTTTGTCAATGCCAATAGTATTTAAGTGGTGTTCCAGATGTTTTGGGATTGTACCCAATATGCCTATTACTACTGGTATACTATCTTTGTTTTCTTTTGCAATTGCGCTTTTACTTCTATTTGCAGGTCTGTGTATTTTGCAATTTTCTCCTGTTCTTTTTCTTCTCTTCTGCTGTCTCCAGGTATTGCAATGTCTACAATACAGACGTGGGTTTTTGTTTTTTTTGGTCTTTCTTATCAACAAATGTTAAGTCTGGCATATTGTGTGGCAGATGCTTGTCTGTTTGAATTTTCAAGTCCCAAAGCGTTTCAGCTTCTTTATTTCTTATTTGTCTGTTTTGTGATCCCATCCGTTCTTGCTGTATTTCTTGCAGGTTTTCCAGTGTACCATTGTTGCTATTTTGTCATGCCCTTATTTATAACCTGTGCAATCTTCTTGCAGTAACTAAATAGCTTTATTATTTCTTTCATATATAAGTAACTCAAGACAGAGAACATGCCTAATACTCCTGACTATCTTCCCCACAACAGCAATCCTGTGAGATAAGTTGGGATGGAGAGAGTGACTGGTTCAAAGTTTAACAGATTAACAAGAGTTGGAAGGGACCTTGCAGGTCATCTAGTCCAACCCCCTGCCCAAGCAGGAGACCCTACATCTCCCTCTGCCTAGGATCAAACTCACAACCTCCTGATTTTGAAGCAAGAGTTCCACCTCTAGGCCACAGCAGATTGTGAAACCCAGTCAGGTTTCATTTCTAAGGTAGGTCAAGAACTCATAGGCTCCTCATTCTAGGCCAGCACCTTAACCTACTCATCACCTATTGTATTTATAGTCTTGGTCATAAGAATAGAGTCACTCATGATGTAAATCTATCTTTTCTTAAATTATGCAACTGATCTTGAGCAATCCCTACCACCATCACGTTTTTCTTTCTATCTTGGCCTTAATTCCACAGCTATACACATAGTCCTCAACTTATGACTGCCATACAATCTAACCCAAAATTTCTGTTGCTAAGTGAGAGAGATGTTAAGTGAGTTTTTGACCCATTTTGATGATCTTTCTTGCCACATTTGTCAAGTACATCATAACAGTTGTTTAGTAAGATGGCTGTTTAGTGAATCTGGCTTTCCCATTGACTTTGCTTGTCAGAAGGTCACAAAAGGTGATCACATGACCCTGGGACACTGCAACCATTATAAATGGTTGCCAGATGCCAAGCCTCTGAATTTTGATCATGTGACCGTGGAGATGCTGCAACAGACATACCGTATTTTTCAGAGTATAAGACGCACCTCCCCCTCCCTAAAAGAGGCTGAAAATTTGGGTGTGTCTTATACTCTGAATGTAGCTTTTTCAAAGCTTTTTTTTCCAGCCCTAACGAGGCGCTAACGATCTTCCCAGCTGTTATTGGCTTGCAGCTTTTTCATTGCTATTCTCTCTGAAGGAGGTTTTTTCCAGCCCTAAGTCTTTGCAGGCTTTTTTTCATTGCTACTTGCTCCAAAGAATGTTTTTTCCAGCCCTAACCAGGTGCTAACAATCTTCCCAGCTCTTACTGGCTTGCAGGCTTTTTCATTACTACTTGCTCCGAATAAGGTTTTTTTAAGCCCTAACTAGCGGATAAAATAATGTGCTGAAGCTGAACAGACTAAGGACGCTAGGCAGATGAATATCTGGTAGGTAGATTTTTCCCCTATTTTCCTCCCCAAAAACAAGGTGCGTCTTAAACTCCGGTGTGTCTTATACTCCGAAAAATAAGGTAACTGTGAAAAATGGTCATGTCATTTTTTTCACTGCTGTTGTAACTTTCAATAACAAACTGTTGTAAGTTGAGGATTGCCTGTATATGGAAACCTGTCATTAACACAAGAGTTCAGCAAAGAAATTTGCAAACTGAAAGATCAACTTAAAATATAGTATTATGTGCACCATTACTAATTTATCGTATCTCCATTTGTACAATACAGATTATTTTTCCTATCTGAAGGATGGGGAAGAATACTTCCTTATAGAGGAAGAGGATTGCTATTTCCACTGTGTTATAGCTGTGGAACTCAATATACAAACCTTTTCTTCCTATGTGATTTAGAAGAAATATCCTTTGAAGTTGAGTCAGTCCCCTCCCTCAAGAGATATACTGAAGGGAAATAGAGGCTCTTCATAGTTCCCATAACTCCAAAATTACATCAGCTAACCTATGTGTAATGTGATCCATGCACTCAGCACTTTTTGTCAGGAAAAAAGAATAAATATTTCCAGCAAATGCTCTTAACAGGGGCTTGTTTGCCAAGTGATGTTACCTCCTGACTTGCTTACCAGAAAGCATCTTTGTTATATAAGTCGGAAAGCCCTGAATATTAGTTTGCAATATTTCACCCGTCTGAAGATCACATGCCCTCATGTGATGATTATTTTTTTTCTCTGGGCATGTGGGAATGGAAAATGCCTATTCTTTGCAAACACACTACATGAATTGTCATAATTTGCTTAAAAAGGGTGTTTTTTTTCCCCTGTTCCTCCTCTCTTATCTACAGTACAGATTTTTACAAAAAGGTTTGTTTTCCTTCTCCAGCACAATGAAAGAGGTGGAAATGTATTTGTTTTATTTATTTATTTGTTTTTGTCAAGTACGTATTGGTGATATACATAGATATAACATTGTTTATATACATAAGATGAGTACTAATAAAAGGGAACATTAGGACAGGGACAGTAGGCACGCTGGTGCACTTATGCACGCCCCTTACTGACCTCTTAGGAATCGGGTGAGGTCAACAGTGGACAGTCTAAGGGTAAAGTTTTGGGTGTTTGGTGACGAAACCACAGAGTCAGATAGTGAGTTCCAGGCATTTACCACTCTGTTGCTAAAGTCGTATTTTCTATAGTCAAGTTTGGAGTGGTTCACTTTGAGTTTGTATCTGTTGTGTGCTTGTGTATTGTTGTGGTTGACAAGAGGTACACTTCTTAATTTACCCCCGAAATAATTAACACTTGTTCATAATTAGCTTGAAATAGGTCTAGAGCTCTTTACTTTTCAGAAAATTCTTCAGTCTGACTCCACAATTGAATGTGAAGTCAGTAAATGTAACTGAAATATGTATATGTATGAAAGTTTTCTCATTACTAATGCTCGTGCTGTATATGTGCATATGTTTAATAATTTCATAAGCACAGTATTTTTTTCTAATGGCATGATAATTTTCCTATTTTAAAATGCTATAAAAAGGCTGTGGCTGGTACTGTTTGATTTAAATCAACCTGATTGATGGTGAAAGCTATCTTTTCAGTTTGAAATTCATTCTAGGAAAGCTGCAGGCTCATAGCACAACAATTTTGGGAAAGACTTTACAGGTTTTGGGGTACCTTTGGCTTTATAGAGGCTCAAAACACCCATTTTAACCATTGGTTAAACAAAAGAAAAAGGGAGGAGGTAATTGGAAAACAAAAAATCAGGATTTTTGCAAGTGGTACATTCTGGAAATAATCTGGAGGCTGAAAATGAGTGCTGGGAAATTGCATGTGAGTTATAGATTGCCCATCCTGACTCAGGCAAGGCTGGGGTTTGTTGAGTTGGATTTATTATACCATATAGAGAAAGCAAATTCACCATATAGGAAAACAAATTCTAGTTAAATTAAATACTTTGATTGTGGTAGGATAGAAATGTGAAAAGTAATTAAATAAAGTATCTAAATGGTACAGGATGTTTAGTAGTGGAACCAGTTACCTTCATGATAGTCTCCTGTTTCTTGTATGTTTCTAAGCAGAACTTAAATAGCTGTCTATCAGGGACACTTTCATGTGGATGACTAAAATGACCTTTCTACGTTTATGTTTCTTTCATTCTTTGACTCCTCCCCCCTCCCATTTATTATATAATATCAAATTGTCTGTATGGGAGATCCAGAAATTATTGTCTTTCCTTCCACTGTGCTTTATTAATCAGTAACATTGTCACACACCCATATGGCCCTCTTGCAAATACTGTATATATTCAGAAAAACCACTGCTATTCGTTGGTAGAGAACACGCTTCCAAAGAAAAATCCTGCAGGGTCCCATATATTTCTAAGAATTATTGCAATATCCCACCTCAATATAAGGCATCTTCCTCCATTCCTATTTTAATTTGCTATGTCCTATTTTAGTAGCATCTCATATTTTTGATCCAATGCAAATACTAGAAATATTGTTCTACAACAGGAATTTTGCTTCAGAAAGTATTGGCAAGGATAAATGGTTGAAATGCCATTTAATTTTTGCAAAGCCAAAATATAAGGTTGGGATATGGTGATAATACTCCTTCTCTTAATTATTTCAGCAACAGGTATTTTGTATCACACAATGAATACTTAAGCGAAGTGCTTAGAAAGGTACTGAGATCATAAAGTGCCTTGCTTTGATATCTGCATTAGCAAAGTTAAGAAATGAAAGCAATTGAATGAACTTTGCTGGAGGGCAAAGTCAGTTTCAAGTAATTATCCCAGACTAATCCTGGCATTCAAATTTGTTTCAGACCCAGCTGTAATTGGGAGAAAACAATGACAAAAGTCAGTATCTAGTCTGTGCAGTGGGCGGAGGGCTTTGTGGGCAGAGAAAGTAGAAAAAAAGGTGACTTGGTATATAAAAAAATGAGTCTAGCTTCTGAATTGATGGAGCTAGTTCCCAAAGATTGAAGCATGGGTCATCAAGTATTCAATTTAAAAAAACGTTTGGTAGGTTGTGGTTCTTTCACCATTAGAAGAAAAATCAGCCATAAGGCAGGATTAATAGGTATATTGCTACAAAACTGTATGGGTGTATGTATGTGTGTGTGTGTGTGTATGGATGTATATACACAAACTCCACACACACATAGTCTGGAATGGTAGGTCTAAAAGCTTTGAAAAGGATATTCAGATTCCATAACATGTCTACACCTACAAAAATTAGAATAATCCAGACAATAGTTTTCCTTGTGACATTGTATAGTTGGTCTTTCAAGAAGCGGGATAACGTAAGTATTGACGGTTTTGAATTTTAGCATTGGTGAAGATTCTTGAATGTACCACGGTTAGCATATGACACAAGCAAATGGATATTGAATAAATTAACTTAAGAGTTCTCAGTCAAGGCTTAATCATATTTCAGCTACATTGTGGGAAGAGAAGTCCATAATGCTGGGAAAAGTGAAGAGAAGAGGATAACCAGTAGCAAGGTGGATTGATCTGATTGCAACAGTAATGAATACACTATTAGACTTAGAAGGCCAAGTTGAGGATAGATTATCATGGAAAGAGTCTATGTCATTATTAAGAGTCAATGCCAACCTGATGAAATTTAATTAAGCAATGTAATAGAAAAGGAAATCTAATTCCTAATTTATACCACATCATTCCCTGCATCTCTTCATACATCTATAGTCTTGTATCTATGACATCTCTCTGCAAATTAAAGGACATGAAAATCCAACAGAGGTACCCACGAGAGAACGATAGAAGCCATTTGCCTGACTTGTCCTTCCACTGAAGCCCCTTCCCCCCCTTATGTCTCTCCCTTTGATTTTTTTATTAAGATATATATAGATATATTGCAATGGAGAAAAGAGAAAGAGAAATTAAATTAACATTTAGTCGCTGAATGCCTCACTTAAAAACTGGGGGTGGAAGCATTCCATTTTCCCCCCAACACAACAATCCATATAGAAAGCATATCTGGTGCACCTATTTGACCCTAAAAACTATCAGGAGCTTATAAATTCCTTCAGGTAAATGTCATTACAAGCCTTCTTCAATCAAAGAACTGGCCTTGTCATTTTTTTTGTTTTGTTCAATCATAAATCTGATTCTTCCCCAAACCCCAAAAACTTTAACCTTAGACTGTCTACAGTCGACTTCACCCCATTCCTAAGAGGTCTGTAAGGGGTGTGCATAAGCGCACCATCGTGCCTACCGTCCCTGTCCTACTGTCCTAGGAGCTGAGATAGCGCAGTGGTTAAAAGCAGCATTGCGACCTTCAGTTGATTGCTAGTTTAGCAGTTCAGCTGTTCAAATCTCACTAGGCTCAAGGTTGACTCAGCCTTCCATCCTTCCGAGGTGGGTAAAATGAGAACCCAGATTGTTGGGGGCAATATGCTGAACTCTGTAAACCGCTTAGAGAGTGCTGTAAAGCACTATGAAGCGGTATATAAGTAAAGTGCTATTGCTATTGCTATTGTCCAAATTTATTTATACCTACTGTGCTTTTGTTCATGTTTATACCATACCTGTTATCTTGTACATGTTTTGACAAATAAAATAAAATAAATAAAATAAAATAAAAAGTATGTCTGGACAAATCCCCGCAAATTTCTTAGCAAGGTTTTTTTTTCCAGAAATGGTTTGCCATTACCTCTTTCCTAGGGCTGAGAGAAAGTGAGAAACTAGACCAAGCTCATCCAGATGGCTTTCTGCCTAAAACAGTATTAGAACGCAGTCTTCTGCTTTATAGTCTAATGTTTTAACCACCATATCAACTGCTTCTCACCTTATTCATACCTCAAACCAATTCAGTTATAAGAGCTTGCACTCCCAAGGTATTAATATACAAAGGAGTTGGGTGTATGAGATGAATCATGCATTATCCCCGTTTCCACTTAAACACATGTTGTAAATGCCTGCATCAAATGGTGGATAGGTTTAAAAGGGATGTAGACAACTTCATAGCAGTGTTTTGCAAAAAGCCACTGGAAAACAACAATTAAAGATCATTGCTCCTATGCTCCCACCTCTCAAAGACATCTCGCTGGTCATTCTGAGAAGCAGTACACTTCACTAAGTGGACTTTTGGACATTCTTATGATTTTGAAACTTGTCTGGAGCTAAACCCGTGATGGTGAACCTATACGTATGCTGGAAGTGGCATGCAGAGCCATCTCTCCAGGCATGCCAGCCGTCGCCCGTTGCTCTTCCTGGTTCTGGCGAGCTGGTCTTCACGTACGTGGGAGCGTCAGAAACCAGACGAGCAGCTCCCTGGTGCGCATGCATGGTGCGCACGCCGGCCAGCTGGTTTTCACACATGCATGCATGCCAGAAATCAGAAGACCAGGTCACTGCCGCACATGTGCATGCTGGAAACTGGAAGCTCAGCTTCCCGGCGCACGCATGTGTGCTGGGGAACTGCTCTTCCAGTTTCCGGTGCTCCCGCGCATGCGCGCTGGGGAGCTGCTCTTCCAGTTTCCGGTGCCCCCCATGCGCACACACTCCCGTTTCGGCACTCGGTGCCAAAAAGGTTCGCCAACACTGAGCTAAACCATGCCAAGGTGGCTTGAGTTTTGTCCTGAAATTGTAGAAGTGAAATTGGATGCACACATTTGGTCTGTTCTAGAAAGCATGACATCATTGTGCTTTGTAGCTCACCCTTCCTGAATCATGAATATCTCTTGGCTTCCATTAAGCTTGAGCTAAACAAACCTTCTTATGTATCGCCCAACATTCTGAAATACATTCACCTTGATATACCTCCTGAGATTTTTGTTTTCATGGCATTTCAGAAGCAACAGCATCCCCTAGTGTTTTGTTATTTGAGTACACGTGCCATTACAGACTTGCGGGTCATAGTGTTGACCAAGCAATATCTCAAGGACATGACTTAGAAAACTCTGATTGCAGGAAAAGCCTCCATATTTTTATGTGCAGGAAAATCTGAGAACCAAAAGCTTAGCACTTTTACAGTTGAGGGGGAAATTGTTTACTACTGTCAACACTTCCCTTCCTTTGGAGCTTTCCACAGTAATAAGTGTTTTGAAAGTTTTTAATTTAAATTAGGTTTACAAGTAGCTAAATAAATAGGGAAATGAGATGCATATGCTGTATGTTAAGAGATCACAGACACACAGCTTGATGGACTGGGATTTGAACTGTAGCCATGTCCCCAAAATTAA
Organism: Diadophis punctatus similis; assembly: GCA_023053685.1. NCBI lineage: Eukaryota > Metazoa > Chordata > Lepidosauria > Squamata > Dipsadidae > Diadophis > Diadophis punctatus. Next base: position 201,512 of record JALIGW010000016.1, read on the forward strand.
ATTCAAAAGGCTGCTATTCAGACTTTGGTTGCAATTTACATCTGGTTGCTTAAGAGCATGACTGAACATCTCATGGTGAGAGTGACCTCTAGCGGGAATATCTAATATTTCTGTCCTTCATTTTAAATCAGAGAGCAAGGGAAAAATGACTTGCAAGCTATGGAACATTTATCATCTATAACCCTGAGTCTGCTAGCTAGCACCAGCAGGCTTGCTATAGGAGCATGGAATTAGGACAAAGGCATGTGCTCAATGACCATAAAAGAAAGCAGTGACCAGCAGAGTTTAAGGCATAATTTATGTCTGGGAGAACAAGCTATTGGATGTTATTCACACTTGGGAGAACGAAACCTTCACAGCATAAGAAAATCATTTCCAACCTGTGTTCTGACAGATGTTCTGTTTTCCTAGTAGAGATGTGATATGGGATACATTCGCAACTCATCACCTCCGATCAGGGCTGCAGAGATAATTTGGTTCTGGTATCACTTAATGGCTCTTTTATTTTATTAGTTCTGATAGCAACAATTGCATATTGCTTTAATCCACTCAGACACCCGCACACATACGACTGTTCTGGGCAGCCAGGTTTTCTTTTATCTTAAAACTTCAACCTGCAGTTCCACCAGCACACGAAGAAGCTTGGTCCAGCATTTCCAATAATTTCACATCACTTTTAAATTGGAGGGATTAAAAGCCATAGTTTTTCAATGTCACCTTGCAATACTTTGCATAAAACCTATTGAAGCAAAATGTTCCTTCAAAGTTCTGACAGGCCTTATCTCTGCATTCAGACTGGATTTAACTCTAACACTAAATCCTAATATGGACTATCAGTTTAATGAATTATACTAATTGTGGTTTAAAAAGAGTTTTCGAGTTTATTACGGCTTGTTCAATAAACCATATTTTCTGTTCTAGAGTCTCAGGCATGAATAAATCTAAACAGAACCCCATCTTCTATGTATTTAGCAGGAAGAAGGAAGAAACAAAGACAATAAATATCATTTCCCTCCTCAATTTCTGTCCAATTTTTTTCTGAGAGAAATCAAAGAAATTTGCTAGTAAGATAGGAGAATTCTCAACTTCTTCTTTACTATATATTTTAAAATGTTCAGCTCCACTACCCACCAGCAGTTTCCATGCCCGGCGTGGCTTGGTGTGGCTTGGTGGGTGTGGCATGGGAAGGATACTGCAAACTCTCCATTCCCACTCCTCTCCTGGGGGAAGGATACTGCAAACTCTCCATTCCCACCCCACTCCAGGGGAAGGATACTGCAAAATCTCCATTCCCACCACACTCCAGGGGAAGGATACTGCAAAATCTCCATTCCCACCCCTCTCCTGGGGGAAGGATACTGCAAAATTTCCATTCCTACCCCACTCCAGGGGAAGGATACTGCAAAATCTCCATTCCCACCCCTCTCCTGGGGGAAGGATACTGCAAAATCTTCATTCCCACCCCACTCCAGGGGAAGGATACTGCAAAATCTCCATTCCCACCACACTCCAGGGGAAGGATACTGCAAAATCTCCATTCCCACCCCACTCTGGGGCCAGCCAGAGGTGGTATTTGCTGGTTCTCCGAACTACTCATAATTTCCACTACCAGTTCTCCAGAACCTGTTAGAACCTGCTGGATTTCACCCCTAGACTGGAGACTGTCTTACAGCATCCTTCTTTCCTCTGTCTTCCTTAAAGGAGCTGTTTGCTCTGATCTCATTCAGTCAGGCTTACTTTCCTGACGGCATGGGAGCTGGGATAAAATTATTGATCATTTTAAGCTGCCTCATCTTAAAGCCAGTCTCTGGACTGGTGCTTGCCAACTTTAGCAACTTTAAGATGACGACACGGGGTGAGGTATCAGCAGTATGCTGACGATACCCAGTTGTACATCTCCACCCCGTGTCAGTTCAGTGAAGCAGTTGATGTAATGTGCCGCTGCCTGGACGATGTGAAGGTCTGGATGGGAGTGAACAGACTCAGGCTTAACCCAGACAAGACTGAGTGGCTCTGGATTTTGCCTCCCAAGGATTATGTCGACTGTCCCTCCTTGGTTCTCGGGGGAGAAAAATTGACTCCCTCGGAACAGGTCCGCAATTTGGGTGTCCTCCTAGATCCACAGCTAAAATTGGAGCAACATCTTTCAGCTGTGGCTAGGGGGACCTTTGCACAGATTCGTCTTGTGCACCAATTGCGACCTTACTTGGAGAGGGAGGCTTTGCTCACAGTCACTCATGCCCTTGTCACCTCACGGCTAGACTACTGTAACGCGCTCTACATGGGGCTACCCTCAAAGAGCATCCGGAGACTCCAACTGGTACAGAATGCAGCTGCGCGAGCTGTAGTGGGTGTACCGAGATACACCCACGTAACACCTATTCTTCGCCAGCTGCATTGGCTGCCAATTAGTCTCCGGTCGCAATTTAAGGTGTTGGTCGTTACCTTTAAAGCCCTACATGGCTCAGGGCCAGGTTACCTTCGGGACCGCATCCTACCACATACCTCCCTACGACCGGTTAGGTCCCATAGAGAGGGCCTCCTCCGGGTCCCATCGGCCAAACAATGTCGGTTGGCGGGGCCGCGGGGGAGGGCCTTCTCTGTGGGAGCCCCGTCCCTCTGGAACCAACTCCCACCAGAGATCCGGACTATCCCCACCCTGCTGGCCTTCCGTAAAGCCATAAAAACTTGGCTCTTCCGGCAGGCGGGGTGAATAGGAAGTTCAGATTCCCCCCTTGAATGTTGTTTTTATAATTGTTTTAACTATGCCTTTTAATTTTAAATTATGATAATTGTTTTTATTGTACGCTTCTTATTCTGTTGTACGCCGCCCTGAGTCCCACGGGATTGGGCGGCCTATAAGAACGTCTATTAAATTAAATTAAATTAAATTAAGATATGTGGAATTCAACTCCCAGAATTCCTCAGGCTCTTAGTCCTAAAGTGTAAAGGCATCAGTTATCTTTCTTGCTTGCTTTGCAAGACTTAGCAAGGCATAGCCAATCAATTTGACACAGACAATTCTGCAGTTCTAGGGGTTTCCAGCAGATGCCAGACCACCAGTGTATGAAGAAAAAGAACTTATTGCCTGTATCCAGAGGGCAAATCTCAATGACACCTTGTGTTTTTAAGGACACAGAAAGTTCTCCCAATGAATCAAAAAAATGCCCACTACAAACAAAGAGACATGCTGAATATGGGAATTTGGTAGGAGGAAACAGTCCATTTATCATGACTACAGAACTGTGTTAGGTAACTAAGACAAATAAATGGTTCTTGTTCACAAGCAAATTCTTAGCCGATAGTTGTTTTTTTAGTTGTAAGGCTGTTTCTTTCCAGCTGTGTGTGAACTTACTTTTCAAACCAAATCAACAATGTAGAATGTGATTTTAGTTCTATAATCAGTTCAAAAAAGTCCTGAACAGAAATCCTCAACTTTTCTAGCTCCACGGACTGGAAGCAGCAGCAGCAGTGACAGTGATGGTGGAGTTCATGTGCACAATCTAACTCCTGTGCATGGAGTTTTGTGTACTTGCCCACCACTTATGCAGCCTGATTACTAATGGGCCACAGACTGGGATCAGTCTGCGGCCCGGGGTTGGGGATCCCTGCTATGGAGTTCATATATTACATGTCTATCTATAACTTAATGTTAAATATGTCCAAGGCAGTATCTTAATATTCAGCATTCATTTACAACAAATTAAATCAAAGAAAAAGTGTTGGCACTGTTCCAATATTGAATGATAAATTCATGTGCTGAATTGCTTCTACATGTTAGTTCAAAGGCCCTATATGCTAATTAAATGCATGGAGGAAACATTTAGATAATAGACAGCTGGTCATAACTTTCTTTTATGTTTTCCAAAATATTTGAAAATTCTTATCATACTGTATCTTAGTTCAGTCAACCTGGCTTTGTTTTCAACAAATGTATTCTTTTTCTATGATGAAAATGTTCATTGTTGTTACTTGTGCATCTTTAGAACTGTATATATTCTTGAGATGCTCTGTATTCTTGTTTACAAATCCCACTCTTTTCCTTGTGCCAATGCAACATCTCAGAATTTTTAGTAACAGATAAGCTGTTCTAGGGTGTAGCACATCAGGTGAAGCTTATCATGCATGGAGATAATGAGTAAATGTTTGTTCTGCTTTGACAATACATATTCCTAGACCAGGGGTGTCAAACTGGCTGCCTGCAGGCCGGATGCGTCACACTCCAGCCACGCCCACCCCAGCTCTGTGAAGGGAAAAAATGTCATGATACGTCACATGATGGCAATGTGACATGGTGTGTTTGATACCCGTGTCCTAGACCAATGTGATTGGGGAAACCCATTGGGAAAACAATGGACTATGGGATGAAAAAACCAATCAAATTTCAGCTTTGATAACAGTTTTTTTTAATGACAATCATTTGTTTGGGGTTGCTTATATGAACTGAAAAAGAAATTCATTCAATGAGATTTGCCACAATTCCACAAAGAGAGCAATTACCTAGACCTACAAGCAGTCCTCATTTAACAACTACGTGTTCAGCAATTATTCAAAGTTATGACAGTGTTGAACAAGAGGTACTTGCAACTAGTTTTCAAAGTTCCAGACATCCCAGCATCCCCGCAGTCATGTGATTACAATCTGGGTGCTTAGCAACTGGCTTTCATTTACAATGGTTGCAGCTGCCACAGTTATATGATCACTATTGGAAATCTTGCTGGTTTCCTTCAAGAAAAATCAATGGGGAAGCCAGCAGACAAAGATCACAAATCACGCTGGCAGTTCACACTTTTCCTTGCCTGGCAGCAGTGACCCCTGGCCCTGCTCACACTGTACTGGCTACCCATACGCCTCACCCAGCAGCAGCCACTTACCTGCTTGCAAATCCCTGGGATTTTAATAACCTGAAATCCTCATTTTAAGGACAGCAATGGGGAACGTCAGGATTGCCATCTCTAAACAAAGCGGTCACATTATGTCACTTTGCTACCATATGACTTGGCGATGGCCAATCCAGTCCCAATTACAATTGTTATACTAGACAATTTATATACCGTATTTTTCGGAGTATAAGACGCACCTTTTTCCTCCCTAAAAAGGCTGAAAATTTTGGTGCGTCTTATACTTCGAATATAGCTTTTTTGAAGCTTTGTTTCCCAGCCCTAATGAGGTGCTAAAGATCTTCCCGGCTTCCTATTCCCTCCGAAGAAGATTTTTTCCAGTCCTAAGTCTTTGCAGGCTTGTTTTCATTCCTACTCCCTCTGAAAAAGGCTTTTTCAGCCCTAACCAGAGGATAAAATAATGTGCTGAAGCTGAACAGACTAAGGACCCTAGCCAGATGAATACCTGGTAGGTAGATTCCCCCCCCTATTTTCCTCCCCCAAAACTAAGGTGCGTCTTATACTCTGAAAAATACGGTAAGCTATGGAGTAGTAGCATTGGTAAAATATATAGGCTCTTTTTCTGTCTGCCTGCCCCCCCCCCTCTCTCTCACACAGAATAATTGGCAACCTGACCTGGAGAATTTGGGGTCTGGATTTCTGTAAACAATTATCCAAACCATTCTTAAAGAATATTTGGTACTTTTCAGGATTCTTGGCATATTCTCTGTCTCTTCAGAGACTGGGTGTAGAAAGAATTGCTGGAAACTGCAGGTAAATACATCTCAGAGAAATATACAGAGAAATTTCCTAACAGAAAGTGATGCTTGTCAGTGGAATAGACAGCCTCAGGAAATGAACTCAGCTTCACTTGAGACATTTAAATCACCGTGTTATTGCATTCTGCATTTAGGTTCTATGCAGAACAAGGAATCATTTCCCACTCAGAATTTTACGACTATGCCAATTTGTGAGTTCAAAGAAAACAGGATTAAGCAACTACTTACCGTAGGTAGAACCTATCCTGTCTGGACTGATTCCACCTGCATGCATGCCAAAGGATGTGTAATGCACATATGCACAAAGACTTTTTCACATCTATCCATAAACTCCTAAATGTGGGTCAATTTTTAAAATCTTTTTAAAATATAGTTCCAGGACATAGATTAGATATAGCATCTGGCCTACCAAGGCTCCTTTTGCCTTGGAGAGACTCAGCTGGGAACAAGAGGTCTTTTATCTACATTACTTCACCTGTGATTTGCTTTCCTTTCCTTTCCAAGAGGACAGCAATGCAAGGAGAGAATGCTATTGCGCCAGCAAGGTGGACAGAAATGCCTTCATTTTTCAAAAATTTATTTGCTGTTCAGATTTAAGTAGTGCTAAATTTGGGGCTTCCAAGTGGTGATGTCCTACACTAGTGTTCAATAGCATTACCTTAAATGAACCACTGCTCTCACTTTGCCTTACAGCTTTCTCTTCCTATGGTTGGGATTGCTATGTGTTATCATCAGCAACAGGAAAACAGTTACCTTGACTGTCCTGGGATCAGGGAGTGGGAATAGGTTTTAAAGCAGGGATCCCCAAACTTGGCAACTTTAAGACTTGTGGACTTTAACTCCCAGAATTCTCCAGCCAGCTGGCTGGAGAATTCTGGCAGTTGAAGTCCACAAAGTCTTAAAGTTGCCAAGTTTGGAGACCTCTGGTTTAAAGGTTCTGCTATTTTACTACACAGGGAAATGATGATGATGACCACAAGAGTCATAGGATTAAAATCTTTTTTCATCCCAGGACTCATTTGTATCCCTGTTACAATTAGAAGTGGAAAATCAATTACCTCATCTGCAGGGACTGTAAGGAGATCAAGGGAAAACCCTTCCTCTTCCAATAACCCTGTTCAAAATCGGTGTCCACATTGTGATATTGAGCAAACCCCCCCCCCCCAAAAAAACCCAAAAAACAATTGCGTTCTGCAAATAGGGTGAAAACTTAGGAAAATGGATGGCATTTACCCAGATTCCTTATGGAAAACAAATATTCTACACAAATATTTCTACTCCCTGATTTTTTTTTAAACCGGTCATACTGTTTTTAATTCCAATTATGTACTGGGAAATTCGTATGCTCTTCAGAGTTGGCACACTGGAGTGAAAATAAAGTAATTGAAAGCTCCACGAGGTTGGTAGACTGTGATTGCCAACAAATTGTGCTTACCCAATCACAGTGCTGAAAGTATTATTTAAATTTAACAGTGGGGACATTTATTCTACCTGTTAAGAGGTTTAATTGTGCTTTATAAAAGTTCTTTGTTTTGGACCCTTCCTATCATATTCAAATTTGCCTTCAGTTTGCATTTCCTGGACAGTGGTCCATCAGCTGTTCCACAATGCAATTAGCAATAAGGGGCTAATTGTACATAAACATTACTTCAGTCCATTTCTTAGATGTATATAAATATTGTTTCAGCCCATTTTTAATCACAATTAAGTCCAAATTTAAGCCTCTGAGGAAACAACAGCTAAATAGTCTCTTTTCAATGCAACTTGTATTTCCCTCCTTTTAAAAAAAATCCAACTCCCCCCCACCATCTTTTTTACCAGACGTTCTGTATAAGGTTATGTTTTTACTCGTACAAGTTCAAATCTGGGATTCACATAACTAAGGGATACACAGACTGCAAGTGGTTCTTTTGTGGAAAGATAAATGCATAAATGTCCATACAAAAGATGTGAAGACACTATGGGACAACATTCTCTCCCCCCCCCCCAACCCAATTTCTATCTTGATTGTAATAGCTTGTAGCACTGGGTACAAAATTCAACTTCCTCACAATGGTGTGTAGGTGTGCTGCATTTGAAAAAAGGAGCAATATGATTATAGCTTTTCAGTGCTCTAAATATCTGCTCATCTTTTTGGTGGCTTTCTATTTCTACTTGTCCTTGTGGCTGGCAACAATTCTCTGGCAGCTTCTGGCAGAGTATTTTTCCCTCCCCACCATAATTTCCAATCTGATTCTTTTAATCAAAGATGGTCTAGCTCAGTGTTTCTCAACCTTGGCAGTTTGAAGATGTGTGGACTTCAACTCCCAGAATTCCACAGCCAGCGTTGCTGGCTGTGGAATTCTGGGAGTTGAAGTCCACACATCTTCAAACTGCCAAGGTTGAGAAACACTGGTCTAGCTGGAAGCTGGGACTTCGTGCTGCACAAAGTATGCATTTTAAAACCGATGTAGAATTATTAGAATGATGGTATGTGGCCCACACAGGGCCACATGGAGTGGGATAAAGATACAAAGTGAGAAGGATCGTGTAACATAGGTGGGCGGGTCGAGGATTTTTATTCAGTTTGTGGCGTCAGGACTGTGGTTCTTTAAAAAAAATCTTAACTATTTTAGAACTTAATTACAGCTTTCTTGTTTCCCTCAGAATAATGGGAAACCGCAGTGCCCATTTTCAGCAACTGTGGTCAGAGAAAGGTCCTGCAAACAAAGGCTGATATTATCCTTGTACCTTAAGTATTCATATATGTGCATATGATTCTTGACAAATGAATCTTTTCTTTTATGTACACTGAGAGCATATGCACCAAAGACAAATTCCTTGTGTGTCCAATCACACTTGGCCAATAAAGAATTCTATTCTATTCTATTCTATTCTATTCTATTCTATTCTATTCTATTCTATTCTATTCTATTCTATTCTATTCTATTCTATTCTATTCTATTCTATTCTATTCTATTCTATTCTATTCTATTCTATTCATATATAACATAGAAAGCAAATAAATAACCAAATTTAGAGACAACCATTTCCTCTTTTATATGAATAAAAGTTTTTATTATTTTTTTAGACAATTAGAAAGAAGAAAGAAAGAGGAGAGTGAACAGTAGAATCAGGAAGAGCTTTCTGAGCACTAGTTGTAGGCTGCTTTAAGCAGCATCTCTTGAAAACGCCTCTTGTGTATCCCGTTGTTAGAAAAGCAGAGAGGGAGAAACCGTGTTTCTGGTTTTTTTTTTTTTTTTGCACTACCTTAAAAAAAAAAGCCATTCTTCTTTCTTCTAAGCTATCCCCACTCCAGCAATGCCATCACACAACTTTCAAATAATAAAAAGGAGAAACCGGCAGTGAATAGGGGAGGAGAGATACTGCTCCCTAGGAAACATGTATAAATACAGCAGCCATCTGTCTTCCTGGTGTGCTCTGAAACTGATGGAGCCAAGTCCATTAGCAGTATTTTGAGGTGGGGGGGAGAAGGAAAGTAAATGGGAAGGAGTGGTGTTTAAAAAAAAAACAAGCAAAAAAGGCACAGCTAAGCTTTAAACCTAATTCAACCTAGAGGGCTCTCTTTACGATGGCATCGTATAGATCAGAGGTCTCCAACCTTGGCAACTTTATGAGGTGTGGACTTCAAATCCCAGAATTCCTCAGCCAGCCATGCTGGCTGAGGAATTCTGGGAGTTGAAGTCCACACCTCATAAAGTTGCCAAGGTTGGAGACCTCTGGTATAGATGGTATATATGGCCTATGCAGAGAGCTCTCTCCTAATGGTCTTAACACCCATTTGGAAAGGGGGGGGGAATGAAATTAGAGTGAAGCAGAATGGGAGGTGAAAGAGCAGTTGAGATTCTCTAGGAACCTCATTTCCAATGCAGTTTGGAACATGGAAGGGAGCCAGTGGAAGAAGGCCTATCTAATTCCAGGCTTTGATCAGAAGGATATATTTTGTCAGTGCAGAGAAGGAAATCCTGTTAGGAACTTCCAAAGGAAGTTTATTTAAGACCAGTGTGTCAGTGATCAATGAGGCAGGTGTGGACAGCAGGACTCAGTGACGCGTCCCTGGCTGTGCCTCCTCGAGGTATTCAGAAATGTATTCCCTTCCCACCCAATCCCAAGCTCCGTATGAAGCATGGAAGGCTCTCAACTTGTCTTTCTTTATTTCTTCCCGAATTCTCCGTTGTTGTTATTTAATTAAGGCTAATGAAATTACAAGAGTGACAAATGTCACCATGGGCTACTATTTAGAGCAGACCACAAGAAAAGAGAAAGGAGGGGCAATGTAGCCACAATCCATCTTTCTGCTGCTCTTAGATTTCTAGCTTTATTCCTCCCTCTATTCCTCCCTTCCTTATATAATAAGTCCAAGATATCCTGTATAAAGGAAGGGCTAAAATGAATGCTTTGAATGTGTGAATGGTCAAACTATCAACCTGACCATGCAGGCCAGCCCCACACAGCCATAAATGGGGACATGCCATGCAGATGCCAAAAGCTTTGGAAATCTAGCTCTTTTGAGAAATGCCAGCCACACATCCTAGGAAATACACAGCCAGTTCGGTTAAGCAACGGAGGCTTTAGCTTTCAACCCCCACACCATGCCCTCCCCAAATCCCTCCTTTCAACAACAGCCAAACAACAGCAACAACAGCAGCAGCAGGCCAATCAGATGCCAAGCAGCCCTTCAGGGAACAAGGCCAAAATGACCAGAGTTGCCATGGAAGTGGCAAGGGATGTGAGAAGCATCCAGAAAACTAGTGCAAGGGGGAGAAAAAAAATCCAATTTGGAGAATGACAGGAAGCAGGAGAAGGGAGGAAGATAGAAATAAAGAACTCCTGAAAAAGAATTAAATAAAATATAACTCTCAAGTCAATTGCCCTCCCTCCCACTTCTTTTGCCCCAGCTTATTTTTTTCCCCTCTGCTTTTTTCCTCTGAGATCAGTAGTCACAGACAAAATGTCTGCCACCAGTTCCCCCTCAACATCATCTGTTTCAAGCCAAGCAGCAATGGGCTGATCTACTGACCTCTGGACTTTATAAATTCCTTAATAGAAATAGCAGACCTTAGAAAGCAAGTATGGTCTCCTTCCCCTGATGCCTTAAATGGCCTCCTTTTGACCTTGGCACATACAGCCATAGCTGAGGAGCCCCTGAGATCATGAGGGTGGGGTAATAAAGGAGGGATCATCACATCAGTTGGGTTCAGTTGACTGGGGTAAGGGAAGAACACAGATCTTCCCCTCCATCTCAGGGAGGAAGAGGAGAGTCTCTTATTGGGCCCATCTTCACTCCCACTTACTGTAACAAATTCGCAGAACCACAACCATTTTTTTTACACCAAAGAGCCCGCTCGGCTCTGCGCTGGTACCATTACAGGCACAGCACCTATCCTCTCCAGCGTTGCTTGGCTTACAGCATAGGACCATGTGTGTTGGGGTCGTGGCTTCCGACTCACAGATCCATTACTCCTGGCCATCTCCTGTGGAGATGGAGCTGTATTGGTTGTCACTACCAATGTCTTCGGTGGAGGGGGTGCTGGGTGACCTCCATTAGCATATATAGAACGGGCGTTGGTGCTTCCAGAACGAGAGAAGGCCTGCCGGGCGTCATTGTTGAGGTGAGTGAAGGAGTCTGTAGCATGGTTTGCTTTGGGGTCATTCCAGTATCGGCTGTTGTAGGTATTGGAGGAGGTGAGAGTGTCATTTTCAGATGAGGAAGCATCACCGTGGAAGGCTTTTGTGGATGAAGAACATTTGGGCGGCAAATCATCCTCCCTAAGGAAAAGAAAGATATAACTACAATTCCCTTCACACCATTTCCTCAACATCCACTCATTTCCAAGACAAACAGGAACACTTCCTCGCTTACTGACAAGCACACATGAAATAATTAACATTGAGCAGCAAAAAAACCCACCACCCAATCATTTCACTTTTTTTTGAGACCAACATCTTAATTCTTGCTCAAATATGCAAGCACGGACACCACAACTTTAAGTTTCACATTCTAATTTTCGTGCCAATATCCAAGGCAGAAATTAGCCAAGGTTATTTCTTATGCCACTGCCATTAACTAGCATTAAAAGAAATTATTTTCTCTTGAAGAATTTATTGCTTGTTTTGACTGCCGTGACTAATTAACAAACTATACTTCTCTTACCAGGAATATTGCATGTAGCCCTCTTGCTAACGTGTCAGAAAAGATGATGCATGAGACTTGCACTGCACTTATGCCTACTCCATTAATAACTGGCACTGCATAGCCATACCATTACTAGTATTATAAGAATTAGGAATGAGAATCGTGTATGCTAACATCTAATTTGGACTCCTTACACTCAAATGAGAAGTTACTGTAATGTCTTTCTCTTGAAACCTGGAGACATCTTGCTTGGAAGAAAGGGAAAAAATTTGGAAGGGTAGACAAAGTATTTTCCAAGGCCAAACCTTATCTCATTGGGAATCTCCTCCTCCTCTTCCTCCTTGTGTTTGTTTTTCCAATAAAAGAGTGTAACAGCCACCAAGACAATGCAGACAATAAGCACAACTGCCCCTGCTGCTGCAGCTCCGGCAATCAGACCAATATTCCGAGGATTAGCTGTGTGGGACATGGAACACATGCAAAATCTGAGTAGAAAGAACACATGAGCATGTTCAAAGAACCACAGCAGGCATCAGGAAAGACCAGCTGTATTCCTAAAAGTAACCAAAAATCACTTACAAAAAAGAATGAAAAGTTCAGTGTAAGAAATCTGGTGCAGAATGAATATGTGCTGGATGTTGTCTTACATATTCTTGTAACTTGCGATATAACACTAGAGGTTATTAACATCTTCCCAACCTTTTGTCACACTAGAAATGTTTCCATATGCACATTTTGGAATGGATTCTGGCATTCATCCAAACAAGACAGCTTTTAGCAAAGTGAAATTATTCCATGCAATCTGCACATAGCCAAAACAGCTTTAAACCCATTATGAATGTCTGAAGTCCTGGGACAAGGTGATAGGGCAAATTATTAATTATACAGAGAATCTAATGTAGGATTGCTGTGTCTATGTGTTTGTGTGAATTTTATTTTTTGCTCTCTTTTTTTTGGAAAAGCAAACAACTTCACAGATTTTCCTACTTTCTTCTTAAAGAGATAGAGTTCTGTCTATCCACTCAGACAGCCTTAACCTCTTTGTGTTCAACTAAGTGACTGAATGACTGAATTTTGGGGTATCTCCATGTATTTGACTGTATTAGAGTTCAGCAATGGTAATCAGCATCCTTTCTGTTGCCAATATAGAACAGAGACAAACTGGTATATGAACATTTTCACACCAAGGCCCTCTATTTCTATCACCCTTCTTGTTCTAACAAGTCAGATGCAATGATGCAGTGTGAATGAGGCTGCCATAACTCTAATAGTTATTTAATAGTTATTCAGTGATTACTGACAGAAACCTCTCCTTTAGTAGTGATGCATTGAACAGGCATGAAAGGATCTTTCCTCTGCTGGAAACAGCCATATCTATTGACTATGACAATGCAAGCATTTCATTTTGTTTCCTAGAACAAAATGTGTCAGTTTCTTTAAAATGTGACAGAAAAAAGCATTTGATTTTGAAACAATGAAATATATAAGGTGGTAAAACAGATATAGTTTTACTAAACTAAAATTTCCCTGAGTGCTTTTATCTTCCCCAAGGCCTTCCGATGTGGATTGGAGCCAAAATACAGAAAACGAGAATTTACACTTTTCTACCGTGCTGCAGTTACAATTCGACATCCCAATAATATTGCCTTGGTGGTACAGTTATTATGTTTCTCTTTCTAAAATAACAGCTCTAAGATGCAATTTAGACTTGAGATGTGTGCAGAAAATAGACCTTCCTTGAAAAACTAAATCACTTATAGCTATTTGTAGCAAAAAAAATAAAATTGTACAAGAAAAGTCAATTATCATTCAGTCACGTAATAGTTCATTTGTTCTAAATGTTTGGTGCAGTGAGAAAAAACCTTTATCTAATGCTGACCTTCCTGTAAGAAAGGTCAGAAATGATCAGATCCAGCAAGAATTAGGGATGTTAAAGAAATTTCCCACAGAATTTCTGTGAATTGGTAGAATCTACAAAAATAGGCTTTGCAGTAAAATAGGCAGCAGCAGCAGCAGCAGATAACAGAATCCAGTAGCATCCATCACTTAGGCGAAACAAGAAAAAAAATCAATTTAATTAATTTAATTTAATTTAATTTATTGTTCTTATAAGCCGCCCAATCCCGTAGGACTCAGGGCGGCGTACAACAGAAAGAAGAACAATCAATAAAACTACAATAATACAATACAATACAATAAAACAATTTCAAAAATTTCAAAAGTTAAAACCAGTCATCCATGGGGGCATTAAGATCTATTTCACCCCGCCTGCAGGAAGAGCCATGTTTTAATGGCTTTCCAGAAGGCCAGCAAGGTGGGAATAGTTCGGATCTCTGGGGGTAGTTGGTTCCAGAGAGCTGGAGCCCCCACAGAGAAGGCTCTCCCCCTTGGTCCCGCCAACCGACATTGTTTGGTTGAAGGGACTTGGAGGAGACCGACTCTGTGGGACCTAACTGGTCATAGGGATGTATGAGGTAGGAACAATAACCCCAAACAAGAACTTGTATTTGGGGAAGACTATGTAAAAGAGTGCATAAATATTTTTTTAAATGAACATAAGAGACATTCATATTAAAATTCATATTGCAGAAATGTAAGTTCATATATGAAAGATAGATATTAAAGTTTATTTATATATATTACCATCAATGTGAGATATTAGTCATTTTATAGAATGCCTAGAACAGTGATGGCGAACCTTTTTTTCCTCGGGTGCCAAAAACGTGTGCGCACGCGCTATCACGCCTGCGCGAGTGCCCACACCCATAATTCAATGCCTGGGGAGGGCAAAAACGGCCTGTTTCCCAACTTCTGGTGGGCCTGATAGGCCCGTTTTTCGCCCTCCCCAGGCTCCAGAGGCTTCCCTGGAGCCTGGGGAGGGCAAAAACGCCCTCCCTTGTCCCCCCAGAAGCCCTCTGGAAGCCTAAAATGCCTCCCAGACCCTCCGTGCAAGCCGAAAATCAGCTGGCTGGAGCACACATGTGCGCTGGAGCTGAGCTAGGGCAACGGCTCGCATGCCGACAGATATGGCTCCGCGTGCCACCTGTGGCACGCGTGCCATAGGTTCGCCATCACTGGCCTAGAAAATCTATAGAATGCCAAAAATGGGAAAGTGTGAAATACTTAATATTTCACACGTTTCCTAGACATTCTATGGAATGCCAAAAGGCAAACCAGCAAAGTATAAAATACTGCCGCTAAAATGCCATAGAATTCCTTGTTGCAACAAGTAAGTCAATACTGGACTTTTTTGCTTGTTTTTTTACAGTAAGAAAATCCTTTATTTTTTCATTTATATTTCATTTTCATATATGTCTTCTCAATAAAGAGGGTTAGGGTTAACCCGAATACTAAACCTTTTCATGACTCTCTTTTCATACTTTGCTTGAATAGTTTCCTGTCCTTCTGCATAATGCCTAGGTCAGGGGTGTTAAACTCAAGGCCCGTGGGCCGAATCCAGCCCGTTGCTTGCTTAGATCCGGCCCGTGGGGCTGCCCTGGGAAATAGCGACGGACCAGCCCACGGTGCCTCTACCAGCAAAACTGGAGCTTGGGCCCTCCCGAGCTCCGTTTTTGCTGGCAGAGGGTTGCAGGAAGTCATTCAGCTGAAAACGGAGCTCAGGATCCCGTTTTTGCTGGCAGAGCACTCGGGCCGCCACAGACACCCGACACGAGTGATGTCAAGCTGGCCACACCCACCCTGACCACGACCACCCCGGCTCCCTGAGGTCAAACACAACCCTGATGCTGCCCTCAATGAAAGCATATTAAAATAATAGAGATTTCATACTTCATCTAAAATCATTGTGCATTTTATAGATTTCCTGGGCATTCTATATATTGCCAGCTTTTCACACACTGCTGGTAACATATATAAGGTTTGATCTTAATGGTTTTTGTAGTATAAAAAAACAATGGGAAGGATTATTACCTGAAATTCTGCAACAGTAATATAGACAGGAGTTATAAAGCTGCACAGATTCCAATACAAGACAACAAGTTCTGAATACTAAATCTAACTCACGTGTAATCACTTGAACTTCAAGAGAACAGGTGCTGCTTCCAATGACATTGGATGCCATACACTGGTAACGTCCTGATGACAAAGAGCTAATATTGCGGAGAAGAAGAGTACCCTGAACTAGATCTAGACAGAAAAGACCAAAAACAAAATAAATAAAATCTTATAAATTAAAGTGCAATTTATATAAGGGAGAAGAACCATTTTACCAGAATTTCGAAAATGCAAATCCAAAAAACCTAAATTGTAATGTAAGGCTCTTAAAAGACAGATTACAAAATAACTTTCAGATGAAAGCATCTTTTACAAATGAGACTAGAGTGTAAGAAGCTTAGAATGGTCATTTTCTTCTGAAAGATTGTTATTATAATTTGAAAGCCTAAGACCAAAAAAACACAGTAAGAAAACAAAACAAAAAAAAAAAAACCCAAAAAAAAAAAGCTATCACCAATCTATCACTTTAACAAGGAAATAGAGGACAATGTTTGAACGAGTCCGCTTTTCTTCTTCTTTTTCTTTCTTGTTTTATCTTGTCTTTGCATTGTTTTCCTTTTGTTTTGTTTTTCTTCTTCCAGAAAAGAAAACATTTCAGACGTGAATCAAGACTCGCCAATGAATTTAAGAAAACCAACCACAGATCACATTATGCAATGCCTTTTCTCCATCTAATCAAGACTTCCCAGCAAATACACTCGGACTCCCAGAAAAATATCAGATTTTAGAAGGCTGTTCTAAATTTTGCTAATAAAAATTAAGAGAGTTTTGCAAATCAAAAATAGATGAATATTAAGTAAATGTTGGGGTGCAAAATAAACATATTTGTTATACAGTATGAAATATTTAGTAGGAGGAAAGTGACATAGCTTTTAAAATGCTTCAGGCAATCTGTCTCTCAATCTGGGGCCATAGGAAGTTTTAGATAATGTTTCCAGGAAGATTATTTTCACTCCAGTCCTTGCTACAACCCCCTTGATCTAATCCTGAGTTTTAAGTGCTTAGCTAAACACGCCAATCAATTTTATAAGTACTATACATATAATGTACTATGAAGAAACCTTTAGACAAAAATAATGGACCTAGGCTATAACTTTGGTTCCTGGAAAAGAATTTCCCATGTAGGAGGTACTACTGACATATCAATAAGATTCAGGTGAGCGATTTTCAATTTATAGACTGCCACCATTGCCTCCATTGTGACAGATATTTCCCATGCTTTATTGACCCAAAGTCTATGTTCACAATCAGTTCCACTATAGTAGAATAGCTATTTATGATTTTGAACCACTGATACTATAATTGGAAGTAACTGTTTTCTAAAACTTTGTTAAAATCTTTTTGTAGTGATTGTTGTTGTGGCTACAAATTGCTGAAGACAGCAATTCTAGCAAAAAAATCAGTTTATCTTTATTTGCATTGATTTCCTATATTTGTTTTGTATATTTTTAGAGTTTTTTTCCAAGGATGCTTTCTAAGATGTGATGAAACACTGCATAATCAATGAAAAAAATGGGGCATAATTTAAAAAATTAAAGCTAAAAAAACCTAAATTCCAAGTGTATTGTTAACCATTGCTGCCTTTATACCTACCGTATATACTCGAGTATAGGCCGACCCGAATATAAGCCAAGGCACCTAATTTTACCACAAAAAACTGGAAAAGTTATTGACTCGAGTATAAGCCTAGGGTGGGAAATGCAGCAGCTACCGGTAAATTTCAAAAATAAAAATAGATACCAATAATGTTTTTGAATATTTATTTCAAAGAAAAACAGTAAATATTAATTTTTTAAAAAAATATCCCAGAAGAAGGCAATGACAAGCCACTGCTGTGTTGTTGCCAAGGAAATTATTTAGATATGTCCATGGAGTTTTATTCAATTTGAATTGAAGAGAGGCATTTATTTCATTGTAAATTCAGGTTTAAACTATCTTAAGTAATTGAAATATTCTGAAATGACTTTTATTTTCATTAATCTGTTCTGATTAATCTAATAGTGGTCTATATGTTCTACATTATTTTTAATAGAGATCAATTAAGCTGTCTCTTTTAAGGAATCTGACAGAAGTGTCTCTTTTGGGATCAGTCAGATAGGATTTCTTTTGCAAGTCTATGTTTTGTTTATCTCTGGACTGAATCTTTTCTTTGTGAGTTCTGTTAATTTGCCCTAGCAAAACAATAAATCCAAATGCCTTAATTTTTTGCAATCTTACTTGTAGTGTCTTGATCGATTTTTTTAGGTGTTATTAAATTATTTTTTATATTGATGTTTTAATTCTTAGCCACTCAGATTTGCAGATGAGATGGGCAGTCATATAATTTGAAATAAATAAATAAATAAATAAATAAATAAATAACCTTCACGTTAGGATGATTTAGAAGTGATGGCATTGAACTGTTGTTGGTCTGTATGATTTTAGAATCAAGGTATTTGAAAACAGTACAGTAACACTAATCATATTGTAGAACCTTACAATGCTAAATCATGTTATTGAAGGTAGTCTTCTCCCTTTCTCTAGGAAAAAAACTTGACTTACAGTATATTGTTACTTTTGTGTAGGAATTCACAAGCAATAAAATTTTGTGTAACAGTAAAGAATATCCCATTTTATACTGGGGATTTAGAAGGTTTAAGTCCTATTTAAGTCAGTGGAAAACACAAGAAGACTTGGGGGAGGCTGTGCTTTAGTTATGTAGACTTCATGAATGAGATTATTATCTGTACTCTGTAGATAGTATTTGTCTCAGGCTAATAATGGCTAATGATCCAAGCTGACATAGGGTTGGCAGGAAAACGTGGTTGGATGTGGGGAAGCTTAAATGAGTTTTGGCAAATGAACAGTGTGTTTATTGTAATAGTCCAGGGGTTCTCAATAAGCAAGTTGAAGTCCTTGCTTTATTCAATCCTTTTCCTCTAAATGATTTGGTTTCCTTTTCAGTTCCTGTTATATATGAATGTATCTAGGACGTTCCATTTTAAAATAGACATGATGTCATTATGTATAATTATGTATATCGTTGTTACAAGCAGGAATAGGAAACAATCCAGGCTGCGTTGAACCCTCCTGGGTTTGTCCATGATTGGGTGCTGTCAGTCTTATCATCCTAGCTTTTTTTTCTTAAGCCTTTCTTAAGGCTCGTCTCGCAGCTCTCCCCGCCGCGCGCAGAGCCGAAGGGGCGGTGGGAGGCGAGGAAAGGAGGCGGCTGGCAGAGCCGAAGGGGAGGCTCTGCTCGCCGCCTCCTTTCCTTGCCTCCCACCGCCCCTTCGGCTCTGCCGTACGCCACTGCCTCCTCCTTTCCTCACCTTTCAGGAGCCCTGAAGCTCTGCCGGCAGAGCCGAAGGGGCGGTGGGAGGCGAGGAAAGGAAGCGGCTGGCAGAGCCGAAGGGGAGGCTCTGCTCGCCGCAACAGCCCCAGACCTCCGATCCTGAAGCTCTGCCGGCCGCCTCCTTTTCTCGCCTCCCGCCTCCCCTTCGGCTCTGCCGGCAGAGCTTCAGGGCTCCTGAACGGTGAGGAAAGGAGGAGGCAGTGGCGAGGGCAGAGCCGAAGGGGCGGTGGGAGGCAAGGAAAGGAGGCGGCGAGCAGAGCCTCCACTTCGGCTCTGCCAGCCGCTTCCTTTCCTCGCCTCCCACCGCCCCTTCGGCTCTGCCGTACGCCACTGCCTCCTCCTTTCCTCACCTTTCAGAAGCCCTGAAGCTCTGCCGGCAGAGCCGAAGGGGCGGTGGGAGGCGAGGAAAGGAAGCGGCTGGCAGAGCCGAAGGGGAGGCTCTGCTCGCCGCCTCCTTTCCTTGCCTCCCACCGCCCCTTCGGCTCTGCCGTCGCCACTGCCTCCTCCTTTCCTCACCGTTCAGGAGCCCTGAAGCTCTGCCGGCAGAGCCGAAGGGGAGGCGGGAGGCGAGAAAAGGAGGCGGCCGGCAGAGCTTCAGGATCGGAGGTCTGGGGCTGTTGCGGCGACGGAGCCTCCCCTTCGGCTCCCACTGCTTTTCGCTGAGGAAAGGAAGAGGCAGCAGCAGCGGCAGCAAAATTTCCAAGTGAAATTTTTAACTGACTCGAGTATAAGCCGAGGCGGCTTTTTTCAGCCCAAAAAGTGGGCTGAAAAACTCGGCTTATACTCGAGTATATACGGTAATAATCAATAGCCTGCAATCAATGCTACCAATGGTTGGCTTATCACCCTACTTGGTGATACAGTATACATAGGTTCTGCAAGAAGCATATAAGAGCAGCTTATGACTGCATGTTTAACAGAAACTTTCAGTCCAACTTCTGACCTATCTCTTTATATAAACATTAGCAAATTTAAACAACTTTATCTTTTCCCAAAGTATGTTTTGTTCAACATTAGAATATTACAGGTACTTCTTTCCCATTGAAACAATGTTAGTTTCAGACTGACTTTTTTCTCTCTTTTAGTCAGAAAAAGGGGCGCAGGAAATGTTGCTGATTAGTCTGACAGAAGCTGGGGATTTTTTTTCAATCTGGAATGTACTCAATAGTGTTCCAAAAGAACAGACACACGGGTGTTAACAGTCAAACACAGAGCCTCCAAATTCATCTCAAGGGGGTGGGGAGAAAGACTTTGTAAAGTTATTTTGGAACAGATAGAGGAGAGCAGGAGAAGCTCTGGGTAGAAATATATCTCAACTGAGTATTGGGATCAATAATCAAAATTATGTTCCTGCAATCTATTTTCCTGAACTTTCAGATCACTTCCCTGTGTTTCTGGCTTTGTTTTAAACTTGATTTGTTCAAAAGCTTCCTATTTACAATCTACCATTACTATTCTAAGTACAAAATTACTCACTTTTCATCAGCTGGTGAAATATAACTATATGTCTGTCTGTCTGTCTGTTTGTCTCTCTGTATCTAATAAGACTTTTGGAATAAAGTGACTGATGTCTGCATTTTTTACTGATACACTTTAAAAAAAAGTTTTATGTTGCAAATACTTAGATCAGGGTTGTCAAACTCGCATCGTCACGGTGTCGTCATGTGACGTACGGGCACTTTCCCCCCCTTTGCTAAACCGGGCGGAGGCAAGTTTGACACCCCTGACTTAGATGTTTTGAACATTCATTTAAAAAAAACCAAATAGTGTATCCTTGAAACAATCAAATATAAACTTATTTAGAATAACAATACAATTTAATTATTACAGTAATCTTTCATGACTTATGTGAACATGATTCTTTTTGATTAAAAAAAAACCCCTGAAACAAGCAGAATAACATGCATCGATTCTTTGATATTTTTGTTTTGAATCCTCCTCTTTAGAGTTTTATTTTTTAGCATTTATTTCATGTGAGGGCAGAGAGCACTGCCAAAACTGTGAAATCTTTTGTGATATCACATAACCTGTTGTTATGGGGTACATGATGTTTCACAGTCACCCTAGCTATATGAACCTGATTGCCTGGTACCACTATTCCTGTAAAATATATTACAAGGGGGGGGGGGGATTAAGGATGGGACTATTGTGTTTTATAGTATATTTTATAATAACAATATTTGACCCGTTGGATTTCTGGCAAATTTGCCAAAATAAATAGCCACCGTTACTTCAAAGTAATGTGTGCTATTTTATTTCATACATAAAAATATTTAAACTAATTAGAATTCCACTAGAGGGCACCCAATGCTTGACAGGCTTGGTTGTTTTTATCACCCAAAACAGATTTTTCCTTTCTCTTGCTTGTTACTTTTAATGAGTTTTTACATTCAGATTATCAGCATTAATTGATAATATCATCATTAATTGACAACATTAATTGCTTTCTTCTCTTCCATAACATGCTTGGATCAGGTGCTTTGCCAAAATAAGTGAAGCAGAAGTTTGAGGCAAAATGCAAAACTTATGACCACATTACCACCAAAATAAATTAAGAAAAATTAGTCAGGCGTCCAAAAGAAACCGATAGAAGGATAGAATGGTCACCTTGGATGGATGTTGGAGGCAGCTTGGGAGCATTATCCAGCCTTTCCCAGTTGTAAGTTGGCCGAGGGATGCCTTCTTCTGAATTACAACTCAGTGTGATGTCACTACCAATATTCAAAGAACCCTGAATTCTGCAGTCAGGGGCAGATGGAGGAACTGTTATAATAGAAGATGGCATGGATTATTTACGGTAATTTTTCTTTAACATTCTTGTCATCTTTACAAATATAGACAGCTTTTTAAAAAGTGAGAGGATACAGATGTTGAAGACTCATAAGGAAGCAACAGGCAAGGTAACCTTCTAAGACTTTTGTAACTACAGGTAGTTGCTGGGACTGATATTTTAGGGAGGGAGGGAGGGAGGGAGGGAGGGAGGGAGGGAGGGAGAGAGAGAGAGAGAGAGAGAGAGAGAGAGAGAGAGAGAGAGAGAGAGAGAGAGAGAGAGAGAGAGAGAGAGAGAGATGTTGCAAAGGTCACTGTTGCTGTCCTCTCATCAGGGGCGGGTTCCTAATTTTTTTACTAACACTCTGTGCGCGTGGCTTATTTTGTGGGTGTGGCTTGCTGGCCATGTGACCGGGTGGGCGTGGCTTCTCGGACTGCTGAAGGGAGGGGAACTGAGGTAGGTCCTGCCGCCCGTTCTTTCAGCGTCTCAGGCGCTCTCTCAGCCATCGTCCCCTGCTTGGACTCACTGTGGGGTAGGAAGGCAGCGCATGAGCAGTGCCGGAAGCTCGGCTTCTGGGCATGCGCAGAAGAAATTTTTTTTAGAAATGTAAAAAAAAAATTTAAAAAAATGGCGGCGCCCAGGCACTGGCAACCGACCGCACCGGTACTGTGACGTCACCAGCGGGCCACTACCGGTGCTATAGAGTGGACCGCACTGGTAGGAACCCACCACTGCCTCTCATTCAGACAAAGGTATCTCTTACAATGTGGGACATTGGTTAAAGAAGCTATCTCTTCCTGCTTTTTTTCCTCAGGCAACACTTCTCTAAAAAGTGCTAACTGTGTTAACAAGCTCAGCTCTGTGATCTTAATTAGTTTATTAGGACCCTCTGGCAGGCTTTAGGCACCTGAAATTTGCTGGTTATTGCACATATTGGACAGAAAATGAATTTTTATTAACTTATTAATCTCACATTTCTGAATGGTCCCTAACCAAGGTAGTCACTAAATGAGGAGTGGCTGTAATGAACAAAAAATATGCAGAGAGTTGAGTTGCTAATAGCAGTTTTGGAGAGAGACCAATTTTAATTATAACTTCTAACCCCTTTCCATTGTTTTACTGTTGTGTTATTTCAGATATGAATGAAAATGGGAAGAGTTAAAGTAAATAGTTATCCAGCACTCTTGTGCAAAACTGATGGACCACTGACATAGCAGCAGTTCCTGTTCCAGAATCTTGCTTACAATTAAAATTAAAAGGAAAGTTGTACATCATTTCACCTCCATATTTTAAATGTATCATCCATTTTAGAAAGATCATACCCAAGACATTGAGCCCAATGACTCCAATATTCCGTCCTCCTCGGTCTGGTAGATTATTCACCAAACACTGGTAAGTTCCCGTATCTGAGAGCTTGGTATTGTTGATGAAGATGGAGGCACTGGTGGTTGGCATTGTTTTTGCAAACCCCACTCGCCCATGAAACTGGGCTGCACCATCAAAAATCTGACCACCCTGGTAAATAATAACCTGAAAAAGACAAGGCACCATATCATGCAAACTAAAGGTTAGAGTAAGAAAGTATTTACTCATTATGCTCTGATTACAATATCTCACCTGCATGATGTGATTTAAAAACACTTCAGAGCCTAGCATAAACCTGAGTTTTTGGATCCTTGTTTTGCACATCATTTCTTCTATTTCTGGTATGGAGAAGTTTTCATGCTGATTTCTTTTACTTTATTTATGGTCAAAGATCACTTTTTTTTACAAAAATACATATAGAAAAGTAGAATAAAATAATCAAAAAGTGTGCACACTATTATATAGATATAATTGGGGAAATATAAATGTAAAATCGGTGTTTGTGTACACAGCACAAAAAGATATAGTAGCAGCCAATCTCACAAGAAATAAACCAAATCAAACTTTTTGTAATAAAAGTACATATAATGTGTAAAAATAACTTTTCAGCTTTATATATTAAAATAGAAACATGCAATATCAAAAATTATAAAACTGCTCAATTCAACAAAATATTATAAGTTAGTTAAAAAGGCAAATGAAACTCCTGGCAAATTGGTCTAGCTGAAAAATCCAAAGGAACCACTAGATGGCAGTGGTTGGTTTCAATTTAAAAAAGAGTTTCTGTAAAAGTTTAAAATGGGATTCCAAATCACAAAATAATTTAAAGAAAAATTATTTACTATTGCACAGAGATAAGCATAAATGCACCAAATTACTGAGTTTGCATGAAGAACTAAGACAAAACTTAACACAGAAAAATAAGCATCAAAGTTCTTGTGCCCATTCCTTCCTAGATTTATTACCTATTTCTAAAGAAATAGAATTCACTTGAAATCAGATGTTCCTTCCGATTGAATTCCATGGATTTCAATTTTCCCCCTTGAAATTCGAAACTTAAATTTGCGGTGCTAAAGAATCAGTGTTTACAAGGCGAAAAAAGCATTTCTTTCTCCTGAAGATATTGATTAATCATATGAGCCAATTTGACAGCAGGAGAAAGTCTACATGCAAGAAGAATACAGGGCCACAGTTTAACAGTCTGCTGTTATGGGAAATACAGGCTAACATTCTCCAAAGTTATTTACGAGGGAAGTTGTATAACAGCATAAGAAGTTTTGTCAATTTTCAATTTGATGACTGCTTTTGCATGAATCTAGAAACCGTTATCTAACTGAAGAAAAGAACCCTCAATAAAATGTAAGGTACTACATTCACAAGCCACCTAGTATGTCATGCATGAGTAGAAAACTAATAGCAATAACCTTTGCGGAAATTGATTCTGAAAAAAAATTCTTATGTTTATCTGTAATAGCAGTGTGTGTTTTGGAAAAAAAGGAATAATTCACAAATCAAATTTATTTGCTATTAATAATGGAAGTGCTCTAGAGCTCTTTGCTGTAGTTAACTAAAACTTTATAGCAGAGGTCTTCAAACTTGGCAATTGTAAGACTTGTGGACTTCAACTCCCAGAATTCTCCAGCCAGCTGGCTGGAGAATTCTGGGAGTTGAAGTCCACAAGTCTTAAAGTTGCCAAGTTTGAAGACCTCTGCTTTATAGGCATGGTGCTAATTTTTAAAAGAATGTCATCCTCTGTCTGTAACCATTATAGCACAGGCAAAGGTTACAGCAGGCCCTGTAATTTATACAGCAGGACTGGGCTTCCTGCAGTAATCCTTTCTGTGACTTCACCACCTACCTAGTGATGTCACCTGCAGCCCTCCAGCTGCTTGAGGGAGCAAGTTGTGA
The DNA here is from genome assembly GCA_023053685.1 of Diadophis punctatus similis. Lineage (NCBI taxonomy): Eukaryota > Metazoa > Chordata > Lepidosauria > Squamata > Dipsadidae > Diadophis > Diadophis punctatus. The sequence goes on from JALIGW010000016.1 coordinate 226,695, forward strand.
CTCCTGACCCTGGAAAAATTGCCCTCCCCTGCTGTAAAGGCTGCTCCAGCATGGCTTCAATGGAAACAAACAAGAAACATGATTTTATTTGGAATTCCTTCAGTTTCCCACCAGAAGCATGCATGATAGCACCTGCCTGAAGTTACAGATAGGAGAAAAGGGTATTGGTCTTACCTGATACGCCTCTTCTCATCAGGTGGAGCCAGCATTCAGGATGGGTTGTCCTCGTTCACTCAGAATGAGGACCGAGTCTGTTACTTTTTGCCGGATCTGCCCTCCTAGGACCCAGCTTTGACGAATCCCAAGAAGCAGACTCGACGTGGCTACCAACTGGACACAGTCAACAACAAAAAGGCTCCCGTTCCCGAGCACCGCCAATACGGTGGAGACCGTCATGCAAAAAGTCAGTCCAAGGAAAAAAGGAACGATGCTAGTCCAACAAACGAGGAGTATCCAGGAACGGACCCCTCAAGGGCGGGGTTGAATGCTGGCTCCACCTGATGAGAAGAGGCCTATCAGGTAAGACCAACGTCCCTTCTCCATCGTGGATGGACCCAGCATTCAGGATGGGACATACCAAAGCAAAGGTCCTCCGGGTGGGAAAAGGCCAAGTCCGATTCAGTGGGACTCCTCGTGGACCTTCTGCAACACCCTCCGGCCGAAGGCCGCATCTACCCATGCGTATGAGTCAATTTTGTAGTGATGGATAAACTGAGAAGGCGATGCCCAGGTCACCGCCCGACAAACCTCCGCCAAGGATGCCTGGGTCACCCAGGATGCTGCACTATGTGTAGAGTGGGCCATGATCCCCACCGGCCATGTCATAGCAGAGAGTTCATATGCCTTAGCAATCGTACCACGTATCCAACGGCCAATAGTTGTGGAGGAAACCTTCTGACCCAAAGACTGTGGCAAAAAAAGCCACCAGAAAAGCCTCAGTCTTACAGAACTGGCACGTCCTATCAATGTAAATACGTAAGGCCTGTCGGACGTCCAGTGTGTGCCAAAGTCTCTCCGATGGATGAGCTGGGCTCGGGCAAAAATTGGGGAGGATGAGCTCCTGAGCTCTATGAAAGGTGGAATTGACTTTGGGTATGAACGAGGGGTCTAACCGGAGAACAACCCGGTCCAAATGGAATACACACAAGTCCTTCCGAATGGAGAGCACGGAGAGCTCGGAGATCCGGTGGGCCGATGTGATCGCCACAAGGAAGGCAACCCTGTAGGATAGATACCTGAGACTCACTGACCTCAGCGGTTCATAAGGAGGACCTGTCAGAGATTTCAACACCCTGGGAAAGTCCCAGGTCGGGTAGCGGTGAATCACCGGAGGGCACAGGTTGAAGCCCCCCACAAAAAACGGCGTACTGTAGGAAATTGCGCCAGAGAATCGACCTGATCAAAAGAAAGGACAGAAGACAGGGCTGCCACCTGTCAGACTGACTGACAGTCTCGAGGACCCATCTATCCTGGGTGGTCCTTTCCCACACCTTGGAGAAAAGAGCCAGGCGACCTCCAATGGGAGGATTGTCAGGAACACTAACAGGAACGGAGGAAGGGGCAACCCCCTCCTCTGCCTCTGAACCCTTGCTTGAACTGCCTCCCCCTCCCTGATCTATCCTGAGGCTGGCACTGCCTAGATCCGAACTGACCTTGGGGCCGGGAGAAGCTGAAGCCCTGGTCAGGAGCCTGAAAGGGCTGCCGGGAATAGGGAGACTGTCGGAAATTGCCCCTTCTAGACAAGGATGGCAGAATTCTTCTCCTATTCCGAGTCTCAACTAGAATTGGGTCAAGAGACTCTCCAAAGAGAGTCTGGCCCCGGAAGGGGGCTGATGCCAGGTGCTACTTATGGTGGGTGTCAACTGGCCACTGGCGGAGCCAATGCATGCGCCTAGCAACCACCGAGGCGGCATAGTCTTGGAGGCAAAACGGGATGCATGGAGAGAGGCATCCACCGCAAACTGAGAGGCAGCAAACACTTTGTTAATGTCCTGCTGCGCTCACAGATTGGAGGCCGGGATTTGTTCTTGAAGGAGCCGCAGCCAAATCAAGAAAGAGCAAGCAAAAAAGGAAGTTGATGAGGAAGTCCGGATTGCCCAGGCAACCGCCTGGTGAGCCTTGATAAGGGTCTGCTCAGTTCTTTTGTCCTCAGGCCGCAATAACTCCTCCGACTCGCCCGGCATAGCGGTTGGCATATGAAGGGCAAGAACCGGAGCATCAACTGTAGGGACGTTTAGAAGCAAGGCCAACTCCGGAGCCACATTGAAATGTTTGCGGTTGAGCGAATTAGTCATAGGCCCCGACGCTGGAGCCTTCCATTGTCTTTGGACATTGTCCAAGAATAGTTGCGGGGCCGGGACGAAGTCCACCTCTGGTGTGAACTCAGCGAACAACGGGTCAATTTGCGGGGACGTTGAGTCCACGGCAGAAGTAGATGGGTTGTCCAAACCAGCAGCCGAATAGGCCTTCTAAAGTAAAGACTTGAAGAGCCCCGGAAGGAACAAGGCCGAGGAGGCCTGTTGTTCTTGTGGGATATCTTCGTCCTCTGGTAGTTCATAATCACCCCTGTCTAAGACTAGTAAGGGCTCCCGACTGTCGAAATCCGACTCATTGGAGTAGCGGTCTGGGCTCTGATGACGGACAATGGTCCCAGGTCGGAGAAGGGGCCCCTGGGAACTGAGTGGGGTGGAACCGCCCAGGGATTGTAGACATGCGGCCAGGCCCTGTTGCACCGCCACCAGGACCTGTAGGTTAGCCAGGTCCAGGGAGACAGGAGCCACCGGAGCGGGAGCCCCTGACGTAGAAGGCAGGACCTGAACCCCAGAGGCATAGAAGGTCTCGAAAAGCCGGCTGAACCCCAAAGGTCTGCAGAACCCCTATACAGAGATGGATTATCTAGGGACAATTTGTCTCCTGATGGCAGAGAGGCCACGTGCCCAGCGTCTTGTCCCCTTGAAGAGGACCCTTATCCTGGGAGAGAGAGAGAGGTCACGGCTCAGAGCCTGGCTACAGAGCCTCTTCTGGACTTTGCCCCTGCGGCACTCTACCCCCGCTGTAGCCTTAGAACTGCGGGTGCTATGTGAGGATTCCTCCACATACTGACTGGAGGTACCAGGTTGATCCTCCTCTGGGGCTTGGCAATTGGTTTTGTGCAGCCGCTTTCCCCGAGGCTTGTCAGAGGAATCGCCAATCGTCATGGTGCTGTTAGGCCTGATGAATGGCCACCAGAACTGACCGTTTGAAAATGGCGGTCTGGAGGCGAGCCAAGTAGCCGCCGGTGCTGACCAGGGCAACCCCTGTGTGGTCCAGGCACCTGGAACTAGCCAGAGACCTGAGGCTGAAAAGCCGCTACCAGGCCAGACAAGTTAGATGAGGCTGCCCGAGTGTGAGCTCAAGCAACTGTCCACACCTCTCGTCAAACTGCTGAAAGCCGGGTGGGAAATCGCGTCCACCCAGCAGCCGCTAAGCCAGCAACAAACGATAGAAGGGGCTGCGTGAGCATGAGCTCCAGCGACTGTCCAGAGCCCCTCAGCAATCTGCCGAAACTAGGTGGGAATAAGAGCGTCCACCCCGGCAGTGGCAACACAAGTGGCAGAACCGAACATGGGGGAGGGCAATCGGGCAAGGAGCCCCAACTTGGAAAATGGAAGAAAGTCAGAGAAGGCAGGCAGAAGCCTGGTGTTAAGTCTACATCTCCCCCAAGCGTCCGAGCAGCCTTGGGCACAGGGAGCCTTCCGCTCCAATGACAGGCCGGGCAAGCCCTGCACGGCCGATATGCAAAGGCCCGGATCTACTGCCATGGCAGGAGCCGAACCTCAGCTGCCAAAACGCCCGCGTGCCTTGGATGACATAGACGGCTTGGGCAAGAAACTCACGAAGTCCAAAAACAGTCTGGAGTCGAAGCCAAAGAGAGCAGAAACAAGCATTCAGGAAGGAAGATCTAAGTAGCCACGTCTGTTCAGTCTGAAGATTGAGTCGAAGCTGGGTCCTAGGAGGGCGGATCCGGCAAAAAGTAACAGACTCGGTCCTCATTCTGAGTGGACGAGGACAACCCATCCTGAATGCTGGCTCCACCCACGATGGAGAACTGGTTAGGTTTTTGTAAAAAAAAAATATATTTTCTTCTGACTTTCAAGCAGACTGCCCAGGTTCAATTCCCACTACGGGTATGGCTATCTGATGAGAGCAAAATAGCTCGAAATAGATCTATAATAGTCTCCCTTTATTTTCATTTATCAGCAAAAAATGTTTTACACACACACACACACACACACACACACACACATATATATATATATATATAAAGAAATAAGAATATATATATATATATATAAAAAATAAGAATAATAATTTCCATAATTCCACATCAACTGTGAAATAAAATGAAATGTGAATGAATCAGTAAACAGATTGTTTCAACAATAAAAAAGTAATGAAATAACTACCTATTTTTCTAGCTTGTAATATTTTTTGCTACTTGTAATATGATGATCTAGTTACCATGTCAGAGCAGTAATAAATCACTCCATATATTTTTTTCCTCACAAAGAGCTCTACTATGTACCACATGGCTGAAATCATAAGACCGATGATCAGGCGCTGAACTCCAAATATGGATTTCTGCAACGTTCTGTATTCCCTCAAACTGGAGAAAACATGGAGCTTGTAGATCTGCCTTAACACTCACTTGTATTTTTTCATTTACAAAATATCCTGAAATAGTCTGGCAAAAAATAAAGCTATGACCCCAAGATTCAGATAAAAGCTTAAGGAAATGCAAGATTGAGAATTCCTCTTATTCATCTGATATACTGTAGAGATAAGTTGTGCAGCCTTTTCCACAGTTGAAAAATTCCAGTTTGATTAGGAGAAATGTGGCAGAAATAATCCTAAACAAGAAAGAAAGGCAAAAGGGAGCTCATACGTTTTTCCGATAGGACTTGGTACCTGTTCAGGTTGGTTGGCATTGGAAAGAGGCGTGACCATCCAGATGACATTAAGGTTAGTGAGTGCAGCACTAGTGGTGAAAGTACAGGGCAGGATCGCCGTCTGACCCCGAGCAACTTCAACACTCCTGGTATTCATGAAGACCTCCAAGGGACTCACTAGACCTAAAAAAAAGAGATCAAGATAATATATTCTATCTCCATTTTATAATGATGTGCTGTACTAATATAGTAACAAATGGGATAATCAACTTTCTGTCTTCCTGGCACACCCACACAAATGTTCTTCTCTTGCACTTGCAACCACCAAGCTGCCTCCTTGCCTTACTTTCCAAGACTTTCTACTGCCACGAGGAATCCAAAGAAACAGTAGTAACATTTTTACCCCAGTGCACAGTATGCAGATGGAAAGTGTAAGGAAAAACAAATGACTTTTGCTATATGTGTATACTTACAGGCCACCCAACCAACTGGAGGAAATAGATGAACTCTTTGCTAATCAGTTAGGTGCAGTGGTGGATTCTAAATGATTTTGCCACTGGTTCGCGCGTATGCTCTCGCCTGCGACGCTTTTGCACATGTGCAGAAGTGTCCCAGGTGGGTGGGCGGAGCCTCCCGCCGCCAGCGCTACCGGTTCTAAGAACTGGTCAGAATCGGGAGCAACCTACCACTGGTTAGGTGAGATGTAGAGGAAACACAGCACTATAGTAATGGGGGACTTTACTACCATGACATCAACTAGGAAGCAAACTCTTCAGTGAGTGGGAGATCAAACATGTTTCTTACATGCCTACCAGACAACTTTATTATACAAAAGGTAGAGGAGGAAACTAGAGGGACAGCTAGCCTTACTAACAGGGATGAAATGGCCGAGGGGGTAAAACTATAGGAACTTTGGGGGAGAGCAACCAAGTCATAGTTGAATTCACCATAATGCAACCACAAGTAACTGAATGGACTAGCATTTTAGACTTTAAGAGAATTGACTTCAACAAGCTAAGAGAGAGACTAGGAAGGATTCCATGGATAGAAATCTTAAAAATTAAAAACAAGATGCTTGGGAAACCCTGAAAAAATGAGATAATGAAGGCACAAGCAAAAATAATACTTAAGAAAGAAAAAACAAGACACCAAACAAGATCAGCATGGTTGCTCTCCGACAATATGAGGAAGAAAAAGGTCAAACATAAAAAATGGAAAGAGGGATACATAACTAAAACATAATATCAACAAATAGCCTGAATCTGTAAGGAGAGTGTCAGGGAAGCTAAGGCCTAGAATGAGCTAAGACTAGAGATATAAAATTTCCAGAAATTTTGAAGCTCGGAAAAAAACCATTTTTTTCGGGGGGAAAACAAAAATTTTTGGAAAAATTGAAAAAAATGCTACATTAGCACTTTTTTTGTCTTTTTAAGATTGAAAGTTACTGTTACTTTAGGAACATAAAATATGACTATGGACAGTTTGACTTGGCATAAAATTATCACAACTAGCATATTAAAAATATAGTGTAGCCAAACAATTATCACAAACAGAATTTACTTTTTTATAATATTTATTTGTAACAAAGGGAGCAACAATCTCCTGAATTGCTTACTAGTTTATGTGGAACAGCCAAAAAGCCTCCACAAAACAATTTTCAAAACCAAAAGTAACAATTTTTCATATTTCCTCTCCACAGTATTAAATAAAAATAAAAAACCCATTCTCATAAAAAGAATTGAAGATGGGGGAAGTGTTAAGAAGAGAGTGGGACTAAGTTTCAATGGACATTTAATCAGAATCATTTTCTGAGCTGAAATTGTCAGTATCCGTCTCTGTTTCTGCAGCTACTTTTTTTGTCCATCATCACAATTAGGAACTTCTAATGCATACTGTTCTTGCATTGGAGGGTTCAGTTTGTTACCTAGGACTTGCTTGACCTCACTCAGTGCACAGAAATTAGAATAATCTGATATCATACACTTTTTTAGAAATGATTTGGAAAATGTTTGAACACCCTGTCTTAAAATATTTTATTCATCATGTTAAAATAAAATATTCCACAATGTTTTTTTTCTTTTTTCCATTTTTTTTTGGAAAAAACCAAAAAAGCCTTCAGGAAAAAAACGGGAAAAACCCAGTTTTTTTCCAAAGTTTTCTGGTTTTTTTCCGGGCCTTCACATCTCTAGCTAAGACTGGCAACTAATGCCAATAACAACAACAACAACAGCAATAATAATAATAAAAGTTTCTTTCAATATGTAAGGAACAAGAAGAAAGTCAACGAAATGATAGATGAGCTATCTAACTAATGGGAACAGAAGGCAAGAAGGTGATGGATAGGGATAAAGCAGAACTGTTTAAACCCTTATTTGCATCTATTTCTACGCAAAAGGAAGAAAAAGTCCAACCTATCAAAAGCAGCGAGGGAGACTGAACAGGTATACAGATCAAAATAGGCAAGGAATTAGTAAGAGAATCCCTTACGGAATACAAATCACCTGAGCCAGATGATTTACATCCCAGGGTTCTAAAGAAGTGGGCAAACATAATCTCAGAGTCACTGAATATAATCTTTCAAAGCTCCTGTACCACATGGGAACTACTAGAAGACTGGACAAGAGCTGATGTGGTTCCGATCTACAAAAAGGTGCAAACCGGAACCTGGAAATTATATGCCAATCATCTTGATATCAATATCTGGGGAAATTTTGAAAACAAATAAATTTTTTTTGTGAGCATCTAGAAATGAACAAGGCAATTACTAGAAGTCAGTATATTTTGTTAAAAACAGATCATGCCAGACAAATTTTACTGCCTTCTTGCTAAAGTTAGTTAAATTAGTGGATCAGGGAAATGCTGTGGACATAGTATACTTGGATTTTAGTAAGGCATTTGAGAAAATAGACCATAGCCTACTTCTAGAGAAGGTAGAACAATAGGGAATAGACAGTATCACCATGAAACGGATTTGGTCAGCCAACTGCACCCACTGTGTAATCTTCAATGGAACTACACCTAAATGGAGGAAAGCATGCAGCTGGGCATCTGAAGGTTCTGTTTTGGGCCCAATACTTTTCAATATCTTCATAAATGATCTAAAGAGCAAATAGGGGGACTCATCAAATTTGCAGTGAAACCTAACTGGAAGGAATTACTAACACTTTAGAAGATAGATTCAAGATTCATAAGAATCTCGACAGACTTGAACATTGGGCCTATCCAATAAGATCAGTCAGGGGTGAAATTCAAAATTTTTCCCTACCCGTTCTGTGGGTGTGGCAGGGGAAGGATACTGCAAAATCTCCATTCCCACCCCACTCTGGGGCCAGCCAGAGGTGGCATTTGCCAGTTCTCTGAACTACTCAAAATTTCCGCTACCGGTTCTCCAGAACATGTCAGAATTTCACCCCTGAGTTCAGTGGTGAGAAAAGTAAGGCCCTATACTTGGGCAGGAAAACCCAAATGCACAGGTAGAGAACAGGTGGTACCTGGCTTAAAAATAGTAACTGTGAGAGAGATCTAAGTGTCCTAGTGGACCACCGCAGCAATGAGCAGTGAGGCAACAGTGTGCTGCTGCAGCTGCCAAAAGAGCCAATGCAGTCTTAGGCTGGATCAACAGAAGAATAGCATTTGGAGCACCAGAAGTGATAGCACTGCTTTATAGTGCACTAGTGAGGCCATACTTGGAATACTGCATCCAGTTCTGGTAACCAGAATATTAAAAAGATGCTGAGACCCTAGAAAGTGTACAGAGAAGAACAACAAATATGATAAGGGGCCTGGAGGCTAAATAGTAAAATGAACAGTTGATGTCTAGCCTTCAAAGAGAAGGATTAGGGGTGACATGATAGCTGTCTTCCAGTACCTGAGGGGCTGTCACAGAGAAGAGGGGATCAGCAAACAAAATGCACAGGTACAGTATATGTGGTACCTTGCTCAACAGTAGTAACTGTGAGAGGGATCTTGGAGTCCTAGTGGACAACCGTTTAAATATGAGCCAGCAGTGTGCAGCAGCTGCCAAAAAAGCCAACACAGTTCTAGGCTGCATTAACAGAGGGATAGAATCAAGATCACGCGAAGTGTTAATACCACTTTATAATGCCTTGGTAAGGCCACACTTGGAATACTGCATTCAGTTTTGGTCGCCACGATGTAAAAAGGATGTTGAGACTCTAGAAAGAGTGCAGAGAAGAGCAACAAAGATGATTAGGGGACTGGAGGCTAAAACATATGAAGAACGGTTGCAGGAACTGGGTATGTCTAGTTTAATGAAAAGAAGGATCAGGGGAGACATGATAGCAGTGTTCCAATATCTCAGGGGTTGCCACAAAGAAGAGGGAGTCAAACTATTCTCCAAAGCACCTGAAGGTAGAACAAGAAGTAATGGGTGGAAACTAAACAAGGAGAGAAGTAACTTAGAACTAAGGAGAAATTTCCTGACAGTTAGGACAATTAATCAGTGGAACAGCTTGCCTCCAGAAGTTGTGAATGCTCCAACACTGGAAGTTTTTAAGAAGATGTTGGATAACCATTTGTCTGAAGTAGTGTAGGGTTTCCTGCCTAGGCAGGGGGTTGGACTAGAAGACCTCCAAGGTCCCTTCCAACGTTGTTGTTGTTGTTGTTGTTGTTGTTGTTGTTGTTGTTGTTGTTGTTGTTGTTGTTGTTGTTGTTGTTGTTGTTGTTATTATTATTATTATTATATTCTCCAAAGCAACACACGGCAGGACAAGAAGTAATGGGTGGAAGCTTGTTAAAGAGAGGTCCAACCTAAAACTAAGGAGAAATTCCCTGACACTGAGAACAATTAATCAATGGAATAGCTTGCCTCCTGGAGTTGTGGGTGCTCCATCACTGGAGGTTTTCAAGAATAAACTGGATAACAATTTCACTAGGATGATATAAATTCTCCTGCCTTGAGCAGGGGACTGGACTAGACGATCTCCAAGGTTTTATGTCTATAATGAAAGTCCTAGACTCCTACAGGGTGATAAAATAGGAAAGGCACCCGAACAGCTTTTGACACATGAGATTTAGGAAGGAGAACAGCAGCATATGCTAGGCTAAGTTCACATGTTTATAGGTTGGGATAGGATAGATTCCTATAATTAAACTAACATAGCATATACAGAGACTGGCATGCAAAGCCAAGATAAAGTGGAAAAAAGTGACTGTTTAAAGAAGCCATATGTCAGAGATGTCAAACTCAATTTCATTGAGGGCCGCAACAGGGTTGTGTTTGACCTTGGGGGTCCGGTGTGGGGTGGCCAGGGTGGGTGTGGCCAGCTCAATGTCACTCATGTTGGGGGCACCTGTGGTGGCCAAGTGCTAAGGCAGGACTTTCCTCAGACCCTCAAGTCCTCTCATTATAATCTCCTTCCTTCCTTCCTTCCTTCCTTCCTCATTCTTCCTTTCTCCTTCCCCTTTCCTTCTTTTTCCTTCCTTGCTCTCTTCTCATCTTTCCTTCCTTTTCTTTGTCTTTCCTATTCCCCTTTCTCCTTTCCTGTCCCTTCTTGGATGCTCAAATGCAAAAGGGGAAACGTTTCTCCCTTTGCTTTGTTTTGCTTTGAGTTTATTTTGCTAGCCCTCTGCCAGCAAAAACAGAGGTTGGGGGGCGCACATGCCCCCCCGAGCTCTATTTTAGGTGGCAGAGTGCTGCAGGAGGCTGTTGCGGCTAAAAATGGAGCCTGGCAGGGCTGCGCGGCACAGGCACTGCCAGCCGGTCCTTTGCTGTTTCCAGGGCAGCCCCGCAGGCCAGTTCTAAGCACCCCATGAGCCGGATCCGGCCTGCAGGCCTTGAGTTTATTTATTTATTTATTTATTTATTTATTTATTTATTTATTTATTTATTTATTTATTTATTTATTTCTTGGTTCTTATATGTCCCTGCCATGTTATCTTACATGTGCCAATCATACACACCATACAAGTTCCACCTGTGAGATTAGTAATGAATGAATGTATTTACACTCATTAATTCTTATTTTATATATAAAACTTTGCTACATATTTATATCTTTAACGTATTCTGCCCTGCACAATGAAAAACTCTTGAAATATCTACAGCATAATCTTAAAACCTGACAATCATAAATACAAAAAATAAACAAACAACTCTGTAACACATAATAATAAAAATAAAAAAATAAAGTTGGTAACATCATATTCCATAACTTAGAATTAAGTTTACAAAAACTGCAGCTATAGAATCCTAAAGACACCCAGAACAAACATGGTTTCTGAAACAGACCAATATGAATACTTATTCCATAAACAACTAAACAAACATCCAATAAATTGTTTGCAATGATACTGCTTTTAAGTTGCAGCTTTGGGTGTGAAAGTGTAGTTTCACATCTTTAAAATAAATTCCTGCCTAAACAAAACTAGCATTTCATGGCAGATCTTCAGCTCAGAGGCTAGAGAATTAGTCTGTTACACAAAAAGTATATTTATTGACTTCCCAAGGAAACCATATGCATCTAATTACTTGTTTAATAAAGGAAAAGCCATATACTCCTGCATATTAAGAGCAAGTCTGAGTTGCTCTGGAATGTCTGGGAGGAGGGTGGGTTTAAATGAAATCTCCAGTGCAGTTAACTTCTTTCTCCTTCGGCCTTGCTCACAGTGTATAGCTTTGTTTATTGGAAAAAGAATCTAAATCTTGCTATACTTTATTTACACTTAGTCTGTAGCTTAGCTGTGATTTGGATATATGCAATTTCATTTGTAGAGGATTGATTTTTGCATGATTTTGCAAACCTGATGACCTTAATTAATTCTAAAGGCCTCCCTCATATGCCAAAAGAGCCTTGGCTGAGGAAAACTTTTTATAATCGTGTTTGCCCTTTCTCTCTCATTCTTACAGACGCGGTGGAAGTACAAAGCCAAGTGCTGGTTTTCCCGTGATAACAAAAAGCAGTTTGGAAGGATGACCTTACCAGTTTGTGCAAGACTCTCACTCCTTTTTTTTTTAAACTTTCCCTCCTGGATTTTGAAACAGCCAAATTAGCTGAACCAGGCCTGTGCTCCATCTGCAAAAGAAGCACCCCACACCCAGATATGATTGGGGTTGTATCAGGAGAAAACACTCATTGGCAAATGAGATGAGAACTGGGCTGATCAAAGGGCACTAAGGACATGGAGCCAACTTGGAGAATGCCAGAACCAGTTTAGAGAGGGTGACTGGAGGTGAAATATGACAGGAGCTGTTTCAGAAGACAAGTGGCTGAGAACTGTGAACAGATCAAAGAGACAAAAACAGCTGTGAACACCAACAGGCACACTTGCTTATACAGCAACACCGACAGCCGGCTAGTGCTGGTAATAAACCTACCCCAACCCAGGAACTAAGAGATGTCAAAATCCCAGCAGAAGTTCAGGTGTCTCAGTGTGTGATTGAAATGGGGTGATATACATAAAAAGTAGGTAGGGCTCATTTGCATCATCATAATCATCTTTATCTTTCTTGGCCATACACTTAATAACCCTGAGAGGCAATGTATACTGGATCCTAAAGCTTCATAAATGCCAGCCAGCAACCAAGGGAATCTAATCTGGCTAAATGTTGGCTATAACTCAGTCTGAGGAGAAAAGAAAACTATCTCCGGCATTTCACAGTTGGAAGAGTGACTGAGGATGGAGTGAGATAAGGCTTGATAATTGTTAGCACAGTTTGGGCAATTCAACCCTGACTGTAAAAGAAAATGGGGGGCAGGACAAGAAGTTTATGGAAAAGCTACAGGCATGGTAAGAATCTCACGAAATGAGAGAGAGAGAGAGAGAGAGAGAGAGAGAGAGAGAGAGAGAGAGAGAGAGAGAGAGAGAGAGAGAGAGAGAGAGAGAGAGAGAGAGAGAGAGAGAGAGAGAGAGATCCAAAAGAAGCGGTTACCTTCCATTTTTTGGAAAAGGAATTATTTTTGTATAATAAAACCTCATTGGCAACAGAAGGACAAAAAAGTCACTTCTTGTCTGTAAGATTCCCCAAAAAGAAAATCCAATTGCAAACACTTATTGCCTCAATCAAGTTCATTTGCTATATCTTGCCCACTCTTTCTATCACATACAGAAACATACTGAAACACACTTCCAGTTCCACTTCTCACATATTCACATTTATCTCCCTTATATATTTATGCCCAGACACAATTCTCTCATCATCTTTGCATTTGTATTGAAATGAAACAAACCAGCATTTCCATGTTCTGTCCAGTGAAAGTAGTTTAAGGGAGCATGTTTAGAACATGATCAGCAAGCTTTGTGCGACCATTACATAAGGTATGAATGGCATTTATGACTTATGGTAAGCCCCACAGATGACTTCTAGGGGCCAAAGAACATGGTTATGTGTAGATTAAAAATATTAGTAATAATACTTGTAATAAAAATATCAAACTGAATAACACTATGGATTGATCCTATGTTGTTTTTCCACAAAAGCATCAAATCTTGTATTATCCTGGGCACCACTTCTTTGTGAAATTCAGTCTTGGAAACAGACCAGCTTGCTGTATGCACACTCAGAATTCTACTCACTTATATTAGCAACGGGGGAGCAATTTTGTAATGAGCCAAGACGGCTAGCTGCTAACAGCCTAACCAAAGTGGAATACTTTTTGTGCAACCCTCCAGAGTTTTTTTTTTAACATTCTGGCCTTGATGTATTGGGAAGCAATGCTAATAATAAATGCTTTGATTCAATTTCTTCTTTGCATAGATTCATAGAACTTATACTGTTTTATAGCCATTTCCTATATACAGCTTTAGTATTATATGCACGTTTTAGCTGGATTTCTCTATGGCTTTATTAAGTATGGAATTCTTGTTACAATGCCAATTTGCTGCCTGCTAGTGATTAAATGCCAATATGGTTCGTGTCTTGAACGAAGACTAGAAACTCAAATATGTCTAATGCTACTTCGTTATCATTTCCTTCCTTCCACAGTAGAACACAGGGTTAGCTTCTCACAATAACAATCAGAGCCTTGACAATTCTAGTATATCAAAGTTGCTATGCTGTTTTTCAAAGAATATGGCCTGTCATGTTTTCAGAGCATGAAGGATACCCATGTTTCCCTTCTCTTGTTCCCTTATCAAATTTAAAATAATTCTCTTTATGGGATTTCCTATTAATGTATATCTATGGTCAAACTGTCTTTGATCAATTTTTTATTTAAAACCAATGTAAACATGGGGCTCTTGTTCTGGCTTATCTGGTGCAAGAAACCAGTAATTTACTATAATCTACTAGCTTTGGAAAATATAGTGATTGTTTGGATCCTTTTCATTTGTTGGCATTTTTAGGGTGAGTTTTTCATCATACTTTGAACTTGGAAATATTCCCATCGCTTTTTCTAAAGTACTTATAAATGAAGCCAAAAATGATAAAATAAAAGCAAACAAAAATTGACATTCTTTGACATACATGCTGAAACGCTATGGAACGATTTCAAATTAATTAAGATTAAATTACTGAATTTAGTCAAATTGTTCAGACTAAAAGTTTGGGAAAAGTTATGTCAGAGGCAGGATGAATTTGCACTCACTCAGGTTGGGTGAATCACTCAGTTTCTAGGGTGTCTTAATTTAAAAAAGACAGTAGTCCATCAAAATCCATTCCCTCCAATTTCTGCATTAGCTTGCAAAATGTTAACTTTACTATTAGTTTAATAGCCATCTCTAGTGTGGTATTCCCACATTGGGTCCCCAGGCGAACTGGTAGAGCCAGGTCTTACGAAGACAGGAGGGTGGGGGCAGGATCTTCCAGAGGGCCAGCACTATAGCAGAGAAGCCTTTTCTTCTGGATCCCGCCAGCTGGAGTTTCTTGATAGACAGGATCTGCAGCATGTCTATCCTCCAAGCATGAGTGGGGTAGGCTTGTCATAGTGGACTGAGAGGGCTCTTCAAGTTACTTGGATCCATACTATGGAAGATTTTATAGGTGATAACCAAACCCTTGATCTGCACCTGGAAGCAAACTGGCTGTCGGGGTTCCAAATAGCATCCAAAATTAAATCCGAGGCATAGCATTCCTCAAAGTTCCAATTTATTAGTAGAGCCATGTTGGCACGTCTGTGAGAAACCCAAATCTAACCCACGAGGGTTTCTCCATCCAGTTTAAAGTTTATTCCCTTGCCCCCACACCCACAAGTTCATCACGCGGACCATTCATCTTCTGCCAACGTGTCCGTTACTCCCATCAACTTCCGGGCAGGTGCTGGACAAAGGATGACCTTGAGAATCTAAAAGGAATTTGTTTTGGCTACGTCTCTACATCCCTCATGCAACGGCCCCTCGCAAGCTCCCACAGCAACAATACATTCTAAGCATAACGTGTGGCAGGCCCAAGGCTCCAGTCAAAGATGGCTTCGGCCTGACACTGGCAACCAGTGCAGTTTGTGGAGCCGCAGTGTAACATGGGCCATTGTAGGGGCCCTCAACGCTGCTCATGCTGTCAGACTCTGTACTAATAGAAGCTTCCAAATGAACTTCACGGGTAGTCCCGTGTAGAGGGCATTGCAACAATCCAGATGAGAAATAACTGGGGCTTGAGCGATTGAGCGCAGGGAATCCTGACGCAGGAAAGATGTGTATAACTTGAAGCTGTGCAAAGGGTCTCCTAGCTGCTCTTTGAGCAGGAGTTGCGAGTCCAGGACAGATTAGATTAGTTCTGAGTCATCCTTTTGGATATTAACTTCTGCAGCTAGAGAAAAGCAGGGCAGGTGAATAGAGCAGGATGAACCGGAAGATGATTGTAGTAGAAATGGACCACATTTCTATTAAAAATGGGACTCAAGGCAGTTTAAAAAATAAGAATATAATAATGAAGTGATAAATAAGGAATTAAAAACATAAATAACATGAAAAATGCAGGAAAAAGAGAATCCTGTAAACACCTCAGCAGCGAGGGCAGCTTACAGACTTAAAGCCTTGTAGAAAAAAATAATAGCAATAGCACTTAGCACTTAGACTTATATACCGCTTCACAGTGCTTTACAGCCCTCTCTAAGCAGTTTACAGAGTTCAGCATATTGCCCCCAACAATCTGGGTCCTCATTTTACCCACCTCAGAAGGATGGAAGGCTGAGTCAACCTTGAGCCCGTGAGATTTGAACAGCTGAACTGCTGAACTAGCAGTAGCCTGCAGTGCTGCATTTAACCACTGCGCCACCTCAGCTCTTTAAAGGGTCTTGCTTGTGGCAGTAGTATAATAAAAGGTGGGCTCACCTAATCTCTCTTGGCAGGAACTCCTTAAGCACAAGTGCAGTTACCAAGGAGTGTTTCTATTTCACCTGAAATGTGTCTATGAATGTGGCAGGAGAGATAGATGCTTCAATTCATCTTAAACCCGGGCAAGATTACATTCTTCTCCCATTTATTACATTGACATTACTATGCTATGCAGCTTATTTCTCATTGGGCAGGTACTTTTCCGTTAAGTATATTTAAAACATTATTTTTTGCATTTGCAAAGCTTGAGGTTGCCCTAAGCCTAGTAATACTTCCCTTTATCTCAGTGACCCTATTTTCACTATATATTTTTCATTTAAAATACCTTTGTTCAGATATTGATTTAGTACAGAAGCAAAAAAGCTAACCTAAGCATCTTTAGAACTGGGAAAGGGAATCTAACAAGACAACAGAAAATATAGTATGCTGTTTTCTTTACATCTCATAGTAAATGCCTACGTGCCATGCAACACTCTAAATAAGCAGACAGACATAACTATTGTTATTGAGGTTCTTAGGTATCAGCAACCACTATACTAACAATTGTATTGGCAGACACATTCATTACCCGTACATCTGTACTATTTCCCACCTGACCCTGATAGAGCTGATAGTGTATGTCTGGGCCTGGCAGAAATAAAACAGAAGAACTGCCAGATTATCAAAGCCCCTTTGATTCATGCTGAGCTCTGGACTCCCTGTTGCCTTTGTGAGCAGTGATAAGACAGTGTAGCTCCTCTCTCCCACAGCAGAATGGAGTCTCTCTACTGTCGCTGGGAGGAGAGTTGGCCACTGTTCCCAGAGATAACTGAAAGTATATCTACCTTCCACTCCGTGCCAAGTTCACTGATACAGAAGAGGAGAAACTCAGTGCGTGAGGTGATAAGTACAGCTTAAAATAGTTGGAGCAATAAATTAGGTTTCTTGGAGCTTGCTCTGATCTTTTAGAAAGGTTACTTTGCTCTTTTTATTTGGTTGTTGTTGAAGGAACAATTGTTCACTTAAATGGAATACAGTGAATGTGGATATTGGTTAGGCCATTCATGACATAGCATGTGCATTAATAAAAGGCTGTGGAAATAGTCCTGTGCTTCCTCGTCTCATTAGCACTTGCCTACCTGTATGAAAGTTTAGCATACATAAACCTTTAACTGTAGAGCATCTGTAATTTTCTACAGCTTTGTGTTTCTAGAAGATCGAAGGAGGTTATTGTCACATTATAGAATATCGTCTCTAACACAAAAACAAGTGCAGTTCCAATTCAGGGGAGAAACAACAGGAAATGAAACATATAGAGCAGGAATATAGTAGGCGGGGGGGGGGGGGGGGAAAGCACCCATTTCCCTTAACACTTGCCTCTCAGAATTGCTCCCATCTGGAGTTGTAATGAATGGCAGCAACAGAAGAACAATATATGCATTTCTCAATAATGCCCAGTTAACCTCTGAAAACCTGACCTCCACTTAAAAATGATAAAAGGAAAACTACGTAACAGAAAATTCTAATAATATATTATTACATTTTAATATGTGCCATTGAGTTAGTTTTTGACTCTAGTTGGCCACATATAGAATTATCTTGACACAGTCAACTTTCCTATAAAAAAACCAGGGTTTAATTATATGTACAATTATTTTTGAATACATGGGTATATACTTGGTCTTTATATACTTTCCTTTTTGTTTCTACCTTCATTCTCTTGTTAGCTGCCATCTCAATCCAAGGCAGGGAAATTATAAATTTAAGAAGCTGTTGCATTCACTTTAGTCCAGAAAACCAATAAACCAATAGGTAGACTCTTGGAAGTAGTACTTCCATAAAATCCAGAGAGCTTTAGATTCCTGTAGCCCAGGATGAAAAAGAATGTTTTGAAAATAAACCCATATATCTAGAAGAAAACCAAGAATGCAATTTTGATAAAAAATAAAACTACTACTTTCCCAATTCATTTAAGATTTCTTGTTGCATAACCCGAGAATCCTGTTTCTTCTTCTATATCCCTATCTTCTTTTCCTAATGCTTGCATTTTGAAGAACAAAATGCAATTCTGAAGTTATTTTATACTATTAGCAAGTCTATAAATATAAACACAAAGTACACTGATAGGAATAAAAATAGCATCTAGATTGATGTTAACTTGCATAATGCTAATCAATCCTCATTAATTTCAGTGACATACATGAATCTCTCCTCACCACTGTATATGCCACTGCCCAGTTGGTTATACTATGGGAGAGTTAATGTTGTTCTTTTGATGCATCTAACATTCAAGTCCAGAGAATGAGCATTTTTTTCTAAAGAGTTAAGACCTTGAGGTCTCTGCATTTTCATTTGATTGCAGAGGAATTTTGTAACAACTGTACCGATAAGGCTCAGTGATTCTTTTCATGCTTTGATGAATAAAGAAAGGCTGTTAAGTAAAACAAGGAACACTTTCCAAAATCACAGTACATTCTCTCATTGCTCCTTCTGCTTAATGAAGAATTTAGCTGTAATTCAAATGTACAATTCATGTTGCTATTTGTGATTGCAGACAATGGCAGGCCATCCAACTCTGAATTGTTAGCAAAACAAGCCAACGTTTCAGGTTTACACGTAATCAGGGGTGGGTTCCATTTACCTTCACTACCAGTTCGCATAGCGATGTTTCACGCGCGTGCGCACGCTCCGCTCGCACGCACACGTCCCCTCGTGCAATTTGGCTTCCGCACATGCTCAGAAGCAGGAATCAGCCTGAAACACAGCTGAGGAGCTGATCAGCTGTGCTTCGGGTGAAGAAATAAAGGTCAGTATTAACCCACGGGCGGGTGGGCTGGCCCTTTTCAAGCAGCGGAAGGGGAAAAATTCACCAAAAAAGCAAAAAAAAAAAAAAAAAAAAAAGATGGTGGCGCGCAGGGACCAGCACCGACAGTGACGTCACCAGCAGGTCGCTACCGGTTCGGGCGATCCGGTCCGAACCGAGAGGAACCCACCCCTGCATGTAATGCTAAACAACAAACAATCAGATTGAGTATATCTAGAATGGGAAAGATTGAGCAAAATGTATCAAAACATTGACTGGTTTTGGATTAGCTAATCTTTTTCATTTTGGCCATATAACCTACCTGGCCAACCATGTTTATTAATGGCTTATGTATGGATAAAACCCATTATTGAATATCAGATCCCAGCATCCCTCATTACCACCCATTAACTGGGAGTTTACCAACCTTGGCCCAGTTTACACATTCTGGCTACTATATAGAATAATTTAAGAGAAAGTGGGGGGGGGGAGATAAAACAAAAAGTTCTTCTATAACTACTTAGTCAAACTGCTATTTGCTCTTCCTGTTCCCTCACTCAGATTATAAGAAGTTTACAAGCAAAAGCACTCATTAGCAAAATAAGCCATTTCATTTGTTTGTTTGCATACTGCTTTTATTATTTTTACAAATAACTCAAGGCAATGAACATATGCAACATACCTTCTTCCTCCTATTTTCCCCGTAACAACAACCCTATGAGGAGACTGGGCTGAGAGAGCATGTCTGGCTCATAAATTACCCAGCGGCTTGTGATCAAATAGAGCAGCTGCACTAAAGTCCATGTTTTATTACTACAGTTTCATGTTCTAATACATCTTGCATATTTGTACCATAGTTTGCAATGAATGAAAACTTTCTAAGCTTAAGGCTTTATTGAAGAATGTGTTTCTAGTTGCATTCATATCAGGCTAGGCAAAAATTGAAAGGGCAAAACGTGATATGGTGTTGCATCCAACAGGAACACTTTAAAACAGCTGTATTTGTTCCTGGGTACCACTTCTGACAAAAGATGTAATTTCTCTAAGATGTTCCCAACAGTTGATACATGTTCCCACATGTACTCTGAATCACATTTTGCCATTCAAATCTGGATCTCTGTACTTCCTTAAACTATGTGACCAATTTTTATAATTAACTGCATTTTTTTTCACACAAAGACATGTGCAGAAACAAATGATCCTATTTATTTCAAAGAATTTCCTAGATACCCTGAAATTTTTGTAATACCAACAGAGAAATCACGTATTTTTGTATAAATCACTGGAAGGAAAAAGTCCTTACCCCAATTTACACATTATGCTTTGTAGTTGGATGCACTCTTGATAGGCAGCTGCAACTACCATAACTACAAGACCAATGTACCTGAATGATGCACATCTGACATGTTTCAGAGTTTACATTGTTGCATCTATGTTTAAATCTTATAGGTATTATTTTAAAACAGGGGTCACCAACCTTTTGGACCTCAGGGACCACTAAATTCATAATTTTAAATCCCATGGACCACTAATATGTATTTTTAAAAGAGATAAATAGTATTTATCTTATATAATATATTATATTAAATATAAATATAATATATTTAATATAAAATATAAAAAATGGAAATAATTTTTCTTCGGACTACCAAAAATTTCTCACGGACCACCAGTGGTCCACGAACACTGGTTGGTGACCACTGTTTTTAAAAATGGGTAATGTTTTAAAATGCTTTTGAACACAATACCCTCTCCAATCTATTTCTTCTAGATGCAGTTTGTACAATTTTTAGTCAGAACGTCCTTTGGAAGACAGATCCAGGGCGGACAATACTTGCACACTTCAAATATTGATGTTTCAATCTCCACAATAATCCAGAGTGATCCAAACAAAGATTAGAGATCTAGAATCATCAGAAATCTCAAACGAGCCAAATGAGGGATTCTTTTGTTACTTTTTTTAATATTAAATTGTGCTGCTTAGACACATTTTGATTCCAGTTACCTTAATAGTTTAATAGCAAAACTGGGTCACTGAATACAGATGATATAATGTTCTGAGTTAAATATTGGAGGGAACTGTAGATTCAGATACAGCTATGAAATTTATTTGCTGGTCCTGTCATGCTGAATGATTAAAACTTTCTTCTGCATGAGGAGAACCAAAAAGACAATTCAGCAGCACAAATAGAGTAGAATTTATAGAAATATGAAATCACTTAAAGCCTTCTATCCAGGCAGACAGATCTATTATGTTTGCCTTCACTGCTTTTAAATTCTATATATTTTTTTAAATAGGCCTATTTTCATTTTTTAAAAAAACATCACTTGAACAAACCTCTCACCCTCTTTTACTCAAAGTTCTCCAAATAACTGCAGGCAACTGATAACAATGGCAAGAACAATTACATCCAGCTACTGTTTCCAGCAATGTGTTTTCCTCTCTGTGCTCATTAATTTTGATTAAAGAATTTGCAAGGTGCACTTCAGCACAGCATCAGTGTCATCTTTCCTCCATTTCACAGAGGAAAGAGCTGAGGCCAGCTGTGATATATTATAATATAAGTGGGATCATCTACATAGGGCCACATGCACGCTAAAAGTGTTTCTCTTAATGAGAATCAAACTGCCTTCCAGACAAGCCCCAGAAAATAATTTAGAGGCTGCAAAGTCTCAAGTTAAACCAGTGCCATAAAGCACAAAGGGTAGATGTCTAATTAGCATTCCTCCCAGGGAGCTAAAGGCAGTAGTAATGCAAAACCGCTACTACTGTTATCACTTACTTTTTCCTTCACCCACCCCTGCTGCCAGTTTCTCTGTTCAGATTCATCAAGCTGAGCCAAGTCAGCAAAGATGCACTGTGTTGTGGATTGGTGCCAAGTACAGTCAGCAACACAGCAGCGCAGCAACAGCAGCCTGCATTCCTTTGCTAGCACAGCAATGCAGATGGCTCTGGGGAACTGTGAACTGCTGGTAATCTCTGCAGAAGGATGAATCTGCTTGCTCCAGAACCCAGGATCTGAGCTGGAAGCAGGGGAATTGAAGCAGGTCAGGGAGACTCTGCCAAGAGGCTTGTTCCTATTTTCTGTTTGCTGATCCATAAAAAATACATTAATGGCCCAGCAGCCTCGTAAATGATTTATAGTCAGATGTGTAAATTTCCTTCTCCTTGCTGAAAAATGGGGTGATAAACTGCCTAATAAAGAAAACTACTTAAGGCCAAACATGATCAATAATAGATCACGATAGAGAAGAAGAAAAAAATTCCCAAGAGGTACAGTGGACAGATGGCCCATGGGGAATAGATGAGCCAATATGGGAACATTAGAATGAAGGTTTCTGTGCATGTGCTAAAAACAAAAAAAGATGGTGACAAGATGGCAGTGGGAGAAATGGGTGAAGAAAATAACTCTGTTATCTATACTATATAATGTGCTTAATAGACAGCAGAAGAGACTATTACATTGTAGAACTTTAGGAAAGCCACAGATTCTGAGACTATTAAAATGTTTAGATTAATCACAGACCCTATAAATAGCAACATTTAAATTTAAAAAATTGTGACCGTCTATCTATCTATCTATCTATCTATCTATCTATCTATCTATCTATCTATCTATCTATCTATCTATCTATCTATCTCTAAATCGGGGAGGGGCTTTTCTGTCTCAGAATAAATATATTAGGGCAATCCTTTTTGAAAGCCTTTAGAGAAACTGGAATACAACAAACCAAAAGTGGAAGACCTGTCAGTTTTGCTTTTTCCTGCATTTAGAAAGAAACATGCCAGTAACTCAAAGCAAAAAGCAAATTAAAGCCTCACTATGCTTAGAGATGAAATTCAACTGGTATACAGTAGCTATTCCTAACATGGAAAATATCTTGTTGACCTGCCTGAAAAGCATTTGCTATGTCAAGCTAAAGGTAAAGACTGTCAAAATATAACTCTAAAACAGCACAGCCAATGTCAGTGAATACACAGCACTCAAATCTGTCAGTTTCATTTTTCCTACATGAGATATTTAGTTATATCTGAAGTTACTTCATAGTTTTAATGAAAAGTCAAAGAATTTCCTATCAAAGAAGGAAATAAAAATTCACTCATTCCTAAGAAAAAACAGGACAAACTGAACAGCTCTGTGGTGGTCTCTTTTCCTTAGTAGAGGAGGGGCAGTTTCAGAAACTTTTAAGAGAATCACTGGAAAAAAAATGGAATAAAAAAATGGAATAAAATATTGAACCACTAATTTCATCACATGTAAAAGTATCAGCTGATATATCAGCCTGATATTCTGCAATTTCAAAGATCATTTATACTAATGAAGGAAGTCTGAAGTGTAATGGTAACTTGTGTTCATCAGCGTAAGACCAAAGAATGAAGGCATCCATTCTGATAGAAATTCCTGGTGACATGGAGAGGTGCAACGGAACCCAAGAGAAGTAAGATACAGTTATCCTCCTGGTTAAAAATATGCTATAGTTCAGGGGTGTCAAACTCGATTTCATCGATGACCCCATCAGGGTTGTGTTTGACCTCTGGGGGCCAGGCTGGGCATGGCCAGCTCGGCGTCACTTGTGTGGGAGGCGCCTGTGGCGGCCCGAGCGCTCTGCCAGCGAAAATTGGCTCATGAGCTCCGTTTTCAGCTGCCACTGCCTCTGCAACTCTTTGCCAGTGAAAACAGAGCTTGGGAGGCCGCGTGCCCTCCGTTTTCGATGGCAGAAGCACCACGGGCAGGTCCTTTGCTGTTTCCAGGGTGGCCCTGTGGGCCAGATCTAATACCCCGTGGGCCAGATCCAGCCCCCAGGCCTTGAGTTTGACATGCCTGCTATAGTTACTTTCATGGTTTATAATGCAAGCTGACAATTTAGTCTGTTCTTTAGTCAGAGGCAGTGAGCGGCACAAGCATGGCAGAGCCGGCAACCAGCCGATGAACAGCTGATTCCAGCTGCCTGAGGCCAGCCGACGATCAGCTGATTGTGGTTGCCTGCAAGCTGGCTGACAATCAGCTGATAGTGGAGGCCTGTGGGTTTGCCGACAATCAGCTGATTGTGGATGCCTGCACGCCAGCTGAAGAACAGCTGATTGGGCTGGCTGGCTGGTCAGCTGCTCCAGCGGCGGAAGGGAGGGGCTCCAGCCTTATTTAAGTTACAATAACTTATAGTATAGGTAGATAATTTTACACGGATTGTGTGTTTTATAAGGATGCCCTTTTGATAGCTTTTTTGTATTACTTCAGCAACTTCTCTCATGTGAAACTATATTATACCAAGACTGGAAGCCATACCCTAGATAGAATATGGTAAAACAGAATGGTTTCAAATATGCAAAGGAGTGGGACAAAATTAGTATCTATAGCGCTTTCTTTTTGTCACCTGTCAAATAGATATTGACACAGCTGAATTAGAAGATGAATGTAATTTTAAATCTGAAAGAACTTGCACTATGAATGTAATTTTAAATCTGAAAGAACTTGCACTAATCAATAACTTGCACTATGTTACTTACATTACTCTTATGATTAAAATGCAAATAACTGGCAAGCTCTAGTGATGAAAATCAAGGAACACAGTAAAATGTGATTAAGGTTAAACATTATTTCAAATTTTATACTACATAAAATGTAGTGGCAGCTACGCATGGCAATCCCAGCTGTAGGAGGTGAACATACATTCTGAACATGCTTTAAGGGATTCTTCCTTTTAGCCTCAATGCAACAATAAGTAGGAAAATTTCTTATTCCTGTTTATCCATAGTATGTATAGTCTAACTTGTACTGTAAGAATAAAATATATAATGAGCTAATACATGGCCAACGCTAAATGGAGATTTGAGTGGATTATTTCTTCGGCATTTTGCCTTTGGAAAAAAAATTCATATGTTTTTCTCAGTGGTATTTCTGACAATCTACTTAAGTTAACTTGCTAAGTAATTGAGAAAAAAAGAAATGCAGTAAGTTTTTATGATTCGAAATGCATGCAAAATGATGAAGAGGCATCATCCTGTTTTTAAGCAACAGCTTGAGAGATGCGCTTTAAAATCCCCATTCAAGAAAAGAAAAGGGGACAATTCTGGCTGAATTGTGGTAAAATTAATTAAGCACCGATTCTTCCAAAAAGCCTCCAAAGAAGGCAACAGAGAACTTGTAACCTGAATTTAACAAAACATTGCTACAGTCAAAAAAAATGGGCAGTGAATCGGAGCCAAAACTATGGACAATGAATTGGGCGAGAGAAATGCTTTGGAAGAATGGCACGAAAACAAGGCACTCTCTGTGTGCTTTCTGAGAACAGGCCTGTTTTCTTTAATAGGGCGAAGAGACGAAACCACACTCACTTGTAGCTCATTGGTGTCATAAGACCACTAAAACAGCCAAAGCAACTATAAATATGCCTTTATGCCATTCTTTCATAATCATTGTAGGAATAGCAAAGATTTTTGACTCCTGCTGCTGAGTGCCAGTTGATTGACAACAAGGCTCCTTTATTTGAGACATTATAAATGAGGAGTAGGCCAATCTGGCATGTATTACCAAGCCCTGGCTAGGTTTGGGGAGGGTGCCTTCTTTGGAATATGCCCAGCCAGGTTTAAGCCAAGCCCTTGGCCCCTGGGTTCTCCCCTGGGTAAATGGTGGTCATCTGGGAATCTCTGGTAGCCATCGGGGTGCTGCTCTACAAGTTGCAAGTTATTCTTGAATTAGGCTCAAAGGAGCAATTGGGATTGTTCTTATTGTACCAGCCTCCCTGCTGTGTGGCAACATCCCTGCCTGAGTACTGGAAGCCATCTCAGGATTGGCAGTGGAGTTTCCCAGATTTATGGTTCTGAGAGACTTCAACTTGCTGTCTCTGGTGCGGATTTCCAAAGTGGCCTGGGAGTTCTTGGCCTCCTGTCAGGTGTGCTTCAAAATCCAGGAAAGAAAAACCCCAATTCCATAATGATAGAGAAGAGTATTTTTACTAGATAAGAACTGATAGAGACAAAATGAAAGCAAGATCTGAGGCAAAAGGCGCGTAAATTGCATATAGAAATAATCCCAAATCCCTCCCCACATAACCCCCTGAGCAAATCATCCAATCCCAGTGCCCCAAGATGTCATGTGGGCACACGTCCAGGTGGAGCTTCCATATCTGGTCTGCTGAAGTTGTTGACCTTGAGCAGGCTGTAAACATGTCCACCCAGCCTGGCCGTACGTGATGAGAACTTTCCTCCCTAAATCCCTAATCAGACACCTGAAGAGACATCTCCAGCACAGTTCCCCCGCCCAAATACCTAACCTTCCCTCCTCCCCCCGTTTCTATGGCAGCCGAAGCAAGCAGGCAGCGTGGAGGCTGACATTCGCCCTCCTGCAATAGGGACGTTAGTCCTAGGGAAACACAGAACATAACAAAAGAAAACCAAAAGAACTGACACCTCCATAATGGCCATGGGCAACTCCCAGGTCGTTCTTGGCTTTTCTTCCTTGGAAATAGTGGCCTGGAGATCCATCTTCATGACCTGCAGAGGAATTTTCCAGGCTTCTGGAGAATAAAATCACTTGGATTTGATTCCAGTTGGATACCAAGCATGGTGCAAGTGTTGTGGAGATGCCTGGAGAGCAAGCTTATCTGGAAATGGTTTGATTCTGTTGGACTTGAGAAAGGAGACAGTGTCCCATGGAATGCAAATGCCACACTCTGCAGATTAAATCCATGCTCCTCCTGGCTGGTTAATGCCACCCAAGAAGTGTATTGTGGATGGGTCCAAGCGATGGTGGATTCAGCCTTTTTGGAGGCGGTGTTTCTGGCAACTTTTAGAGAGGCACTGCTGTGCTCTCTATTCAAAAAGCCATCACTAGACCTCGCCATTCTGGACAACTTTGATTGAAGCTTTCCCGACAACTTTGATTGAAGCTTTCCCGACCTGCTCTCGAGTTGCCATAGGCAGGGGGATGGTGAATCGAGCCTCGCAGCTGTATCGAGGAATTTGCACCTCAGTCAGAACAAATCACATTCCAGCCGGCAAACATCAAGGCCATTTCCATGGAGATCCACAGTGGCTGGAGAGAGTGACTTCTACAACCCGCAAAATTGCTTCGTTGGGGAATGTGACAGATTTTAATTCTAACATTTTATTTATTTATTTATTATTTATTAGTGAGACTTATATACCGCCTCATAGTGCAAGCACTCTCTAAGCAGTTTACACCATTAAGCAATGTATATTTACATTGCCCCCAACAATCTAGGTCCTCATTTTACCTACCTTGGAAGGATGGAAGGCTGAGTCAACCCTGAGCCGGTGAGATTTGAACAGCTGAACTGCTGATCACAGTCAGCTAAAGTAGCCTGCAGTACTGCACTCTAACTGCTGCACCACCTTGGCTCTATGATTTTAATTTTAATTTAATTTAATTTATTTTTATTTTTATATACTGTTTTTATATTTTGATACTTTATTATACATGGCCCAGAGGCCATCTTTGAAGAAGATGAGCAGTTCAGGTATTCAAAAAATAAACAAATAAAATAAATAAACAACAGAAAAGTAGGTGATCAGAACCAAAGTAATAGTAAACAAAAAGATCTAGCAATCTTCTCCTAATCAGTTCTAGTTAAGAATTCAAATTTATGGAAACCCTCTGTTTGTTGCTCTTTTATTTTTTGCCTTGTAGATGTTACTGATAGTGATACATGCAAGTTGGTTTATTTTGATCACTAGAAAATTAAACCAACAGCACTGAAAAATTACAAATGCTCTTGTACACTACAGGTGTAAACTGTTACTTCAGAAATCACATGCACTTATAAGATCTCTCCATTCCTAATATGAAGTGGCATATAAACCTAAGTAAATCAAAGAAGAAACTCATGTATGCATTGTGCTATGTGTTTAATGCCTGCTGAAATGAATGAGAAATTTATAGATGGAAAATTTCAAAGATACATTCAAATACTGCACCTTAGAAAAATCTGGATTGTGATGAGTGACTATTGTGAATGAAATAAGGAAGTATGTGTACAGCATTATTAGCAATTTCTGTCAATAGAGGAGAGGAGGCAGAAAGAGAATCATTCAAGATATCAGATTGGTAGAAGATGGGTGACCTGACATATAGACACTCTACACAAAGATCAAGTAACCTCTGCCAAGAAAAAGATCTATAGAGAAGAATCTGAAATCTCTTTTCCCAGAAAAAAAAATGAAAATCTGGCAAACAAGGCCAGCAATTAGGGCACTTCTATTGTAACAACATCAGCAAGTAAAAAGCACTTTCCCCCAACTGGATATAAATATTTGCTCATACCACTTCATGCTTGAACTATCTTCTACATTCTTCTCTTTGTATTTGTATTACAAGTGTGAACATGGCGCTTCTGCTTCAATTTCATTTATCCACAGCCCCTGCCCAGACACCAAATTTAATGTTTGATTGATGCAAGCTCTTTGGCAGACAATTTTCAGCTTAAAAGAAATAAACAAACAAGCATAATGCAGACCATTTACTGCATCAAGAGAATGGTATAAAAGTATGTACCACCAACAAGTTAACTTACGCACATAGGATTAAAAATAGTTGCCATAAATTGCGGCAAAAATCCACTCAGACTACACAGAAGACTGAAATTAGATATCAGAACTAGCAATGCTAAAATGAAACCTAGTATTTATATTTATTTTTTCCACCCTGCAGGATGCCAAAATGATTATATAGCCTGGCATAAAAATTATAGTATGCAGAATTATACCTTTTAAAAGCTGAAATGAAATGTAACTTTCCCTTAAGGATGAATGTGGCAACTGCACTGAAACTGAGAACAAAGAGCTGAAAGAAATCAAAAGCAAAGAAAGCATATATAACTTTCACTACTGTCCATTTGGATTTAATCTTTCTCAAATGTCACTTTTACTGCAGCAATTTCTATTTTTACAGGAGATTAAATTGCATTTATTAGAAATTGCATTTAGGTCTGAAACTTTCAGTCTTTAATTATATAATTTTGGTCTGAAATGCCATTATATTTTGACAAGGTTCCTTTGTTTGCATTAGTGATTGATTTTATTGATGGAGTTAAATATTGTTTGACTGAAAGGCAAGACCGAAAGATCCCAAACAAATATATGCATGGTCATGCATGCAAGACAATAAGAACTCTATCCTGAATAATTTTGACCATTTCAATCTGCTTTCCGAAAAGTAGTACCCAAATCTGACCCAACTGACTTAGAATTCTGACAGTTGTGAACCAATGTGACCATGAGATTAAAGAAGCTCATTGGAATTAAATACTTCAATCCAGAAAACCTTCCTTGACCCTTTAAGTTTCAGTTTCTGCATAGTGAGTTAACAAAAAGAATGGACCAGTTTAAATAGATTAGGGAACTATCAATAGGCAAGGAGGTACATATTATTTTTTCTATCAATGTGTTAGAAGGATGGATACAAGAAGTCTAGAGCTAATGGGTATTGATTAATATGACAATTATCTACCTGTCCTTAAACTAGAACACTAGAAGTAGTTACCAGAATGAATAAAATGCAGTAGAGAGAAGTTCCCTGAAGATGGGAATATCATGAGTCCGAAAGCTCTCTGGTTCTGGTGATCGACCCAGATTCGATCTTGCAACATTATCCTGGGACTCATATATTTGCCTTCATTCGTAATAATTGTTCTCATTCAACTTAATAAAGGAAATGTTTTTCAATTATTTCAAAGAAAAAAGAATTGCAGATGAATTCTTAATAATACAAAGTAATGTTCTTGTACTTAGCTTATAAATTACTATATGTGGATGTGTTTTCTATTTAGTTACAATCTCATCATAAATTTGAATCACTCCTGGATCCCCACACTTCAGTTAAATCTCAGATAGGATACCAAAGAGACTTCTTCCATTAGACTTTTAATGGCATTACTAAGAATTGTGTCCTTGAAAATATTGCAGAATTTCTTCTTCCTCTGCATTGAGAAATCTTCCACCTTTTTCTCTGCCAAATTCAACAAAGTTTTGAAATATCATTTGAACCTAGCTTCACTGCCAATCTTTCTAATCCTTTAAAGTTCAGTTTAACTCCCTACGACCGGTTAGGTCCCACAGAATTGGTCTCCTCCAGGTCCCATCGACCAAACAATGCCGGTTGGCGGGGCCGAGGGGGAGAGCCTTCTCTGTGGGAGCTCCCTCCCTGTGGAACCAACTGCCTCCGGAGATCAGGGCCATCCCCACCCTGCTGGCCTTCCGTAAAGCAATAAAAACTTGGCTCTTCCGGCAGGCGGGGTGAAAGTGAGACCGAGCAGATTATACTTGGGTCTCCCCCCCCTTAGTTATGAATGTTGGAGATTTTTTAATTTTTATATCTTTTTAATTGTTATATCTTTTTATTTGTAATAGATTTGACATGTTGTGAGCCGCCCAGAGTCCCTCGGGAGTTGGGCGGCATACAAATCTATTAAATTAAATTAAATTAAATTAAATTAAATTTATCATTTTAGGACAACTCCAACATCAATTTCCAGGAGAGAAAAGAAGGAAGTTTTCTCCTTCTCTTTTCTCCTTGGTACTTGTCAGAAGCCCATCAAAACATTTTGCTCTAGTGCAATGCTAGCGATGTATGGTAGTTTGTACATCAGAGAAAGAACTGGAAATAATTTGTTCAGTGACAGTAGCACTGCTATGGTGTTTTCAGACTTTTACATTATATTAAAAGCCGTTTGGGAATACTTCTTCAATAAGAGGCTTTTCTTCTGAGACAGTGAGCAAGCTGAGACAGTGAGCAATCAGGTACTTGTTGCAATGCTATGTTAGACATGCAAGTGGCCACTGTCTGGATAAAGCAGACTACTTACATAGAAAAAAAAATGTTTGTTGCAAAGCAGACTATACTTATTTTTATCTTTTTTTAAAAGTATTTTGCTATTTTGTAATGATTTGCTCCAATTTTCATTCTAAATATTTTAATAGGTTTTTTGGGGGGAGGGGGAAGAAAATTTTGTAAGACAGCAAGTATGGCAAAAGTATAAATATTTCCCTGTTAAATAAGCACTTCAACTTCATATGTATGCTTAAGAAAGACAAGTAACGAAAGATATCCTTCTTCCTGCTTATCATCTGAATACGTTTGTTCCAAAATCCAAATCTCTGGCCCCCCTCCCCCAAATTTATGGATTCAGCTTTGCCAAGAACCCTGTGATGTCTCTAGCAGAGGAGCTTTTGAATGCTGGGCTACTAGGAAGGCACAAGCTTTGGGGAAGGTTATTAGTGGCTCATTACTCCTTTCTGGGCTGAAGCCAAGATGCAGGAGTTTGCAAAATTACTGAACTCAGCATTTCTCTTCTGCTGGAATGACATCTACAAATAAGCTGCCCCTTTGTGCTTGATACCTGTAGCTTTCTGCAGTGAAACCAAGAAAAAAAAACAGCCAGTTACGGCATACTAGTACATACAAAATTTCATAATGATTAACAATACTAGTAAAATAAATAAGGGGTTTTTGCTATATGGTGGGGAAAAGGAGGGGGGTAGGATGATGTTTTTCATCAACTCAGTTGCTTTTTTAAGCAAGTTTTCTTTGTTCCATTTTTCCAGCACTATTAAGTATTAATGGTTATAGATTTTTTAAAACTGTATAAAACAATTGAATGACAAAACAGATACCTCTACAAATGTTGTATTACTACTTTCCTTCCTGGCTTTTTTTAGGAGATTGGGACAACACTGTATTCTTCTTGCCAACAGTAGCATAAAGATAGTGACATCTGACCCTCTCATTTGGAGAAAAAGAGAAATCAAGAATTTGTCCATACTTGCCAAGACTGACCAAGGAATACAAGTATATAGGAGGAGCAGGAAGCTAGCCAAGGAGCTCAGTGGCTCATGAGGTTTAGGACACTGGACTGACGATTGGCAAGCTCTTGTTCGAGATCTGGTTGCTGCTGTGGGATGGGGTGAGTTCCCCTCACAGGCTCCAGCACCTGCCAACCCAGCAGTTCAAAAGTGGGGGACCTTTAATAAATAGATGGGTACCACTTTGGAAGGCAACTTATCAGGGACATGAAAGGAGTCCACCAGGCAACAACGATGGCGCTCTTCAATCATTTCAACCCGGAAGCACTTCAGTGCTCCCAACTTGAATGTTGTAGTAGGAAGCTAGCCTTTTGTACTCTGGGGCCACATCAACTTGTGTACAACTTCTGCAGGCTTGACTTGGCCTGGCACTAAAATTGCCTGTCAAGTGTTTTAGTTAAATCTAATACAGATATAAACAAAACATTCACCCAGCCTTACTTATAACATGTTTATGAAGTGTTCTGGCATTATTATTGGGCCAATCTCATTTGAGTCAGTCGCTCTTAGCCCAATCCACTTCACAGGATTGATATTGGAAAAATAGGAGAAGGAAGGAGTATTATGTATGTTTGCTGCCTTGAGTTACTTATAAAGTAATAAAGGTAAAATAAAAATCTAATAAAAATAATAATAAATAACTATTCACCAAGGCTGCATTATTATTACTATTAGTCTTTTCATCGTTCCTATCACCCATCTCCTCCCACTTATGACTGTATGACTGTAACTTGTTGCTTGCATCCTTACAATTTATATTAATATTGATTGTTTCCTGATTGCTTATTTGTACCCTATGACAATCATTAAGTGCTGTACCTCATGATTCTTGACAAATGTATCTTTTCTTTTATGTACACTGAGAGCATATGCACTAAAAACAAATTCCTTGTGCATCCAATCACACTTGGCCAATAAAGAATTCTACATTCTACATTAATAATAAATAATTCTTATATCATGAAAATAAGCCTGGGGTTTATTTATTCCAATCCATGAAAGGTAAATAAAATATCAACCTGATTTATTATACTATGATTTATATGTATATTATGACTATTTGCTTATACTCCTCTCTTAAATGCTTGTTTCATTGCCAAATAAAGGTGACTAATAAAGAGGATAGGTTTTATTTGCCAGATTGATAATACAATCCTATATGTGCATTCTGAGAACAGTTTTCAATAGGGCTGAAAGACTGCATTGGAAACTAATTTAAGCGACATCTCCTATTAACTGCTGTAAGTTATTATCTTTACCAGAGATTCCAGCTTCAGAATATAGGTTTGAGCAGTATATATTTTTGCTGGTTGTCAATGAGAAAGGATGCTGGTTATCTGATAAAGCATACAAACAATACAAATCACTTTTATTAAACCTCTACTGTTTAACAGTATAATATGTGCTAAGTTCTTATACTCTAGAGAGGATAATAAGAATGTTTTTCTTATTATGGTTAACTAAAGTCAGAAGACCATATGCCCATCTGGTGCAAGTCCCCACACTAGAAAAGTTAAAAATCTCTCCCAATGTGTGAATTTGAGTTTTATATCCTGTAGCATAATATCATGAGATTATCCCAGAACCTTGGAAGATGTAAAAATATTTCACCACGATAACGTAAAAAATGTTACAATAGTAAAATAATAGGCTTCAAAGTATTCATAAGGAGACATCTTAAAACAGCCGTTATCAGCTGGCATGAGTCACAGGTCAAATACAACAAAGGACAACAAAACAAAAATTGTGTGAGCAGTCAAAATATGGAACATAAATATGCATGCATGAAATAGAGCAGGGAAGAAATGACACAGAGATGAGCCAAAAACATGGATATGAAAATACCAGGCGGATAGCTAGGCACAAAGCCAAATGACAAGTCCTATGCCAAAACAAATTGTATTTTGTTAAAGAGTGGATCTCTAAGTGTATATAACCTGTGATTCCTTTGCAGCTGCATTAAATAGAACCAGCAGAAAACAAGACTTGGCTCTTGGCTCTTGTTACTAAAGGGGCAAGCAAGCCTACAATTGCAGTTTAGTAACCCAGTCTTGAAAATTTCCAAGTCAACTATGCTTGAATTCTAAGTCACAGGAAAGTAATGTCCAAAGCATATGAAAGAGACTCTGATTTTATACTACAATACATCTGTAGATTTAGAAGAGATGATGAGGATCTAGTTTTCCATACACGTTGCCTGAGATTCTTCAGAACTTTAAATATAAACATCCTAAATACATGCTAAATTTCATTTTAGATCCAGGCTTAATATTTCACTTGTTAATTTGCCTTTAATATTCTTGTTTCTCATTACCCACTGATTTTCATAGTTGGGAAAAGGGAACACGAAGGGCAAAGGGTAGGAACAGAAGGTAGGAATGACAGGGAAGAATAGTAAGGGCAGATAGTATTGTTGACAGCATCTGATCCACCAGATTAATGTATTTCTAAGAAGATTAACCAAATCCCAAATGCTCTGTGACAGGTCTCTCCTGTAAGCTTCTTGCTCATCATGTAAACAAAGGCTCCCTATTAAATATATTTCCCTGAACCCACTGCAGATAGCAGGTCAAAATGTTCATCATTTCTCTATACTAATAGAAAAACCAAC
Organism: Diadophis punctatus similis; assembly: GCA_023053685.1. Lineage (NCBI taxonomy): Eukaryota > Metazoa > Chordata > Lepidosauria > Squamata > Dipsadidae > Diadophis > Diadophis punctatus. The sequence goes on from JALIGW010000016.1 coordinate 261,062, forward strand.
ATGAAAAAGTCATAGAAGGAAGAAAAACAAAAAACATAGAAAACAGAGGGAGCTTGGAATATATTAAAAATCATTATTTCATTCACTTCCTCTTTTGCTTATTTCTACCTAATACTATCTAGGTCTCTCTGGAAAGGGAGGGCAAATGGGCACGTAAAACCCGAACCATCTTAGTAGCATCAATAAGCAGACTGGTCCTATATGGACACGGCCATGAATGACCTCATCAGGCTTTGGTTGAACAAAACATCATCCACAACAACAGCCACAACCCTGTAGCAAATGAGGGGAAATACCAATAAGAATCCATTAAAATTAATGAAACCTGATTCCACAAAAAATAAAGAAATCACAGCCCTGCTGAGCCTTCCAGACTCCTTCAATGAACTTTTCTCTCAGAATATAATTAACTAGTAGCTGGATACCCGTTTCACTACAAAACTATGTGTTCGGGCTTGATAAACTGACAGTTAAAGCTTGAAAATGTTCCAACTCTGTTCCAACTGCCAGTTGCCTTATATTTTCCTTCCTTCCCTCCCTCTCTTCTCCTTCCTTCCTTCCCTCTCCTTCCCTTCCTTCCTAAACATTTATAAATATATTGTAATGATTTTGTTCTGTTGTACAGTGTTCCTCTTTACAATGGGTATCTGGAATAAAAATTTTATGTTTTCAAATAACTCTATTAAAAATGAAAAACGGGGGTCAGCTAAAGTATTCTACATAGAGTTAGTTAATATTTCACAGGACAGATTCAACAGGGAAAAGGGAAACCTGAGCTGATATTGCCCAAGCGTACAATTTTGTTGTTTGGGGACAGAGAAATGCCAGAAACAATGCATGCGGATTAATACATTAAGAAGACAAAAAAGGAGATATGGATGGATTAAAGAGAAATGAATTATTTTATTTGAAAGTATTTTAAGGTTCTGAATGTTAATTTATCATTATAAATATAATAACCTGGATGTTGTTTAGGTTGTCTTAAATCACATTCAGGCTTTTGAACATCTGACAATATTATGCATATATTCAGATCACACCATATTCATGAAAAAACCTCTGAAGATATGACTCTCTGAATAGACACATTAAATTCTTGTAAATCTCAATGAAAACACATGGTACACTGTTCAAATCAGAACTGCAATAAACAATGGCATTAATAACAGCACCTGCATATTTATTGATGCATTTTATTCTTATTAGTACAGGTAGTCCTCAACTTACAACATTTCATTTAATGACCATTCAAAGTTACAACGGCCCTGAAAAAAGTGAGTTATGGCCGTTTTTCACACTTATGACTGTTGCAGCATCCCCATGGTCACGTGATCAAACTTGGCAACTCATACAGTATATATGATGGTTGCAGTATCCCGGGGTCATGTGATCACTTTTTGCATCCTTCTGACAAGCAAAGTCAATGGGGAAGCCAGATTCATTTAACAACTGTGGCAAGAAAGGTCATAAAATGGGATAAAAATTCACTTACAAATGTCTTGCTTAACAACTGAAATCATGTGGTCGTAAGTTGAGGACTACCTGAATCGCAACAGATTCATGAAAATCTAGTCATAAGTCATGTGGTTGCCAACCATCTATAAACAATAAACACCTCATCATGTTTTGTCATATTTTTTCTTTAATCAACTTTATTAAGTTTCAAAGAAATAAAATACAAAATAACAAAAAAGAAAAAATTGTGACAAGAATTCTTTTAAAAAAATATTTCCAGCTTTTTAGTAGATATAAATATACAGTATATTAGAATAACCTTTAATTTTAAATTAAAAAAGCACAAAAACTTCATATAAAAATGAAGATTAAACAATCAAAACAGCATTAGAATTAAATAACAACATAACCTATTTCTCTGTTTAAACTTAGATATAAAAATGCACCATATTTCTGTAATCAAAACAGATCTAATCATTAAAACTAAAATAAAAACTTCCTTGCTAGCTTTCTCAAGGAAAAACATTCAAAAGTGGTTTGTTTCCAAGTAAAAACAAAGCTAGTTAGGCATTTGTCTTTCATCAAAGTAGTCAGTTTTACCATCTCTGTCAGTTCCATTAATTTCACAATCTACTGTTCAGTTGTTAGGGATTTGTGTTTCTTTCCACCTCTGTGAATTTTAGTCATACTTCTTTATTTATGCTATGTCTTTTACTATTAACCACCATAGACTGCAACTGATTTCTGAACACAATTACGGAACAGTCCTTCTTCTTAAGAAAGTATTCATGAATAAAAGAGGGGAGAAAAGATTCTTAACGAATTTCCTTTTTTTTGTATAATTCCCACATCCACATTCAAAAGCAGATGGGGAGAGGAAAATAGGAAAAATACAGGTAGTCCTCAACTTATGACCAGTCCCTTAATGGCTGTTCATAATATTGAGAGACCCTGCAAATGTACTTACAACCAGGTTCCAAAGTTGCAAAGGTTGGGTTCCCCCAGTGGTCATGTGACTGTATTTGGGATGCTTGGCAACTAGCCTGCATTTGCAGCATTCCATTTACGTGACTGCAATTTATATTGTTTTTGTAGAAAATAGGAGGGGTTATGTCCAGTTTTCATTCAAAAACCCCTCATAGCAAATAATGGATTCGCTTAAAGACAATGATGTTTGCTTAAGGACTGTGGATTCACTGAATGACCATGGTGATTTGCTTAATGAAGTTTGTAAAATCGGGTCAGTCACATGAAGATCTGCTTTACAACCATCGTGACTTATGGCCATAATGGGCAGGCTCCATTACAGTTTTAGGTCAAGCACTGCCTGTAATCTAAAATCTCCCTATCTCTTCAGTTCATGGAAGATTCTGCTCATAGAAGACAAAACTAGTGCTGAAGACATTTAATACAAAAAAAGCAAGTTATTAATAGTTATATTTTGTGTCGAGGTTTCAATGTTTTCTGATATAAAACTCCCTTCCAACTCTGTTAAAATATTGGAATATTTTTAAAGCAAGTACTTGCTTTTCCAAAAAGTACTTGAGCTGAGAAAAAGGAAAACAGAGAAATCATGGGGTACCAGAAAGAAAGAAGGATTAAGACAGAGGTCCTGAAACTTGGCAACTTTAAGACTTGTGGAGTTCAACTCCCAGAATTCCTCCGCCAGATATGCTGGCTGGAGAATTCTGGGAGTTGAAGTCCACAAGTCTTAAAGTTGCCAAATTTGGGGACCCCTGGATTAAGAGTATACTTCCCAATATGAATAGCTAGAATGCTGCAGTGGCATAACGTAGTCACCATCATATATTTGTAACATATCTATTAAAATTTATAATTACTACAGGAGAGCAATAAGAATACTATTTTATAGTACAGTAATTTTTCTGACTGCTTATAAGTTCTGCAAATCTCAAAGTAATCCAGTAAGGTAAAGTAGCATTATCCCTATCCTACAGATCAAGTTAAGAAATAGTTACTTCCTTAAATTTATTCAACCAACACTGCAGCAACTTTCCAAGTGAGAAGTGAGTAAATTTGACCACTTAGACAATATGTATGGCCTTGTTTCAGATCAACCTTAGCTCAAAAATCCTTGAATGTCTCTGCTAGTAATGATCTGTCAAATGCCAGAAACAGAAAGAATAGCATTTCTTCTAATTTATGGCTCTAGCCTCTACAATGAATGTGTCAGCCCTACTTATACAGTACATGAATACACACATTAACCTCAAATGCCATTTTTCTTAATGTTTTAATTTAAAGTTATTAGTGTTTGATTATCCTCACCATCTCTCCCCTCTGCCACCTTTATGATTGATAAAAAGGCTTCTTACAACTTGCAGTTGCCCTGTGGAATTCCCCATCCTGCCAAAAGTAATTTGCATTTTTCAAATGCTCTTGATAATCTCATAGCTATTAACACTCCATGAGAACAGATTATAATGGTCATAAACATCATTATTCATTATTAATTTTAAGACAGATCTTAAAAAGCCTCTTGGGGCAATGCTCCCATGGGCTAGGCATTTTATAGATATTATGAACCCAAGAGAAATATTTCTACTTTCTCAGCCTGTTTGCTCATAGTACTGCTTTATAGTTATCATCTACAACCTATTAACATCCTACTGAGATTCAGAGATTGTCTTTTCCTCAGCTCAGAAGTGGTTTGCATTCTGTACACATACTCCTCAAGAAATGACAGGCCACTTAACGATCATTCAATGTTATGATGGACACCCCAAAACTACATGCAATTCTATTTCAAAGTTATGAAAGCTGCAATGCCCCTGCAATCATTCACTCTTACAATAGATCACAGGGATGGTTCAGATCTTTCCACCTGTCTTCCGCCATCCTGCTCCAATTGGATGCCACAGTGCTTGAGCCTCCTCCCCATGCCGGTCATTACTTGCGGCAGTTCATTTAATGTTGGTTGTCCTGACTTTCAAACCTAATGGGCAGGCTCCATTACGATTGTAACTCAAGGACTACGTGTACTTTTAAAATGAAAAACCCAAACTTTCAAAAAGCCATGAATCTCTTGAAGAATCAAAACATTTCATTTAAAAGAAAATTCTACCTTTTGGAAGTCAGTCCCTAGTCTTTAAAGATTACACACAGGCAGAGATATGTAGATATATATGCTCATTGTTAGAATAAATATTTGGATTGATTAAAATATGTAAGCACTTTTTTTTAAAGATCAATTATATTTCAAGACTCAGTAGACAACCTGTAGCCACAGTCTGAAAGTTATTTTCAATCTACTCCTCAAAAAGACTGGCATAATTTCCAGACATTTTGAAGCAGGAAATATTTTTAAAATCTATGTTAATCATCACACTTTAAAATGCTACCAAAATTTTTCACAGTACACATGGACACGGCTTCTCCAGGGCTTTTGTGATTCCATCATCCAATTTGGCCAAGCTTTGCAATCTATCTTGCAAAGCCTGCATATACCAGGTGGTCCTTGACTTACGACCAGAATTAAGCCCAGAATTCATGTTGCTAAGTGAGAAATTTGTTAAGCGAGTTTTGCCCCATTTTACAACTGTTCTTGCCGCATTTGTTAAGTGTTAATCACTGCAGTTGTTAAATGAGTAAAAGCTCTTAAGTGAATGTGGCTTCCCCCACTGACTTTGCTTGTCAGAAGGTCTCAAAAGGTGACCACATTGCAACCGTCATAAATGTGAGTCAGTTGTCAAGCATCCGAATATAAATCACATGCCCATGGGGATGCTGCAACGGTCATATATGTGAAAAATAGTCATAAGTCACTTTCTGCAGTGCTGTTATAACTTCGAACGGTCACTAAACAAGCTGTTGTAAATCGAGGACGGCCTGTAGTTTTATGCTAGTCCAATATGCTGATGATTTTCTTGTCACTGCCCCATCCCTCCCTGCTTGCTTAGATGCCTCCCGAAGGAATGACTAAGCTTCATTCAGTCTACTCATTCCTTTAGGATAGACTGAAACAATTAGGATGGCTCAGATAAGGTTACTGTCATCAAGTCCTCAAACTCCTTTTATATAAATGCAGTCTCACTGTCTGAGATTACAGTGACAAGGTTTTGTTTTAGTTTTACAATTCATTATACTTTTAGTAAGTATGTCTAAATATTCAAAAATGACTTACCTTCTTTTTCTCTTTCATTTCTAGCTTTCATAGTTGCATGTTATCTATTGCTTTTACTAATCTGATCTTTGTGTCTTGGAAATGTCCTTATCTTTTCATGGGGTGTATGGGGTGCTCAGGGAGAGGTAGCACCTCTGGTGTAGGGGCCTGTCGTGTCCTTTTACGGCAGCTCATTTTAGGGCAGCTTTTAGGGCAGCTCGTTCACCTTTGGTCCCCACCTGTCACTCAGCTCTCACCTGTGGCTCCTAGCAGCTGTAGCATGCGCAGAGGCCACACCCCGGGCAACAGCTTCGACAGGCTGGCCAAACCAGGTTTAGAGTAGCCGTTGGGTCATCGACCTTCGGTGAGATAGGGACTTGTCTATCCTGAGCATGTGAAGACAGATTCTGGCGGACTGAGCGGATGAAACCTACTAGAATAGGACAACGGTCATGAAGGCAGTCTCTGCATGTGATGTGGTACGCTAAGAGCATGGCAAGACACGAAATACGCCCTGGTCAACCACTGCGCCCAGTCCTTCTCCAACTGTCTCGACTCTTGTCCTGCTATTTGGAGCAAGATGGAATCTGGGAAGAGAGAGTGAGGCTGACTATGCGCACCTCTCCCTCACTTTAATCCAATTGACGCGCAAGTCTTGACATCCCCCCCAATTGATAGATGTCAAGGTCCTCTTTGAATACGATGAACGAACATCATCATCTTTTCATGAACTTGTCTAAGTTTGTCTTAACATTCCTACGTTCTCTACTGTTTTCACTTCTTTGCAATCAGATGTACCCTCAGTAACCCTACTGGTTGGCATTACTGTTGCCTTATTAATACTCACCATTAACCCACCTTCTATTTTCATTTCATAATGGACTCTATAAGGTTTTTTATTTTGTTTTTGCTTTCTGTTTTAAAAAAAAATTGTGTTGTCTGCATATCTCAAACTGTTTAGTATTTTGACCTCCAATTTTAATTCCTGTTCTCATATCTTATAGTTCTGTCATTTATATATTTGCTGAATAATTTAAACAGATATGTGGACAATAGGCATCCTTGTCTGACCCCTTTCTCTATTCTGAACCACTTTTGTTTTTCTAAATTTAGTTCTTATAATAGCTTCTTGTTCTTTGTAAAAATTCCTTGGAAAAATAATCAAATGTTCTATTACACCCTTTCTATTTAGATGCTTCAACATCTAAATCATGAGTTACAGAATCAAAAGTATTGTTTTAGTCGATGAAGAAAATATGAACCATTTCCTTGTATTCTTTTGCTCTAGGCATTATCCATCTTATCATGTCTAATCAGGGGTGGGTTCTAACTTACCTCGCTGCCGGTTCGTTTCCTCCTGCGCAGCGTGGGCGCGCCGTGTGGGCGCACCGCATGGGTGCGCATGCACTTCGCGTGCGCAGTGGCAAAAAATCTGCAAAAATCCCCCCCCAAAAAAGCCAAAACAAGATGGCGACACATGCACAGTGCCGGAAACTCAGCTTCTGCGCATGCTCAGGAGAAAAAATAAATAAAAAAATTCAAAAATATTTTTTTTCAAAAAAAAAAAAGATGGCGGCGCCCAGGGACCGGCACCAAATGAACCTGTTCCGTGACATCACCAGTGGGTCGCTACCAGTTTGGGCTAATCAGTCCAAACCAGGAGGAACCCACCTCTGTGTCTAATCATAAGTTTAACTGGCTTTTCTGAAATCTACCTACTCATTTGTCATTCCTCTGTATGTATTTCTATTGTTTCTTGTAAGATTTTACACCAAATTTTACTTTCATGGGGAATTAGGATTAGCATTTAATGCAGGCTTTTGTATCTCCCTTCTTGGTAATGAGCATATATGAATAATCTTCCAACTTGGATAAAATGAACTAACTCTTCCCAATACTTCTCCTATGGATTGTTTTCTTTAAAAATATTTTGAACATTACTTTGTAAGTAAATTAAATTGTAGTATTTTCTCCCTAATGCTAGGCTTTAACGAAAGTAAACTAAATGGCTAAACATTGCTAAAATTAATTACTTTCACTTACCTACTATAAATATCAATTTTAAAATTTATTGTTTACATCAGTAAATTATTTTGCTGTTATAAAAAACACTAATATTAGTGTTATCAAAACTGAAAATGTACGCAGTGGAATCACAGATGGGTATTGGACTGCAAAAAAATAAATCCCTGAATCTTCTCATTTTTCCTGTACATGCGGGTTAATTGTTAGTTACACTAATCTATTCCTTACTTATTTATGGACTTCTAGTGGACTTTATTTTAATACAGGGAGGTGGTGGATAGTAGTGGAAGAGTAATTGCTTCATTTTTTCTTAAAATTAGAATCAGAAAAAGACACTGGCATCATCATAAACAAGATGCTAACCCCAAGTTCTAAGCAGAATTTTCAGTAAGATCTTTTTAAAAAAATAATCATCGCTAAGCATGTTTTTTTCTTTTTCGTTTTGCTTAATTGCTAAACAGTGCTAATCTTTGGAATATGCTAATACTGTAAAAATGTGTCACGTAACCTGTAATTTGAATCTCCAAACAGATTTGGAGAAACTAGGAAAGAGATAGTATTTGGCCTCCAGATCTAATCATCTGGAACATAGGTAGGAGGAAACTAAAATTCTCCCTTGGCAATTATTTTCAAATCCCTCCAAAGCTAGCTGGATACTTATAGTCTTTCTTTTATAATTAAAATGCTTCTCCACAATGAAGACATATATATTTTCAAAGAAAAAGAAGTATGAATTTTGAAATAAGAATCTATAGACTACGTTGGCTCCCTTAAATTCAGAAAATATTATGAAATCTAATAATGAAACAAAGAAAAATCTAGACAATTATATTCAGAGCACCTAAACAAGAAAATAGTTATCTCTTCTGAAATTAACATTTTGACCTTTTCCATCTAACTGAGCATATGTATATGAATCCATTTCAATTTCTAATTTGTACATTTAAAAACTTATGTTTTTCAGTTTATCCCTAATTTCTAATTTACACATTTAGAAACTTACATTTTTCAATAACTCCCTCCATTGCTCCCAAAATCAAGTCAAATCTGACTAGATGTTGTTACATGTTCTCATACTCCATGTCCGGCTGAATTAATTCAGAGAAAGTAAATTCTTTCAAAATAATGTTTATGCTCTCAAGCCTAGTCACTAAGCTATTAATGGGGGGGGGGGGATACAGAAAAGCAGAGCACGTATGAGCTCACCCACAGAAAAGAAACAATTTTCCCCCAAAAAAAGTCTAAGGCAAAAAGAAAACCAAGAAAAACTCCTGCTGAAGTTACCAGTTTGTGTTGGTATGTTAAGTGAATCAAATGCTCACTATGTGGTATTTTTTGCCAGAAAATGGAAGTAAACCCTGTTTTCTGAAAAAAAAAGTAAATCAGAGTTATATGACCATTGGATGCTGCAAATAGCTATAAATGTGGGCTGGTTGCCAAATGCCCAAAATACATGACCACAGTGACAAGCAAACGTCAGAACTTCGAATCTGGGTCATCAGTCCCTTTTTCAAAGTCTGTTGTAACTTCAAACAGTCACTAAGCAAAGAGCTATAAAGTGTAAGAGGACTAAAAAGCCCACTGCAACAACATTGCCAAAAAGGCATTAAGAGTTGTAAACCTAATCTTGCGTAGCTTCTTCTCCAGTAATATTACAGTATTAACCAGAGCATACAAAAGGTCACCAGACCAATCCTTGAATACAGCTCATCTGTCTGGAACCCACATTGCATATTGGACATTAATACAATAGAGCATGTCCAGAGATATTGTTCTGCCCCAGCTACGGACCACAATGAATGCAGCACATACGAAGTCTGTACAAACCTTAGTTTGCTAATTAAGGACTACTAATGAGCTTTCTTAGTAGTCATAAAACACAAATACAGTTTAAAGCAGTCTTTTCTGAACACCGGCTGTTAATTCAACTTCATTAACAGCCAGCACAACAAAATAATAACTCAATTCTGAGTAAACAGTCTTGTAGATAACAGCAATCTTACGGTGGTTGGCAAAATGCCCAGAAGCAATTTGCAGGAAAAATGCCAAGAGAGAGAACAAGAAACGTAAGGAGAAACAGCTTATAAGTTTACATACCCTGGCAGAATTTATGATTTCCTGGCCATTTTTCAGAGAATATGAATGATAACACGAAAACCTTTCTGTCACTCATGGTTAGTGTTTGGCTGAAGCCATTTATTATCAATCGACTGTGTTTATTCTTTTTCAATCATAATGACAACAGAAACTACCGAAATGACCCTGATCAAAAGTTTACATACCCTAGTGATTTTGGCCTGACAACATGCACACAGGTTGACACAAAGGGGTGTGAATGGCTATTAAAGGTAATCATCCTCACCTGTGATCTGTTTGCATGTAATCAGTGTATGTGTATAAAAGGCCAATGAGTTTCTGGCCTCCTGACAGACCCTTGCATCCTTCATCCAGTGCTGCACTGATGTATCTGGATTCTGAGTCATGGGGAAAGCCAAAAAATTGTCAAAGGATCTGCGGGAAAAGGTAGTTGAACTGTATAAAACAGGAAAGGGATATAAAAAGATATCCAAGGAATTGAGAATGCCAATCAACAGTGTTCAAACTCTAATCAAGAAGTGGAAAATGAGGGGTTCTGTTGAAACCAAACCACGGTCAGGTAGATCAACTAAACTTTCAGCCACAACTGCCAGGAAAATTGTTCGGGATGCAAAGAAAAACCCACAAATAACTTCAGGTGAAATACAGGACATTCTGAAAACATGTGGTGTGGCTGTTGCAAGATGCACAATAAGGAGGCACTTGAAGAAAGATGGGCTACATGGTCGAATCGCCAGAAGAAAGCCATTACTACGCAAATGCCACAAAGTATCCCGTTTACAATACGCCAAACAGCACAGAGACAAGCCTCAAACCTTCTGGCACAAAGTCATTTGGAGTGATGAGACCAAAATTGAGCTTTTCGGCCACAACCATAAACACTACATTTGGAGAGGAGTCAACAAGGCCTATGATGAAAAGTACACCATCCCTACGGTGAAACACTTATTATTGAGACTGATATGGAACCCTTCAGGATAATATAAACTCATGCAATTTCACCTTCAAGTAATAACTCTGGTCAATCTTGATAGAAAATCTATGATTGTCTGTGATCAGAATGTAATTGTATGTACATTGTCTGTTACACTATACATTGTACCATCAACTGTAAGACATCTTTGAAAAAAGAGAAAGATGTAAGACAAATACATTTATTTGTCAGATAACTGCTAAGTCATTATCTTATTAAAAATTGATAGTGAATTATGAGTTATCTTCATGTTTAAATTATAATAATACAAGATGGGCTGATATACATTATCAGATTATAATATTTACACTAAAAGCCTGGAATGGCCTCTATTAGTGTTTTTCAAGCTTGACAATTAAGATGTGTGGATTTCAACTCTCAGAATTCTCTAGGTGGCATGTTCACTCCATACATCTTAAAGTTGCCAAATTGGAAAACACTAGTCTGTATATGTACTTTCTGATGAGCTGTGGTTTTCAACAGATAAATGAATGCATTTGATTTATCTATCCTCTTGTATAAAATTCAGAATGCCATGTTCCATAACAATTACAGAAAGTTATTAATGTGGATAATATTTGACATCTTCTCATGGGACACAGTAATACTGAATTAATTCACAGTTCCATATTTCTCTGAGATCCTAGGATGGGAAGTTACTGCACTGCATATAACTATTATTAATCAGGCTTTCACTGCACTTTTTTTCTCAGAATGTGCTCAGTTTACATGTAAAGGGATCTATTTATCCAGAGCCTGAAGGGTAATAGGAAACCGAAAGGCCAACACTATGTATATAGAAAGAATATATCAAGGTCATATACAGGATTTAAATCAAGATTTTGTGTTTCTTTTCCTTTAAAATACATCTCTGCACAGATATTCGTACCAGGAAATTCTCCCTGAAATATTCAAAAATGATACCCCCCCCCTTTCTTCTGGAAGTCTTCCCAAAGATTCAGTAAATTATGCAAAGGATAAACTGAATTCTAAAAGATGACCTTTCTATTCTGTCCTGGTTTCGTTTTCCTATTACAGGAATATTGGTTTTCATTATGGCAGTGGTTCTCAACCTTCCTAATTCCACAACCCGCGACCCGGCCGTGACCCACCCCGCCGCCACGACCCCTGCCACGCCGCCACCATTTGGGTTTTTACCTTCTGCGCATGCGCAAAGCGTTCTGCACATGCACAGAGGGTAAAAGAACCCAAATGGCGGCGTCCGGGCGAAGTCTCCCGACCCCTCTGAAAGGGTCGTTCGACCCCCAAAGGGGTCGCGACCCCCAGGTTAAGAACCGCTGCATTATGGGGTGATTGTACAGAAATGTACAAGGACCTTTATTCAATTCATCATTTTTCACTTTTCGTCAGGCAATTGCATGTTTGTCCCAAAAGATTTTTGATCCAACATATATTTCGGACAAGACAGTTAATGTGGATGTTTCTGCTTCCTTTGTAGCAGACTGATCATTACAAGATAACAAGAGACATAAATAATAAGCTTATCTTCTGTGAGATAGTAGAGTGGTTAGGTGATTTACCTGCAAAGGGGTCTTGGGATCGCCTGAGAAGATGGTTCTTTTTAATTTGTTGGCAGTTATGTTAATACTCTGCTGGTGCGTGCCTAGAATATTCCAGTGTTCTTGGGCAGGCCCACTCTCCCCTCCCTCCAGACCAGTATAGACAAGTTGGCCAACTTAACATATTTGCTAGTACAGTACTTCAATAAAAAAAATCTTCTCATATCTCATCCCTTATCAATAGTCAAATTATAAAAAAACCCACATCATTCAATCCTGATCAGCAAAGATCTATTACCAGAAATATTAACTTACATATTTTAATCTTAATCAAAAATTTCAATTTTATAATCCAAACTCATCATTTTCTCTAAGAGACAAAACAGAACAAATATCTTCCTACTTATAAACAAGTATTTGAATCCTGGTCAAAAAGAAATCCCATTAACAAGTATCAGAAGCCACACCATATATATTTTAACTCTTATCAAACAGATTCACTTCTTTACATTTTTAAAAAGCTTGAAATTTAGTCCCATCAAGCAGTGTCCCACAAGTTGATTTCTTCTTTGTCTTCTTCCTGGAACAGCTTGATCAGTTCCTCTTTGTCTCTTTTCAGAGAATATTTCCTTGGTTCCACACATTGCTTTTGTAAATCCAAAGTAAGAAGGCCTTTCAAGTCATTCTTCTGATTTATTATTTGTATGTCCCCTTTAATTATTAAAACATCAACTGGTTTCATTTGTAAATCCATTTTGACATAGTTTTCATACTTCTGCTAACTTGGAAAAAGATTGGCAGTGGTTCTCTTGTTGAAGTAACCAGCAATGTTACTAATTCTATTTGATAGTAATTGTTATAAGGAAGACTTAAGTCTAATATTGGAAGTGTTCATTTGGGATTGTATTTGAATGGCATTGTCATATAATTTATATATATATATATATATATATATATATATATATATATATATATATATATATATATATATATATATATATATATATATATAAATACAAATTATTTTATTCTATTAATTATTCTATTAATTATTCTCTTTTTTTAACTGTTCGCCTCCATAGCTTTGTTTTTGTTGTAATGGCTTGGGAATTTTAGCTGTACATAAACTAAGCTAAACAGGGGAGGGAGAACAAGTAATTCTCAGATTGCAAGAGCAACTGGAAACAGAATTTCCATCATTAAATGATGCAGTTGCAAAGCACAATATCATGTGACCACATTGGTTAGCAATAGCAATCCTGATAGCCCGAGCTGCCAGTGTAATTCCAGGGCCACACAGATCATTAAACAGCAAGAAATGGGACGCCAAGGCAAGCAGTCCAATGGGTGTGCAGCAGGGGTGGGTTCCTCCCGGTTCGGGCCGGATCACCTGAACTGGTAGTGACCTGCTGGTGATGTCACTGTCGGTGCTGTTCCGTGCGTGCCGCCATCTTTTTTGTGGATTTTCCCCCTTACGCGGCTTGAAAAAGAGCCTGCCCGCAGGTGAATACTGACCTTTATTTCTTCACCTGAAGCACAGCTGATGAGCTCCTCAGCTGTGTTTCAGTCTAATTCCTGCCTCTGAGCATGCGCGGAAGTAAAATCGCGCGATGGGATATGTGTGCGCATGAGCGGAGCGTGCACACGCATGCGAAACATCGCGATGCGAACCGGTGGCGAAGGTAAGTGGAACCCACCCCTGGTGTGCAGGGGGTGCTGCAAAGGATATGTGGGTAATGTGGGGAGGAGGTGCACAGCAGGCTACAATGTTGCCGGGTATGCAGATGTCTCAGACAGCACCATGGGCAAGCAACAGGGAATGGCTGGCTGTAGAATTCTGGGAGTTGAAGTCCACAAGTCTTAAAGTTGCCAAGTTTGAAGACCTCTGGCCTATCCTGTCTCTCCTTAAAATTTCTCCAGTGGTAAACAATGCTTTTTTTTTTGAAAGAAATGAAGAAGGTAGCAATGTTCTAAAAATTCTTTCAACATATATCTAAAGAGCAATTAGCTTTTTTAAAAAACCACAACAACGTATACACAGTATTGGCTTTAGCATCTAAGTAAAATTAAAATCAATGTGTAAGGTTTCCTATTGTCAGAATAAAGATGCAACAGCTAACCTAGCTATATTCCCTACAGAGTTGGTGCAGTCTTTTATCTTTCTTAGGTAAATGGCCAGCACTTTTAGTGATGGAGTGGGTGGTAGTGATGCATACCATTGAAACACCTATTGATCTTGTTAGTTCAATTACATATTGACTTTTGTGTGATGCTGAACAACTCTTCTAGCCTAGAAGGGAATTCAAATTTACAGGCAAGTTTCTTTATAGAATATACTGGTTACTGCATTTCAGCCTTTTTATCTATGTTGTTTTTCAGAACACACACACACACACACACACACACACACACACACACACACACACTCATATACAGTATATATAAAACACACACACACACATATACACATGTATGTACAGTATATAGCAAGGGTCAGCAACCCATGGCTCTGGAGACACATGTGGCTCTTTCATCCCTCTGCTGCGGCTCCTTGTAGCCAGTCGGCTCCACAATTGATAGGATTTTTGGTTAGGACAGGTAGAGGAAAAAGGATGCCACACAGGAGGAGACTCTATGGTGGGGGAACCAGATTTCCGGTTGGCAGAGGAAGAAGGCCGCGCTAGGAGAACACTCTATGGTGGGGGAACCGGACGTCCAATCGGCTCCAGAATTGAATGAGGGGCTTTGAGTATTTAAGGTTGCCGACCCCTGGTATATAGTATATAATATATAGTATATATAGCATATACACACATATATGTACAGTATACTGTATTTATATATGATAATAAACAGGCATTGTGTTATTCATAGTAGTATCAATGATGCTCAAATGCATTAAATTTTAAAAAAAGTCTTGAAATGGACCAAATCATATGAGATAAAGGAAAATTTGCATGACTTCCATTTACTCATATGTACTGTCATTTTTTTCACAAAAAATTGGTTCTATTTATTGATTTGGTAGCCTTGCATTGAATGAAATCATAAAATGTCGAGTGCCACCAGAAAGAGTTGCTAATCTACAACATACCAAATATGGGAGCTTAGACTTGGTTTGTTCCTATCTACATTTTTCTTTAAAGTGTTTTGTGCAGAAATTTATGGAGTTTATCGTTTTGTCCACTGTTGAAAATAAAAAATTCATATCAGAAAACAACATCCGGCAAATGCCTGGGACATCTTTTGTAAAAAGTATGTAGAAAACAAAGAAAATTTCTGATTCTATGTCTGTCATGCAGTTTTTATAATTATATATACTACATTACCCATACCAGATAGCAAACACAGCTCCTCATTTCCCTTTGGCACTATACCAGAGGTGGGTTTCAGCAGGTTCTGATCAGTTCTGGAGAACCAGTGGCGGAAATTTTGAGTAGTTCAGAGAACCGGTAAATACCACCTCTGACTGGCCCCTGCCCCATCTATTCTCTGCCTCCCGAGTCTCAGCTGATCAGGAGGAAATGGAGATTTTGCAGTATCCATCCCCTGGAGTGGGGTGGGAATAAAGATTTTACAGAATCCTTCCCCTGCCACGCCCACCAAGCCACACCACGCCCACCAAGTCACGCCCACAGGACCGGTATTAAAAATTTTGAAACCTACCGCTGCACTACACTTAACTGTTTAGCAGTGGCTTGGATCCATACTACAGAAGAATTTTTTTTTAATCTAACATAGAGACCAGTCCAAAACAGTCAAGATTAATGCTCATGATTCTCAGATATTAAAGTTACCTCTATATTAAAATGCAGCTTATAAATTGGGAACTGAAATAATATTTTGATCTTCTATTGTTCCACTTTGTCATTTTAATAATTTTCCTACTTGCTATTACATGAAATCCAATTTTTTTAATTTTCCACATGTACTGATCATCACAGACTCATGAGCTCTGAGCTTTAAACCAAAATTATTTATTTATTTGTTTTGGGTTTTAATGCAGCTTTTGTAATACAAAATGAGAATGGCAGCAGGCTTAGAGAGAAGTAGGAGCTTCCTAGTTGCCATGTTTTCCAAAAAAGAAATCATATTCAATACAATAAATGTATTATAATATACGGTAATATAAAATGTACTTGTGTCATGTCAATTATTTCAAAATAGTAAAAAATATTTTAAAAAACCTACCTTCAATTCTTTTATATAGGACTACATATGTATCACTATATCTATAGCAGATGAGAAAGAGGATAAATATTTTCAGCTAGAGTTCTATACTTTAATCCGACCTTGTACTACTAAGAGATTATGGTACCACCATTATAAATAAACAAGGGGAAAAAAACTAGTCATGCTGAAACTACTGTACTGAAAAAAAAGGGGGGGAATGCCTTGTCTTGGCTTCTGTTCTGATAGTATCTGCACCCTTTTTCTTTAACTCCAGAAAGAAATTGGGGAATTCACTTTTTACCTTATGGTCAACAGACAACCAAAGCTTCATAATACAGATTACCTACAACATTGATGCACACTGAGTCACAGCTGCCATGTCCTCTTTTGGTAGAACGAAGTGTACAATATCACTATATGGGATAGTGCCATCCAAGTTGCCAATTGGAGGTGGGGGGGGAGGAATACTCAGCAGAATTGTTGTTTCCCTTCCAGGTTTCACAAGTCCAGTTCTTTAATACAGTTGCTATGTATGTGCTCTTTTTAGAAAGTCCTGAACATCTGTACTAAAACAAGGGCTTTATATAGCCACTTCCAGTTCTAATGCTCTATGATTTAAAACAGCAGCCTCCAACCTTTTCGGCACCAGCGACCGGTTCCGTGGAGAAAGGTTTTTCCGCGGACCAGAGGAGGCGTGGTTTTGCGTGCTGCCTGCATCCCACATGTGTGGCTTCGCTTGTTTGCACGGCTTGGTTTCTGGCATGCGACGGATGGGGTTGGGGACCCCTGATTTAAAATATAAATTCAAGCAACTGTATCAATATGCCCAAAATTAGGGAAAAGGGTGATTTCAAAAAATGATTCCTAAAATACACACCCCCTACCCCCAAAAAATCATTAGTGTTAACAAGAACTCATAATTCATTACAATTTTGTATGCAAACCTTTCTACTGTACTACTTCATATCATCTTTGGTTTTTATATACGGGGAAAAACTTTTCTTTCTTCCACAATTTCTATCATATTGTTGACAGATGGAAGTTTATGGAAGCTGAAGGAAAGTTGTGAAAAAATCAAAAGATTTTAATTCAGAACAGAGCATGTGGTGGCGTTAATCTGGATAGGGATTGTATGAAAAAAAAACCGTAAATAGAAAGAGCACATCATGTAATTATAATTAAATGCATTTTGATATTAAATGACAAGGTTACTAGGGTACTTTAGAGTGAGATGGCACTTTAGATTTCTTCAAGAAATGAGTAGATTCTTTTGTGTTTTGTGAAAATTATTTCATTTCCAGTTCAATCCAAAGGAGCAAAAGAGTTCTCTTATGACTAGAAGGTTGCAACAGGATAGAAAAAGAAAAGCTATATCTAATTCCAAATTTCTGAAAGGAAGATACTTATTGATACACAAGCAAAAATAGACATTTTCTGACTTGCAGTTTTTGATCTATACAGACATTTGAAGACTTGAAAAAATGGATTTTTCCTTTGTTTACCCCAAGGTCTTGTTTCTTACAATAATTGAAAATATTTTTTTAAAAAAGCATTTTAGAAAGAATAAAAACTCAAAAAATATTTTAGAACAATGATTATGACAAGACAAGCTATTTGTATTGCTATCATTTGTCCTGAAACTTATTTTTCCTAACTTGTAGTAAACTCTTTAGAAATTTTACATCTCTGCTACAAGAATTTTGATAAATGCACTTCTTGCAAATTTACAGAAGTCTCATTTTAGCTATCTGTATGAATTAAAATTCTGGTAAAGATACACTTTTGCTAAACAAGACAGTTAAACGTGTTTGGTAATTTTTAATTATTAAATTTAATATTCCAAAGTCCCATCTAGCTTTTTTCCACATAAAAACCATATTGTGGGATAGTATGACCTAAAATCAGAAATGATATTTTCGTACATAAATATCAATATTTTATACAGTTTATAAGGTGCTGAAACAATTCATAGTAGTACAGAATTGTTATCTTTGTAATAATAATAATCCAACTATCAGTAAGCAATGATAATCCTACAATTTGTTGTGAACAAATATGTAAGATGCTCTAAAACAGCAAACTGAGATACTAGGACTTGCACTTCAAGCATTGTGACTAAGTTTCAAAACTGGAGCTAGCCTTTGAAAAGTCAGTTTTGGAATCTGCAGCAATTAGTTTGTATAAGGAGCCATGGAATATAAAGGGTTATTTTCACTCTAAGCAACACATATTTTTCAATTAATGGTCTTGTAATTGACATTGACTTTAATTGATGGATAACACGCTTATGATGACCGTTCCCAGCTCTATTCCCTATCCATCTGCCCTGAGGTCAGGAACAAAGCAAATTCCATTATCTGGAACCTATCCCCCCATTTGCATCAATCGCCTTTCTGAACCATGGAGAGGTCACTGTAGACAATAAAACTATGGAAGTCAGAATTTACATTTCGAAACTTCATTAAAGGAAAGAAACAAATTACATTCGCATACTGCTGCCACTAGAAGGACTCAACCTCTGCATAGTATAAAATTACCAGAACATAGAATAGAATAGAATAGAATAGAATAGAATAGAATAGAATAGAATAGAATAGAATAGAATAGAATTTTTTATTGGCAAGTGTGATTGGACACACAAGGAATTTGTCTTAGTGCATATGCTCTTGGTGTATATAAAAGAAAAGATACGTTCGTCAAGAATCATAAAGTACAACCCTTAATGATAGTCCGGGTACAAATAAGTAATCAAATCATACTAGGAAACAATCAATATAAATCGTAAAGATATAAGCAACAAAGTTACAGTCATAAAGTTATTAGTGGAAGGAGATGGGTGATAGGAACGATGAGGAGATTAATAGTAGTGCAGACTTAGTGAATAGTTTGACAGTGGTGAGGGAATTATTTGTTTAGCAGAGTGATGGCGTTCGGGAAAAAACTGTTCTTGTGTCTAGTTGTTCTGGTGTGCAGTGCCCTATAGCGTCGTTTTGAGGGTAGGAGTTGAAACAGTTTATATCAACATTGTTTAAAAGGGAATAATCTGAAGTTCTAACAAACCTTAGAAGAAGATATAAATGAAGCAACTCAGTCAGCAATCCAGTATACAACCTTGGGTGTACACATTAAATCCCATGGGGCTTAATTGATTTGTTTGTTGCAATTGCATACAATTACACAGTAAAGCATCCTTCAAAACATTTTCTAGTACCTGATGAATTTAATGCGTGAAATTAAACTGATTTGCAAAATACCAATTCAAAAGTGTTCTTCTCTCTCTTAAAAGAATATAATTCCTTGTTATATTCTTGAAAATGTAAGAACTTACATTCTGATTCAGACCAGGCTATCTAGGCTAGCATTGCCAACAGCAATTTCAGTAAATATTCCTTCCTAAAACTACCAGAGTCCCCAAGGATTCAGAGTTTAGGTTTTTCTCTATTAAAGTGATATTCTGTATTACAAAGTTATGATGAATAATTTTGATTTTTCCAACAGAAATAGAAATTTCTCCAACTTTTATTTTCTTTGTTCTAAAGTCAAAGTATGACTTTTAATTTTGGTTTTCAGGTTTTTGGCTGCAAGCTGAAACAGTAGAAATGGTTCCAGCATCAGACAATTATTCTTCCCCTATATTTCCTCAGCTTAGATGTACCAGGGCATGATGTAGGGAAATTATCACTTCTACGACAAAGAGAATATTGGTAAATATTACTGTTTCTGAAAAGAATGAAAAAGAAAATTCTCATACGTTTTCTCATAAATCACTAATAATGAATACATTAACTATGCAGATTAATATTGTGCCAATAGTTATTGTTTTACAGCATGGTAAGACAGAAGCTCAAAGAACAGCAAAATATATTTCTACTAGAATGATCTGAGCGTTCTAGTAGAATAGAAAGTCATTGAAAGATCACATCCCACAGAATCATAATCAGCAGCCACAATACTACTGATTGCAAGTTACAAGATGCTTTCTATTCCTTTCAGTTCTTTTGATCTATAAAAAGAAGATAAGCATTTCACTTTCCATAGCACTGTCATTTCCTCAAGGGTTTGATGGACATTTTCTCAAGTACTGCCCAACTTGATAAGCAGACAATATTCCAATCATGAGGATACACAGAAAAGAATTAGGGAATGCTTTGTTGATTTTCAGGATCTAAACATAGGCATATAGTAGTAGAAAAATATTTTTTTACTGCCCAGATTGCCTGTTAATGGCCCGGGATAGTTGGTAGATATTTCCCTAATAGAATTCCAATGAGAAGGAAATAGTTAAGGCACTGAAGTATGCTGAATGGCATCAAATTTTCAAAAATATTTTTCTTTGTTTCTCTCATTTGCACACTGGATTATGAGACTGGATGATATGGTTGTGTACATATTGTCCTCTCTCTTTCTCTGTCTCTGTCTCTCTCTCTTGGAGGGAGGAGGGAGGGAGGGAGGGAGGGAGGGAGGGAGGGAGGGAGGGAGGGAGGGAGAGAGAGAGAGAGAGAGAGAGAGAGAGAGAGAGAGAGAGAGAGAGAGAGAGAGAGAGAGAGAGAGAGAGAGAGAGAGAGAGGTACATATACAGACTGGTAAATAAGCTACATATTATTAAATTTATTATTTTATGACTTATTACAATTTATCTCTTGCCTTTTCTCAGGAACCCAAGGCACCATATACCGTTCCATCCACCAATTTTCCACCACACAATCTGTGAGATATATTGGACTGAGTCTTTGGTATGAAGTCACCCAAATAACTTCCATGACGGAGGGGAAATTTTATCTAGCTCTCCCTGTTCCAACATCTTAGTCACTATAACAGTGATGGCGAACCTTTTTTCCCTCGGGTGCCGAAAGTGCATGCACGCGCGCTATTGCGCATGCGTGAGTGCCCACATCCATAATTTATTCCCTGGGGAGGGCAAAAACTGCCCCCCCCGCCCTCCGGAGGCCCTCTGGAGGCCAGAAATGGCCCATTTCCCAACTTCTGGTGGGCCTGGTAGGCCCATTTTTCTTCCTCCCCAGGCTCCAGAGGCTTCCCTGGAGCCTGGGGAGGGCGAAAACGCCCCCCTGCCCCTCCCCGAGGCCCTCCGGAAGCCAAAAACCCCCTCCCAGAGCCTCTGTGCGAGCCAAAAATCAGCTGGCCGGCATGCACATGCACGCTGGAGCTGAGCTAGGCAACGGCTCGCGTGCCAGCAGATATGGCTCCACGTGCCACCTGTGGCACACGTGCCATAGGTTCGCCATCACTGCACTATAAAATACTGAGAGCCTTCAAAAGGAAGCAAATTTTAGTACTGCCTTTTGTGGACTATGTAACCACAACTATACCATGTCTCTAAAACATCTTAATCTGTGAATGGAATTACTGCACAATTCAGTAAGGATACAGTTAATCAAGAGGATCTGCTGCATAAATCCTATTCAAGTCCACAAATATTTATGTTCCAAATAATTTA
Source organism: Diadophis punctatus similis (assembly GCA_023053685.1). Lineage (NCBI taxonomy): Eukaryota > Metazoa > Chordata > Lepidosauria > Squamata > Dipsadidae > Diadophis > Diadophis punctatus. The sequence continues at coordinate 282,883 of JALIGW010000016.1, forward strand.
TTAATCTTTCAAAAAAACCTAAGAGTTGTGACATTTTGTACTGCAAAAGATATTTGATTCATGGTTTTTCATAGAAAGGAGCAAAAAATGTTTTAGCCTTTTGTTTATACAGGTAGTTTTCGATTTACAACAGTTCATTTAGTGACCATTCAAAGTTACAGCACTGAAAAATGTGACATGACCATTTTTCAGGTACGACCTTTGCAGCAGCCCCATGATCATGTGATCAAAATTCAGATGCTTGGCAACTGACTCATAATTATGATGGTTGCAGTGTCCAAAGATCATGGGATCGCTTCTTGAGATATTCTGACAAGCAAAGTCAATGAAGAAGCCAGATTCACTTAACAACCGGGTTACTAACTTACGAACTGCAGTAATTCACTTAACAACTGTGGCAACAAAGGTCATAAAATGGGGAAAAACTCACTTAACAAATGTCTCTCTTAACAACATAAATTTTGGACTCAATTGTCGTTAAGTTGAGGACTACCTGTAGTAGGATAGCGTCTTCTAAATATGGTTTTCTTGCAATTGTTGAGATACGGAATGATTTTACATTTATTAATTATTATTATTTTAGGGATCTATTTGAACTTTTTGTTGAAATCTGGATTGGAAAAGGCATTACTTATTGAATTTGCTTATAGATAAACAGTTGAGTTATGGGATGAAGACTTTTGTATTTGTTAATTAAGAAGATGTAAAAGACAGGGAAACTTTATAGTGATGAGGCGAAAAGTCTTTCTTAGGGTTTTTTCCTTCCTGGTTTTCTTTCTCATTCATTTTCTTATATCTTTTACTCTATTTCTATTTTTCTCCTTTCTTTTTCTTTTTAGTTTGTATTATCTTCTATTATTGTAATTTAAACTTTTAATAAAACGATTAAAAAAATAGTTCATAAAATCATATACCAAAATGTCCTTCCTGTCAATGATTACTTCAGCTTCAACCACAACAATACACGAGCACGTAATAGATACAAACTTAATGTAAACCGCTCCAAACTCGACTGCAGAAAATACGACTTCAGCAATAGAGTGATCAGTGCCTGGAATGCACTACCTGACTCTGTGGTTTCTTCCCCAAACCCTCAAAACTTTAACCTTAGATTGCCTAGTCGACCTCAGCCCATTCCTAAGAGGTCTGTAAGGGGCGTGCATAAACGCACACTGTGCCTACCGTCCTTGTCCTACTATTGTCCTCATTTATCTGTACTTCTTTGTTTATGTTATGTTTATACAAACACCTACTATCTTGTACATGTTTGACAAACAAACAAATAAAAATAAATAAATAAATAAATAAATAAATAAATAAAATAAGAAAGAAAAGCAGTCCTTAATGCTTGCAGAATATCATATTAAACTAATATAGCAAAAGTCTAATAAAAACATGAAATGAACACAAAATCCACTTTTAATCTAAAATCATTTACTAAGTTCATGTCCCTTCTACTTGCATCAATAAATATTCATACTACATGTAATCACTATTGCAATTAAGGACATCACCAGTAATCAAGCCACTTACCAATAGCTTTCTTATATCTGCTGGCTATAAAAGTTGGTCTCTTTGTATTATAGTCACAAACCATAATACTACCAGGGCTCAGTTGCATGAACAACTGAGTATGGCATGCATACTAAGATAAGGAAAGCACACTTAAAAATGAAACAGGAAATAAAAATAAATCCACTAAGATCTAAAGGGTTGCTAACATTAAGAATTGAGCAAAACAAAGCAGACATAGTTCTGCTTTAATGTAGCAGTTAGGAGAACAAAAACAAAATGCATCCATTATGAATGTGCCCCATTAAAGTGCTTTTAAGAAGTTATTTTAAAGTGGTACAGTCGATACAAGCCTGTCACAGACTGGCATCTTTCATTTGAGCGGTCAAATATCTAGAAAAGAAACATGTGACATTGCGATGTGACATTGCATTCAGCACTTCCATACCTTCACTCTATTCACCCCATTTCATTGGCAGCCACTAGCAGGGGACCTGAAAAATGTAGTTATTATGGGTTTCCATTGAGGCGACAGTGGCTTGCAACTCAGCATTCACTTTTATTTTTAATTAAGCTATGTTGATGTGATCTCTCTCTCTCAACAGCCATAGGCATCCATAAGGAGGGACAAATGATCAAATATGCATTGTAATATTGGAACACATTCTCCACCACTTGCATATTTTCTTACATCATCATTTTGCAAGTTCCAAAGACCCTTCTGAATTCTGTCAAGGAAGGTGCCCTCCAAATTTCTGATTACCATATTTTTCGGAGTATAAGACGCACCGGAGTATAAGGCGCACCTAGATTTTAGAGGAGGAAAACAAAGAAAAAAGTATTCTGAACCAAATGGTGTAGTAATATATTATTTAATAAAATACCAAGGTAGCAGAATACTTTTTACAACCATGTATACTTTTTACAACCATGTACACTTTTTACAACCATGTACACTTTCTACAACCATGTATACTTTTTACAACCATGTACACTTTTTACAAACTTCAAACTTGACAGCTTTAAGACTAGTGGACTTCAACTCCCAGAATTCCTCCTCCAGTCATGCTAGATGGGGTAATTAGAAGGCAAAAACACCCCAATTTTTGCAAAAAATGGCCCGTTTTTTGCTCGTATTTTTTGCAAAAACAGGGCATACAGAGGGTTTGGGAAGCCTGCAGAGCACTCCTAGGGGACGGGGAAAGGCAAAAACGCCCCCATTTTTGCAAAAAACGGCCCATTTTTTTCAAAAATGGGATGCGGGGGCAGGGCTTCGGGAGGCCAAAAATTGCTGTATTCGGTGTATAAGACGCACCGACATTTCCACCCTCTTTGGGGGGGGCAAAAAGGTGTGTCTTATACTCCGAAAAATACGGTATGCACACAAGGGGCACTGAAAAGCATTGTTTCCTATCTCTCTTCCTCAAAACATGCATGGGATCAACTAGCAATATCCCTGATTAAGACATCACATAATCGATGGATTATCTCTACTCCAAGAAAATGGTCCTGAGATTATTTCTTTGGATTTTTTCAAATTAGCTGATCTTATTCGAAAGAAATGTCATTACAGCTCTAATCATCACCTGGACTATCTATCTATCATTTATCTAATTAATGTATAGGCCATCCAATTCATTGTGACTTTGGGTGGTATCCAAGATAAAAGCAATGCAATGCAATGCAATGCAATGCAATGCAAACAAAGAGGTGGCAACCAAAAGATTATCATACAAAATACATTAAGCAACCTAGGAAAAAGCCAGACCTTCAAGGCCCATTTAAAGGACAGCAAAATCAGAGCAATTTGAACCTCTCAGGGATAATATTCCAGAGGACAGGTACCATGAATGTAAAGGCACATAATAGTTCCCATCATCAATTGTCAATGTATGTTTTAAAAGGGGACTTAAGAGTATACTAGACAAGAAAATACAATTTAGACAAATTTACAGCATGTAAGGCAATTATTCTGCCCACCTAATACTGAATATTCTTATTCTCCAATATGTAGATAAGGAAATAAAAACAGAGGTTTCTTTTTTAAAACACTTGATTTTAAGAGCAACTAATTGTTGCTCAGTGACGGCAATATACTTTAGTTATCATTATGTCATGCTCAAAATCCACATGTAGACAATAAAAGGGATTGCTAACTTTGGGAAGAATTTAAAACAACGTGGTCCTTTTAAATATTCAGAGATTGCTTATGGTGGGAAACCAACACTCCAAGTAAAAGCCTGATCCTATGGCAGTTTACTAGCCCTCTGATCTAATGAAATAGAGAGTGTCCTAGTTGTTCTCTACAAAAGATCAGTATATAACAACTTAGGAGTATGGTGATATTGATATATTTCTAACAACTAGCTTTCTTGCCTCCCCCCAAGTAACATCAGATCCAGAAGCAGTTGCTTTGGTTCTTAAGCACTGTTTGGGTGATGTGCAATGAAGTATGCTAAAGGTTAACAGTATGAAATTGATAGCATGTCACTTAGAAGTGGTGGTGACCAGAAAACTTTCCATGAAGGGACAACTGTCTATAGATAATGTTTATCCTTCTGCACTCAAATCAAGTCTCTACAGCAGGGGGACAATCCTTGAAATTATTTTACTTCTGGATGTAAGGCTGCATTTTATAATCTCTTTCTGCTGCACATTTTCTGGCAGTGGAAAAAAAACCCCTAACGGCAAAGCTATGATAGTGGTCAAGTCATTGGAACTACCAGATTAAATTCTTCTTATAGTATGTCTACACAAGATAGTCATAGAACTATGTCCAAATGTTTCACTGAGGCACAATGTAGCAGGTTATCTAATGTGAATTTGGGATGATCTGCAATATTGAATTCATTTTTCCAAACAATTTTGCTTTCTGAGGCATAAACCATGGATCTGTACATTTTCAGTGATGAATGTCACTGATTTCAAGGCATGGCCTGGATGTACGATTCCAAATTTTTATTAGTTTATCAAAATATAAAATACGAAGAAAAATGAAAATAGTCAGCAAGTAGGGGAGGGAAAAGGGAAGAGGAAAAAGTGTACGATAAAAGGGGGAAAAGAAAGATGGATGTAGACTTCCGATTCTTTTTAGTGCAGTAGAATAAAGTAAAAACCTACAATCTCAACTTCTTACTTTTATATAATAGTATATGCTAGCCATTTCTATAACAATAAATCTAATTAATAAGCAAAACCCAAAGTCAAAGTTTCATTTTTTTTCCTCTTCGAATGTCAACTTCCCCTGCACCATACCATAATTTGAAAACTTGGATGTTCTCAAGCAAAATTTTGCCAGAATATGAGCCGTGGTGGTGCAGTGGTTAGAATGCAGTACTGCAATCTACTTCTGCTGACTGCCGGCTGCCAGAAGTTTGGCAGTTTGAATCTCACCGGCTCAAGGTTGACTCATCCTTCCATCCTTCCAAGGTTGGTAAAATGAGGACCCAGATTGTTGGGGGAAATATGCTGACTCTGTAAACCACTTAGAGAGGGCTGTAGAGCACTGTGAAGCGGTATATAAGTCTAAGTGCTATTGCTATTCCTGGATGAAATCACCAGAATTCCATACACTTCCAATCAGTAAAAATAAATTGTAAAACGAATTATTTTAGGATCCTCTAAAACAATTACTGTGACAGAGAAGTTCCCTGAGGATGAGCTGCAACATGAGTCCGGAAGACAAAACCTCTGTTGACCGACCAAGATTGGATCCTGCAACACTATCCTGGGACATGTATATTCGCCTTCATTCCAGAATTATTTTAATTTGATTAGGGTAAATTTTGACATCATCAGAATCATTATCCTTTAAGCACCATGTTGCCCAAATCTCTAAAGTATGCCTCTTCATCCATCAGCCATGCTGTGCTATTACAGCAGTTTAAAAAAAAATCCTCTTACACTCATTTACTGATGTTCCCAGCAGCCCATGGCCTTGCAATTCATCATCTTTTAGAATTCCCTTTCAAGTAAAATCTGCAGCTTTTCTTAATTTGTATTGTAGGAAGTTAGCACCCATCCCCTCTTAGAAAAAATGAAATATCCTAGGAAATATTGAAAAAGGAAAGAATATGTTTCCCTGAATGAGGAAAGGAGAAACATGTTTAAATACAAAGCAGCTTCCTGCAGCTCCCTGCCCCCATCCTTTGCCAATGGGCCATTAAGGACTGGGCCCAGCTCACACATTCCTCTCACCTAACCTGGAGCAGTCTTCTGCATAACAAAGAACCATAATAGGAATCCCAAAGCCTTCTCATTATACCACATGGGACCTGGGAAGATTACATCAGTCAAGCCTAGGACTTGGGACAGCCCACAAGAGTTGCCCCAGAATGCCCCTGGGGTCTGACAGCCAATGGAATACATTTCTATATAGGAACAGGAAACAGTTAGGGAGGGGCCCAAGAGAGAGTATAAAGCAAGGAACTCAGCATCTCTTCTTCCCCTTTTGTTCTCTTCACCCACATCTGGAAGCATGTGATCTACCTTTTCTGTACAGGGGCTTCTGCCATGTGCTCCTGTCCACCATTAAACCTTCTTTCCAAGCAACTTCCATGAATCCAGTGTCTTTTTCCCCACTTGGAACTGAACCCAGAAGGATATTCCTTACAACAGTATGAAAAGGTAAATTTTCCATATTTGAAAGTCTTTCAATCTGATTCTTTTTAAACTGTTATCGATCAATTGTTAGTTGTTGCTATAAAGAGTAGATTATCAGCAGTTTTACTTTAATCACTGCATATACATTCTCAGATGCCACCAACTGTCCTCCCTTGTTGGACTCTCTAAACCACTGCCCAGTCTACCATTCAGCAAAAGCAGAATAACAGAACAGAAAGTCATTTTCATTGGCCTTTTAAGGCCATCTGTTCCCAGACTCTAGGGAGACTCCAAACAGCAGCAGCTGGTCGGCCATAGTGCAAGAGGGAGAGTTGGACTGGGGTGGGGCGGGGGCTCATCTATTGCCCTACTTTATATTGCTATTTGCATCTTACTATTTTTAGTCATCTTGAGCTTTTCCGTTGAAGAAAATGTTACATGCTTTGCAGTGATAGATTATTATTGCAAAGTGCTTCATTTATTTGTGAGAGGAAAGCAAAAATAATCAGCCATGCATTTACATCATTTTTGTCTCTGAGCTGCTAATTTTATGGGAGCGGCTGTTTAGAAGATCATATGCATCAACATTTCCTGTGGCATAGCCTTTTTAAAAATGTACAAATTCACCTCCTTGCAATTATTTTTTTAAATAACCCTGACTATGGAAGATTCTAGCCTGGCCTCCTATTTCTTCCCTCCCCCCTTAATTTATTCCTGGTCAGGGCATTTCATCCTTTTTTAAAAAAAATATTTTTTTAAATTTTATTTTCAAGAAAGGAAGCATTTAGAAACAGGTTTTTCAGGTACAGTGTGAATATTCTCTTTTCTGGGAGAAGGAGAAATATTATGAAAGTTTCTAAGAAGCAGAACTAACTATTAGCACAACTCTCCCCCAAATGCCCACAATTATACAACCTCTGTAAATGTGTCAGAGGATGCCAAATAATAACCAGTGAAACCAGTTAAGAGCATTGGCACCATTGAAATGGGGACAGCAGGAGTGTCCACAGGATGCTGCTGCTTTTGTCAGACTGACCAAGTGTGAGCCATACCATGCAATATTGTGTCACACCCAGAAAAGGAATGTGACCTTTGTAAAGACCTTCTTTATTCCTCATGTGGATATCACTGAGAGAGAGTTTACAGATAGCCCTCAACTTACAATCACAATTGGGAAAAGAATTTCCATTGCTAAGCGAGGCAATTGTTGAGTCATGCCTTAATTTACCATTTTTTTCCTCATGGTTGTTAAGCTAATCACTGCAGTTATTAAGTGAATCATGCAGTTGTTAAGCAAACCCAGCTTCTCTCATTGACTCTGCTTATCAGCCACCAGCTGGGAAGGTTGCAAATGGCAATCACATAATCCTGGAACACTGCAACTATTGTAAATATATACTAGAGCCGTGGTGGCACAGTGGTTAGAATGCAGTACTGCAGGCTACTTCTGCTGACTGCCTGTAATTTGGCAATTTGAATGTCACCAGGCTCAAGGTTGACTCAACTTTCCATCCTTCCGAGGTCGGTAAAATGAGGACCCAGATTGTTGGGGGCAATAGGCTGACTCTGTAAACGGCTTCGAGAGGGCTGTAAAGCACTGTGAAGCGGTATATAAGTCTAAATGCTTTTGCTAATGCTATTCTGTCTGACAAGCACCCAAATTATGACTGTGGGTATGCTGCAATGGTTGTAAGTGCGACGACCAGCTGTAGATCACTTTTTTCAGTGCCACTGTTACTTTAAAGAGTTGTTAAACGAATGGTTGTAAGTTGAGGAGTACATGTAATTCTTTTCCCAAGGGGATGTGAATCTCCAGATGATTCGTTTCCCACATATACTAAACTATATGCACAAGCAGGAATGGACCGCCAAATAAAAATAACCTCTCTTGCCATTGTCAAGAGTCAAACTGTCTTCAAAATGCTAAAGATGCAGCCTCAGTGAAAGGGGGTAATCCAATACTGTTCCTCAGAATAGACACTTCCCTGCGCTGTGGCCTTTGGTAACTGTATCCCTGTGAGACGGAGGATGGAGACACCCAACCTTTCCTGTCTTTAAAAGAAGAACATCTCAAGATTTCAGAGCTCTGCCTAAGAACCAACTGCTCAAGGAACATTTTCTCTGTCAGTAATGGATCCCATAAAACTTCACAGCAGGTGTGAACCCAAGTAGTAATCAAGACCCACATTTTGACATGATATTTATATACAACTAGAAAGAGTTGCAAAAGCACGTCAGACAGAAGGGGAGTAATTGAATGACCAGTTGACAAGGATAAGATACTCCAATGAAAAAGATACTGCATGGGAAAAAGTGGTGTGTGTGTGTGTGTGTGTGTGTGTGTGTGTGTGTGTGTGTGTGTGTGTGTGTGTGTAGTATTATGACATAACTTTTTGATTACTGTAGTTGGGACTGTTACTGTAGGTTTATTATAAAGCAAAGCCTGATATTTTACAAAATAATGTTAGCACACCTTTTGGTACTAGGACAGCATGTATGGTGAACTTACAGATAACTTGCTGTCTGATGGTTTTAAAATAGTTATGTAATAACAGTTGGGTGAGAATTTACTGAAGTTGGTAACGAGATGAAACCTGACTGATTGGGATAAAATGCTATTGTTGGTAAGACAAGGAAAGTTTGAGTTTGCATACTAATAATTAAAACAGTTTTAATGGGGAATAAAAACATGCACACAGAAGTTTAAAGATTGAAAGAATGCTGGACTGAATGTATCTTTTTCTAGGAACAAGCGACTACCGTATTTTTTGGAGTATAAGACGCACCTTTTTCCTCCCTAAAAGTGGCTGAAAATTTGGGTGCGTCTTATACTTCGAATGTAGCTTTTTTTTTCCAGCCCTAACTAGGTGCTAACAGATCTTCCCAGATCTTACCTTGCAGGCTCTTTCATTGTTACTCTCTCAGAGGAATGTTTTTCAGCCCTAAGTCTTTGCAGGTTTTTTTTTTCATTGCTCTACTTGCTCCAAAGAAGTTTCTTTCCAGCCCTAACCAGGTGCTAACGATCTTCCCAGCTCTTACTGGCTTGCAGGCTCTTTCATTGTTACTCTCTCCGAAGAAGGTTTTTTTTAAGTCCTAACCAGGGGATAAAATAATGTGCTGAAGCTGACCAGACTAAGGACGCTAGCCAGATGAATACCTGGTAGGCAGATTTTCCCCCCTATTTTCCTCCCCAAAAACTAAGGTGCGTCTTATACTCCGGTGCGTCTTATACTCCGAAAAATACGGTAGATTGAATGCTGCTTCATTTTAAAATCATCCTCGGTAGACAAGTCATTTCTGGTTCAGATCAGATGAGAGAATAAATCACAGGGTGTTTTTTGTGTAACACTCTTGGAATGCTCTAGTTCAGTGTTGGCGAACCTTTTCGGCACCGAGTGTTGAAACAGGAGCATGTGTGCACGCGTGCTGGAAACCAGAAGATCAGCTGGATGGTGCGCATGCGCGCACCAGGAAGATGATCTTCTGGTTTCCGGCACGTGCATGCGCACCGGCCACCTGGTATTCTGGTTTCTGGTGTGCATGCGCACATAAAGATCAGCTGGGCAGTGCGCATGCACGCGCTGGAACCTGGAAGATCATCTTCCTGGTGTGCCCATGCACTCCGGACAGTTGCTCTTCCAGTTTCTGGCACTCCCGCGCGTGTGAAGATCAGCTGGCCGGTGCACCGGAACCTGGAGGAGCAACGGGTGACAGCTCGCGTGCCCTGAGAGATGGCTCTGCGTGCCACTTCCATCACGTGTGCCATAGGTTCGCCATCACGGCTCTCGTCTGTTTGGTAAGTAAGTCAAAAAGCAAAAATAGACCTTAGAACTCCCTTTTTACTGGACTAAAACAACCAGCTAAATCAAACTGGCCCACTTCAATTCAAGGAGTGAAAAGGAAATCTTTCAATTTTATGAACCAAATAACTGAGGAAGCCTGGATTAAGGCTACATGCAACTACTTTGCCTAGGGTTACACTCTCGTCCTTTGCATGGCTACTTAAATCTGTCAAATTAGCAGCTCTGTCAAATTCAAATGCATTGTTTCTAAATCTGCAGAACAATGATATCTACCAATCAGTCACAATATACTTATGGGAAGAAAAAGTAGCAGAAACATTAATCAAAGTTGTATGCAATGAGAGCTTCTTGAACGTTTCAACCCATTAGGACTAGCAAGTGAACAGTGCTGCTTTTTAAAAATCTGTTCATGTTGCTGAGATAAGAGGTTAATAGCAGCGAACAAGGAAAACTGCTTTATATCAAATCAGATGTGGCCCACGATGGCCTATTCAGTCTGGCATAGGCGCTTCAGGATCTCAGGCAGAAGGATTCTCAAAGCAGACAAGCAGAAGCTACAAACTTTCCAAGAAGTGTCTCCAGAGTGCAATAGTGACTAAAGTACAGTATGTTTGATATGCTCAAGACAATAGCAAAGTATTATTAATATACTTATATAACTATCTTGCTACTTAAAATACTATATTTTGTATAAATGAGTCTCATATTTCATTACTGTTGTCCATACAAAGTCTATGTCCATAGGCAATTCACTCACAAGTGGCAAGGATAGTCAGATTTTCAATCCATAGAATAAATGGGGCCATACATTTATCTTTTCAATGTTTCAGTACAGGTAGTCCTTGATTTATGACCCATTGCTTAGTGACTATTTGAAGTTACGATGGAGTCCCCAGGGGTATTTATGACCTGATTCCAAAGTTCCAATGGATGATTCCCCCCCCCCCGATAAGTAAATGTGACCACATTTACAGCTGTTTGCAGCATCTCTCAGTCACATGACTATATTTGGCAATGTTTTTTGTCAAAAACCAGCATTTACTTCTTGGTTTTGACAAAACTGGTCCATAGCAAACAATGAGTTTGCTTGATAAACCCAGCATTCACTTAACAGCAATTGCAAACAGGTCGTAAAAATGGATTGGTGGTGTGAGTGACACACTTTATGACTGTCACAACTAGGTATATATGGATTTTAAGTTCAGCTTTTTTGTAAACTGCTTGTGAAATTGGTGGCACAAAAATGCAAAAGCTATTAGGAAGTTTGTCATTAATTCAGGAGATAAATTGTTTCATAAAACAGGGGCATATACCTCACAACATTCAACTTTGATTCATCCCCATTGTCCTTGATCCCACTAGCATTCTTAGGATGAATGAATCAGACAAACTAATTCCACTGACATCCTGCAAATACCAGATGTTTAAATTATACTTGGAAACCTATGGAATCCAATGTAGCACCTGCAATTATACAGCATGAGTATCTCTATCCACAAAGTTGCTGCCATACTGCCTAGCAGTGTTGTTTGGCTGAAAAGCATGATGCTTCAGACGCCTACTTTGATGGATTATGCTCCAAATGTTATGCCATTAAGAGGAGACCATCCACAAGAACACCACAGTACAAAAAAAAAACTTATTCTGCCTCCTTTGTGTCTGTTGAGTCCAAAGAAGCTGTTTAAGAACTGAAGAAAAGTCTCTTGCTGTTTTGTTACTAAAACTCCTATTGGCATCTCATCAGCATATTAGCACTGGAAAACAAAAAGCCCTATCAGTAACATAGACATTACCTGCCTTTTTTTTTTAACTGCAGAATCCTTCATGTGGTGGGATGAAGGATACCATGTACTTGATGAAAGAAGAAAGGTTATTGTTCAAACAACCCTAAAAAAAAACACTGGGGTAGCATCAACTGCTTTATTAGCAATGTAGAGCAAATGGTATCTGCAGGCAAGACCAGATGGCATTGTTCCCTGGGGTGCGGGGAAGATGACTCTGCAATTGCATCAAGGGAGTGCACTGTGGCATAAAGCCCAAGCCACAGTAATGGAGGCAGATGGTATGCCAATGGGATACCTGTATCCCCTGTGCTAACAGTCTTCTTTAAAGGATTTTTTTTTAAAATAAATCTTACACTCAATACCTAAAGAGTAACATATTTTTAGATCAGGGCTCTAATTTCCATTATTCTTTCCCACTTCAGTTTATTTTTTGGACATAAATATATACATACCGGTACATAGAGAGAGAGAGAGAGAGAAAGGGAGAGAGAAGGAGAAAGAGAGAGGGAGGAGGAGTAGAACGAGAGGGAGAGAGGGACCACTCACTGTGGTAGCACAGAAGCACAGATCACATTTCACAGTTTGATGTGTGTGTTCATCCAAGTGATGAGTGAGGAGAGACATTTCTTCCTCACCCAATTTAGGAAATGGCCTTCTGGCACCTTTCAAGAAACTTGTATTTAAATAATGCTTGAATGCATTCAAAATACTACACATGCATTATTATCAATTATTATTATTACAGGAGCTATTTTCCCCACCTTGCTGATGGGAAAAGCAAGAGTTTTAGTGGCGATCAAACCGGTCAGTCCTAGAGGAGATCAACCGTGACTGCTCTTTAGAAGGCCAGATCATAAAGAGGAAACTCAAATACTTTGGCCCCCTAATGAGAAGGAAGGAAGGACTCACTGGAGAAGAACCTAATGCTGGGAAAGATTGAGGGCAAAAAGAAGAAGGGGACGACAGAGATTGAGGTGGCTGGATGGAGTCACTGAAGCAGTAGGCATGAGCTTAAATGGACTCCAGAGGATGGTAGAGGACAGGAAGGCCTGGATGAACATTGTCCATGGGGTCGCAATGGATCAGACACAACTTCGCAACTAACAACAACAACAACAACAACAACAACAACAACAACAACAGTAGGCAGCAAAGTCCTGGTCACAATTAGAAATTGTATAATAATAATATGGTACCACAAAATCATATTTTCAGGTCTTGATGTGTGTTACAATAATCTTTATGAACATCTAGAAAATTCCTGAAATAATATTGTCTTCAGAATTAAATTACAAGCGCCACCTCTAGGATGTACTTTTCTTATATATCAATGCATAGGTATGTTTCACTATAAACTTCATTGATCATACTCATTGTAGAAATGCCCTGAAGAATATAAAATACTGCTTAGAACTAAGTTTTTTTGGTCATATACAAATCATTCTTGCTGCTGCAGACAATTAGCAATGATTGGAAGAGTATCTTAGCAGCAGCACTAAACAATGCTGTTGTGTTAACCATGCTTATATTCCTCTGATGCTCATTATAACAGGGGGAAAAATGGGAATAGGAATGAGGCTATTGTGAATTTTCTGAGCATCTCCTAAATTTCAGATGCAGAAAGTAATTCAGAGAAATACAAGGAAACATTGTTCACTATCTAAACTGCCTTTATAACATACTGTGTAATTTCTAATTATTTGAAATCAGATAGTTCGGATATATTGGAAATTCTGCAAATCTATTCCTTGGAAACAGTGTTATAGCATCATCGTAATAAACATACTGGTATATATCTAAGAAATAAGTTCAGCACAGTGTTCATATTTAATCTTACAAATGTATAGGTTTTGCATACCTTAAATCTAAGCTCAAGGTATTCAAGAAATAAAAGTGACCTTCAATATGTTTCTGATAATTTTTCATCCAACTGTGGTTATTGGAATTAAAGTAAAATGAGTTACTGTTTTCCTGTAAAATAAATAATAAATTTTACAGAGTTAAATAAAGACCATAGGCTGAAGGGAATGAGTTAATAAGAATTACCGTATTTTTCGGAGTATAAGACGCACCTTTTTCCTCCCTAAAAGTGGCTGAAAATTTGGGTGCGTCTTATACTTCGAATGTAGCTTTTTTTTCCAGCCCTAACTAGGTGCTAACAGATCTTCCCAGATCTTACCTTGCAGGCTTTTTAATTGTTACTCTCTCCAAAGAATGTTTTTCCAGCCCTAAGTTTTTGCAGAATTTTTTTTCATTGCTCTACTTGCTCCGAATAAGTTTTTTTCTAGCCCTAACCAGGTGCTAACTATCTTCCCAGCTCTTACCAGCTTGCAGGCTCTTTCATTGTTACTCTCTCAGAAGAATGTTTTCCCAGCCCTAAGTCTTTGCAGGGTTTTTTTTTCATTGCTCTACTTGCTCCAAAGAAGTTTTTTTCCAGCCCTAACTAGGTGCTAACGATCTTCCCAGCTCTTACTGGCTTGCAGGCTCTTTCATTGTTACTCTCTCAGAAGAAGGTTTTTTAAAGTCCTAACCAGGGGATAAAATAATGTGCTGAAGCTGACCAGACTAAGGATGCTAGCCAGATGAATACCTGGTAGGCAGATTGTTTTCCTCCCCAAAAACTAAGGTGCGTCTTATACTCCGGTGCGTCTTATACTCTGAAAAATACGGTACATATATTTCAACGAAGAAGAATTAATGTTAAAGTAGCAATCATTGGGGTTCTAACAGGAGTTATTATTACTTTCTTTCTTCAAAAGAATGATGATTCCAATTCATTTGTTGGAATGGGTAGTAAGCCTATATGCTAGAAAGAAGGTGAGACTTCATATACAGTACTCTGATTTAAAAAAAGATAGAAATTAAGTCCTTTTAGGAAACAATGAAGTAGTGATGTACAAAACATTCTGTGTAAGAATCACACAGTATTGTACTGTCTTTACCCACAAATCCTTCAACCTTAGATAGACACAGAACACATGTTAGGTTCATGCATGGATTAGAACAGACATACTCTTGCAAAGGTATCACAAAGTGGAAACAACACAAGTGGAAACACAAAGTGGGAACAACAAAGAGATGAAATTATCATACAGTGGCAGAGTGAAGCAAAATAGACCTGGCCTTGGGAATAAAGAAGAATGAAGTTTTAAGAATTACTCCCTACATGAATTCATCTATATTGAAAATAACTATATGAGTACTCATTTCAACAATTATATCTATATAAGTAGGGCATGTATCATGTCAGATTTTATTCGGGTTTAAAGAAAATATTTATACATCCTAAATCATTAAAAATTATGCTTTAATATTGACTTTCAAAATATGGCAATACATTTTTCCAGGCCAAAGATAAATATAACAATGTGTGCTTTTAATAATAGGAAACTCAATAACTATATTATTTTATGTATTTAGCTACTTTATTCCACTGGTTTTATATTATTGTATTTAAAGTTTTGCTAATATATTTTACTAACAGTTTATATTGTATGTAAGTTCTTTATATAAAAATGCACCCACTAATATAAAAGATAAACGTTTAGGAGAATTTTTCATCACTTTTATAAACTGATTTCTGATTCCTTTCCCAGGTGAAAAATCATTGTCTCCGGAACATTTTCTTATGATAGTTTATATAAAAATAGCTAAATAAATACATTTCAAAATTCATAATACAAAAGTGTTTTTAAGTAGATGAAATATATATGAACATTTGTTTGAAATTTTGTGCTTATCTTTCTTGTTGGCACAATGTGATGCATTGATGCAAACACTTTTTGAATTACCTTATAGTAAGAACATTATCAAATATACCGTATTTTTCAGAGTATAAGACGCACCGGTGTATAAGACGCACCTTAGTTTTGGGGGAGGAAAACAAGGATGAAAGGCCTCTGGCTCCCAGCAATTTAGCAAACAGCAAACAGTACGTATGATATACACTGTTTGCTGTGTATTTCTGTGCATGTGTGCCTGACCCATAGAAATAGCAAAGAATTGGGAGAAATGTACATAATGCCAGAAAGTTTTCTTAAATGTAATCACACTAACTCCTCCCAATTATTTAAATAGATCTACTCCAAACATGACTAAGTCAGGGTTTAATTCAGCTGCCTTATCTTAATACTAAACAGGACACTGTTACATTTCAGATTATACTTTTACAGATATTTAAATTTGATGTGGCTTTTTGGAAGTATACATTCTCTGCTATTTAAAAGAAGATACAAAAGCACTGGGCCTCTTCAGAGCAAGCATTTATTTTAAAAAGCTTCTTCATTTTGTTGTCTAGAACAATAAAGCAGTCTTTAAAAAATAAGTCTAATAATTTGAACACTCTACATTTATAGTAATTAACTTACCTACTTTCAGTTTCAGCAGTCCAACATTGCCAGCAGTCAATCTCCCAGCAATTTGTATCCATGCAGCCACCATAGTTAGTTTTCCTTGCAGCCACCATAGTTAGTTTCATTTTACCACATGGCTCCAGCCTCTCAGCTGAGAGTCGCAGGCAAATAATCACTTCCTTGTGCTAATCAGCACAAGCTAACCTCTGTCCTGTGTGCTGCAAAGAGGTAAATTGTTGGGAAGCTCAGGCCAAAGGGTGGGGGTGGCTGGGTGGGGCTACATTAGATGTATAAGACGCACCCAATTTTTCACCCTCTTTTGGGGGGTAAAAAGGTGCATCTTATACTCCGAAAAATACGGTAAGTAAACAATATCTGTAGTATCATATTGGAAATGATATGCAATTGGGTTCTTATTTCATATTAAATAATACATATTAAATAAGTTTCACTCTGGTCTTATTCCAATTTTTTTGAACTGTGTAATAAATGAAAAACCCTCTGATCATCTATTGGCAACTTCTAATACTGTCATTTTATATGAAAACAATCTCTAAAATCTACGTTTAAAATTGACATCCCTAATTATGAATTTGAAAAAATCTTGTGTCTTTCTAGAAATGAAGAAACAGGACAAGGAATATTTTCCTGGGTTTCATATTTTTATAGTACCACCTCACTAATTCTCAAAACTAGTGCCTGATTATCTTTAAATATCTATTGCAGATCTATTGCAGTTCTCAAGTGTTTATTGAGTAATTCAAAGCATCTAAATAAGGACACTTTGATAAAACTTTAACAAAGGATAAAATCAAGAGATATTGTATTTGGTAAGTGGATCTTTTGCCTTACATCTAGATCAGCCAATTAATCTACTTGCAGATATGCAAGTTAAATGCTACAGATAATTCTTACTATTTAGCTATTAACTGATCTCTGATTTCTTTCCAAGATTAAAAAGGACAGTCCTGTTAATTAAAGTAAAATAGCTAAAATAGCTAAAATAAAATATCCCCAGGTTTTAACCTAGATTTTTGTATAGCTATCTACAAAGTAGACAGCAAATTTTACATAGATCTGCCAAAACCAGGTCCAGAACATTTCTTTTTAAAGAAACATTTTAGCTTAGAGAGTTCAGCGTGTCCTAGAAATCTATTAAAACTTTCCTAATAAAAATACAATCAGCAATATTTCAGATGGAAATATGGCCTCCTCCTCTTTGTTATGGAGGATATGTATCAGTTCTGCCATGTTTGTCACTAGCTTTAAAAGCCAATCATAATGTTTTGGCATCATAAGAAATGTATTTAAAGGTAGCTCATAATAAAATAGAATTCAAGTGGGAGAAAATGAAATAAAAGCATATAAAAAGTAGTGAGAAAAATCGCACATCAAAAATATAAGTATGAAAACTTGGCTCTGTAGCGTATGCCAAATAATACATAGTATCTATCAGCATTCCTTTAGTAATAAGGAACAGTTAGGCCTCCCAACTCTTAACCTAAGCATATTACAATTTCATATGACAGTGATTTGTTATCTATGGTCTACATCAGGCTGGACAACTAATGGCCGCAAAGCCACATTCATTCCAGTAATGAATCTGCATCCATCTGCACCATAGGGATAGTATTGACAAAATTCAGCAAGCATAAGCAGAGGAAGGAAGGAAGGAAGGAAGGAAGGAGGGAGGGAGGGAGGGAGGGAAGGAGGGAGGCAATAGAAGCAGAAGCTCTCTGGTTGGCAAATTGTTTGTTTTCACTCTTAATCCTCTTTTCATAATCCCAAACTCTTAACTCCAAAATGTACCTAATTTACCCTTGAATATTGGCAGCATTTGTCTGAACCACCTAGGGCAGTGATGGCGAACCTTTTTCGGCTCGGGTGCCAAAAGGGTGCGGGCGCGCGAGATAGCATGCGTGCGCGTGCCCACACCCATAATGCAATGCCCTCCCCCTCCACACATGCACACACACATCCCCCTGCCCCCACACATGCGCACAACCCCCCATGCATGTGCACAGGCCTCATTGAAGCCTCCGGACTTCTGGTAGTCCCATTGGGCTGTTTTTGTTCTCCCCAGGGTTCAGGAAAGCCTCCTGAAGCCTGGGGACGGCGAAAAATGGCCCAACAGGCCAATCGGAAGTTCAGAAACAAAACAGAAGTGGAGCTGCCCTACTACTTACCTTCAAATAGTTGCAACAACCAGACCTCGCACCTCGACCCATTTCTTCTGCAGCCGGCAAAGTTTTCCTGAAGGCCTTTGTAGCCGATAACAGAGCTTCCTCTCGTGGCGCAGGAGGAAGCAAACCGGCAGCGAGGTAAGTTAGAGCCCACCCCTGGTTAGTACTTTCTCTATGCAAACTGCCAAGTGTTTTTGTGGTGACATAGGAATATGTTTACTAAGTAAAAAGAAATTGCTCTTTGCTTTTTTATTTGCAATCCAAGACCAATCAAATGCAGCAACTAAAACACATCCAAAATCTTTACATGTTATGTGTGTAGGGCAAATGACTAAAACGATCAGTAATATGAAGAAGACCTGAGACAACTTTTATAATTCTGTATGAAAGGAAAATAAATAATTTAAACTGAAAGTTTTCCACAAAAGAAGGAAAGGGATGGTACCAAGTCCAGGCTTAATTTGATTATTCACAAACTGAACAGCAGATAGGCAAAAGGGAGGGAATACAGGTAGTCCTTGACTTACAACCACAACTGAACCCAAAATTGTCATTGCTAAGCAAGACAGTTATTAAGTGATTTGCCCCGTTTTACCATATTGCCCCATTTTCTTGACATAGTTATTAAGTGATTCAGTGCAGTAGTTAAGTTAGTAAAATCTGGCTTCCTCATTCACTTTGCTTGTCAGAAGGTTGCAAAAGGTGATCACATGACCCCGGGACACTGCAAACATCATGAATACATGCGAATTGCCAAGCATCCAAATTCTGATCACATGACCATAGGGATGCTGCAAGGTCGTAACTGTGAAGAATAGTCGTAAGTCGCTATTTTCAGTGCTGTTGTTACTTTGGTCACTAAATGAATGGTTGTAGCTGTAGTGTTAAAGGATATTCTAATTAACCAAATTTAGAAGAGTATGCTTTTAATTTTGGGAGAAGTGTTGTTGTTGTCAACTACAGACTACGTGTAGGAGTATGTAAAATATAGAGTGGTCCTTGCAAAGTAATTCTCCCACATTTATAAATGCTGTTTATTATTATTATTATTTTAGCAAAATGTATTTTGCATTTGAAACATTATTTACATGTTACTGATAAAAAAACAAAACTTCTTTTTCATTTCAAACTTTTTAAAATCTTTTACTGATTAGTTCTGTAAAACAAAGAATATATTCCTAAAATGGTTTGTACAATTTGCAGCATATAATTTACTTTAGTATTAGATTGAGTACTAAACTACCAATTGTTTTGACTGTGTATGAAAGAATTAAAGTTGCTTACACACAATTACGAGGGTGAGACTGACAGACAGAAAGACAAGTACCGTATTTTTCAGAGTATAAGACGCACCTTTTTATCCCCAAAAAGAGGGTGAAAACTTGGGTGCGACTTATACACCGAATGTAGCCCCATCCACCCCCACCCTTTGGCCTCTGTCTTCCAGCAATTTACCTGCTTGCAGCAAAGAGGGAAGAGCCTATAAAGCCAAGCAAGTCACTAGCAGCTTTCCGACGTACAGCTGATTTGCCACGTGGGAAAATGAAAGTGAAACTGATTTGCAAAGAGGCAAATAGCTGGGAGAGACAGGCAGATTTTTATTTTCTGCTGAACTGGATGGAAGGGGGTAAGTGAATAACTATAAATGTCTGTAGAATGTTCAAATTATTAGACTTATTTTTTAAAGACTGCTTTATTATTGTTCTAGAGCCAGGGGTCTTCAACCTTGGCAATTTTAAGACATGTGGACTTCAACTCCCAGAATTCCACAGCCAGCTTTGTTAGCTTTGCTGGCTGTGGAATTCTGGGAGTTGAAGTCTTAAAGTTGCCAAGGTTGGAGACCCCTGTAAATCTAGATAACTTAACAGAATAAAGAAGCTTTTTGAAATAAATGCTTGCTCTGAAGAGGCCCAGTGCTATTGTATCTTCTTTTAAATAATAGAGAATAATGTATACTTCCAGAAATTTTAATTAATTTTAACAGCTCTGTACAAGTATAGTCTGAAATGTAACAGTGTCCTGTTTAGTATTAGAATTTAGTTACCTTGGAGTAAATCTATTTAAATAATTGGGAGGAGTTAGTGTGACTACATTTAAGAAAACTTTCTGGCATAATGTACATTTCTCCAATTCTTTGCTATTTCTATGGGTCAGGCACATATGCACAGAAATACACAGCACACAGTGTATATCATCTGTGCTCTTTGCTGTTTGGCAAATTGCTTGGAAGCAGAGACCATTTTTCCTTGTTTTCCTCCCCCAAAACTAAGGTGCGTCTTATACTTCGGTGTGTCTTATACTCCGAAAAATACGGTAATTCAGTGAATATTCAGCCATGGAACAGAAATATAACTAGGAAAATAAGAAGGACTTTTTAAAAAACGCAGAATTGTCTATTCTGCTTTGCTTTTTTAAAGAGGAAGGACCTTGGAAGTCTTCCAAAAGGCTAGCTTAGGAGGCTGGCTGTTCAAGACACAAGACCAGGTATAGCCCATGTATGTTTTTCTTCTGGTATGTCTTATTGAACTTTTTCCCTTTTAATGACCCTGTAAACCCTTGCATTAGGGTGGAGTCAGGGCGACTGAATGGAGCTGAGCATTTACTGGCCACATTCCCTTCCCGACACCTACGCCGAGTTTGCGGCAGACACTTATTGTGCCCAGAGAAATATCTGCCACTACCTGGGATCGAATCCACAGCCTCCTGATTGTTGAGGAGAGAGCTCAACCTCTAGGCTACCACACTACTCATCTTATTGAACATTAGGGCCCTTTAATTCTGAAGAGATATTTGTAAGATTACAAGAAGCAAATTGTTTACAACAAAGATGTAAAAAGTTGCTGAAGGAAATCAATACAATTGCAGAAAACCAAAGAAGCTGATATTGTGCTTATTCAGCTACTGGATAATTCGACTGAGGCATTCTCCAAGGATAGGCACTGGAGCATACTTATAGCAAACTTAGATGGTCTAGTGGTTAAGGCACCAGGCTATAAACCAGGAAATGGAGTTCTATTTCTGCCGTAGGCATGAATGCCAGATGGATGTCTTTGGGTCAGTCCTTCTCTCTCAGACCAATTTAAGGAGAGGATTGTTGTGAGGAAAACAGGAGGAAGAAGGAATATTAGGTATGTTCACTATCTTGACTTAGTTATAAAAAAATAAATGAGGTATATAAATAAATTAAAAAGTGATTAAATAAAAATGAGTAAAAAAATGAAGTGTGAACAGCACCTACTTTTACAGAAAAAGAAGGCAATAATAAGCCCAAGTTAACAACTTGCAAAAGAGCAAAAACTACCCATGTTTCCCCGAAAATAAGACCCTGTCTTATATTTTTTTGAACTCTGAAATAAGGGCTTGGCCTTATTTTTGGGGAGGTCTTACTATTTTGGGGTACGTGAAGCAAGACAAGGCTCCTCTTGCCGTCTTACCTGATTTCCAGCTCTGTCTCCCTAACCTTAACCAGAGGAAATGGTGGGGACCAGCTGCACATGCGGTTTAATATTTTTGGGGAGGGATTATTTTTGGGGAGGGATTATTTTAGCGCATGCGCTCAAAAGCCTGATTGGGCTTATTATCCAGGGAGGTCTTATTTGGGGGAAAACAGGGTACTTTCCATCCATGCATTTTACAATATGCATTTTACAGTACTTGGTGGATGCAGCATTCAGAATGCTAGTAGCTAAAAATGCAAAATAATAGTGGTAGAATTAAAAAGATTCTGGAAGAGGGCCTGGTTGACTTGAATTTGGAATGAACCCCACACCAGAATCTTTTTTTTTTTTTTGCAGTTTCCCCTTGTAATGTATGGATTTGGAATAGAGAATAATGTTTCAAAATAAAAGGTATAATATTTCTTATTTTGTATTTAAATCATTTGATTATTTTTTCAGGCTACACAAGCATGTATTTCAGTAAATTGTTGTATTTCTTGTTGATATAGTCTGAAATTATACTAATTTGTGATTTCATTTAAAATTTAATTTCAGAAATTTTCTGCATTGTGCTTAACTTCCACACAGGCTTTTAAATAGCTAGTACATATTAGCAAACTACATGTATTCCACTCTAATCTTGATTGAAGAAAATATGACTTCTGCAATAGAGTAGTAAATGTCTGGAACACTTTACCTGATCCTGTTGTTAGTTTCTCTAACCCCCATACCTTTTACCTTAAACTGTCTACCGTGGACCTTACACGTTTCTTAAGAGGTCCCTAGGGGATGTGCATAAGCGCACCAACGTGCCTACCGTCCCTGTCCTACTGTACCCATTTGTATGTACTCGTTTTATGTGTTTATGGCTATGTTTGCTTCTTTATAGCCATTTATTTGTGTCATTTTTTCATGTGTCCTGTTTCCTTGCACTTGACAAATAAATAAATAAATAAATAAATAAATAAATAAATAAATAAATAAATAACAAATAAATAAATAAATAAAAAATAAATAGATAAATAAATATAATGGAATCTATCTATTTGCCAGAATTAGAGAAAGAAAATGTGTAAAACAGGGGAATAGAATAATGGTATATAGGAGGGGAGGACAGAGAATTAATACATTACATATACCCGTGGTGGCGAACCTATGGCACGCGTGCCAGAGCTGGCACGCGGAGCCATAGAAGCCGGCACACGAGGGTTCCCACCGGCAAACCGGAAGTGCGAAAAAACGTACTTCCGGTTTGCCGGTGTGCTGTTTTTTGCACTCCGGAGGGTTCAGGGAAGCTCCCTGAAGCTCCGGAATGCAAAAAACTACAAAACGGACAAACCGGAAGTGCACTTTTCCGCACTTCCGGTTTGTCCATTTTGTAGTTTTTTGCATTCCGGAGCTTCAGGGAGCTTCCCTGAACCCTCCGGAGTGCAAAAAACAGCATACCGGCAAACCGGAAGTGCGTTTTTTCGCACTTCCGGTTTGCCGGTTTCGTCGTTCCAGGCTCCGTTTCGTCGTTCCAGGCTCCGGTAAGTGGGCCTGTGCGGGGGTGGGGGGGTGTGCGCATGCGCAGGGGGCAGCATGGGGGGTGTTGTGCGCATGCGTGGGGGGAGGGAATGGGTGTGGGCACGCGAGCGCGCGCGAGCGCCCCCCCCCTTTTGGCACGCGAGCCGAAAAAGGTTCGCCACCACTGACATATACTATATGATTTCCAAAAGCTGCTTAAACAAATATATCACATGTTTATATATTAAGTGTATAATATTATTAAATGGTAATTGCCTTTCCATAAAGTGTTTTTAACCAACCATGAAATAAAAGGGATCATCAAATTTAAACTGCAGTATTAAATGAAGCATCGAATTTTTATTCAACAATCCAAAATTCCTTATGAAACTATCTGAGAGTATAAGGACTGGACAGAGATTTTACAGGGTTAAACATACCATATAAATGAAGAAAGAAATGCAGGCCACAATAGAGAACAGTACAATTCAATGTTATTGATTTAATGTAGAGTGAATTGACTGACAAGGCTGCACTAGAATGAATTAGTCCCTAAGGATATTGTACAATTCAATTGCCCAAAGTTTCCCACTAGGCACAATCTAAATTGTCCACAATTTAGAAGCCAAAGAGGGAGTACAAATTTTATTTCAATGACATAAATTGCCATCTCATTGCAATAAAAAAGGAAGTGTGGTTATGGAAGGAAAACTGAATGTTTTCTGGCAGTTTTGATGATGGAACAAGATTATCCTGAAGTCAGTTGATCAAAGAATTCTCCTTAAAAGCTTGAAATTTGAGGGTATTGTGACTGTTCATTAAACCTCCCCTTTCTTATCTCAGGTTTCATACTATTTTCAGCAATGCCAGTATTCAAAAACTCAAGCCAATTCCTTTGCAATTTTATAAATCTGAGATTATTAAAACAGATCTTGGCTGCAAACAGTATCGTAAATTTGCTGGAACAATGTATGAACATAATCAAAGTTATTGGTATGTCAGCCACAATCTAGGATTGTGCTAGGATTATATATGGGCTGTAGAAACAGAATAATCAGAAGATGGCAGCAAAAAGAAAGATATATCTCTTTTCTGCCATATCTAATGGCCATGTGAAGGTTTGTGATATGGTTATGGTAGTCCTATCTTAATTTGTATCCTTCATAATTTGATCAATTTCTTTGTGGTCTCTGACCTTAAAGTCTCTTATTTATGTTCATTAGTAGGTTAATACCTACTCATCGTATCAGCACATAGTATATTGTTCTTCATGAAACGTTTAATCTGCCCTCAAGCTTTTGTATACTTTGTACCATGAACATTTGCTGAGTAGTATATTTCTTGGAACCTCCCTTTATCAATCACATCACCATCTTCTTTCATCAACTAAGGCTCAGTACTGTGAGCTATAGGACTTTCTAATCCTATTTCACAGATTATCCCCTTACACATTCTTATAAATACTTTATATACTCACCACAAGCCATTAAGCTAGCAGAATGTCACTGAAATGAGTAAGAATTTCAGAGAGTATATAGCACATAAATACATTTTGATTGTAGTTGGTTAAACAAACAAATAAGCTGTAGAATATCTATGAACTGAAAAAGTTAATTTATGGTAATTATGGGATCTGAAGTCAACTTCTGGATGACACCGTAATAGGGAATACTACATATAAAGAGAATTTGTTGGAGAAATAGCAGGAATAAATACAATAAAATGTTCACCTACAGTAAACTTTCATATTAATTACTGCAGACCAATAATGGTTCTGAACATGCCCAAACTATAAGTAAAACATTTATTTACACTGGTGGGGAAAAGTCACTTGAGATATTTTGTCCGTTGTCCAGCAAATCATGTTTGTCCATGAAATCATTATTTTCATTTAGGGGTTGGATGGCATATACTGTATATTTAATAAATAAGCAATAGCAAAAATTTTAGTTTTGCTTTTCTATTCCCATCATACTGAACCTTAAATTCATTGTTAAAGGAGTTAACCCTGAGTTCCAGTTTCCCTTTAGGCCAGCCATGGGTTGCTCCCGGTTTGGCCGAATTCGGCGAACTGGTAGCGGTGGCGGGAGGCTCCGCCCACCTGCCCAGAACGTTTTTGCACATGAACCAGTAGCAACGGGATCTAGAACCCACTACTGCTTTAGGCACATGAACCAGCTGGATGACTCTCAGCCAGCCATTTTCTTTTAACTGCACCACATCATAGAGTTGTTGTGAGGAAAATAGGAGGAAATATTATATACACTCTTTCCAGTTGTACAAAACAAAGACAAGGCGTAAATCTAATAAATAAATAAATCTATGTTGGAGCTAAGCTAGAGCACAGAGTGTCACACTGATCTGCAGAAATCACAACCCTGGTGTAAATGCCACAGTACAAAGGGTACACGCTACATGTCACAAAGCAGAAAATTACTCTTTTTGTAATTTTCACATTGTGGTATTCAAAAGCTACCTAAAATTGCCAGGAGTTCAAAACAAATTAGTGTATACTTTTGCCTTAATTTCCCTGATACTGCAAGGAATAAGGTGCTCTAAAGGATCTCACAGAGGATATTTTAATAAGTTCAATAAAATTATATTGTAAAAAAAAAGAATCAATCGAAGGTCTATATATTTTCTGAATTTTATTATAATGGGCAAAAACTTTGCCCACATAAATTCAGATATATTCAGTTGCTTATCACATTAACATGTTATCATCACCATTTAATAAAAACTTTTTTAAAAAAACATGTTATCATCACCCAGCTAGCAAATGTATGAGGATATTTGCAAATTCAACAATTTAGTGCAGAAATTATTGGCAGAAGATTCCCCTTAAAAAGCAGTTCAGCTAGTCACAGAATGCTTCCTATTGTACTTTGACCTAGCAACAATTATTTGCATATTTGCACTATTTTATGTTTTGTTAATCAGATGTAAATCTAAGAATCAACTTAAATATGCTTTTTGTTCTAAAATATCAAACAATTGATTCCTTTGTCATGTCTCACTGTGAGCACAGCCTCAAAGCTACTGATCTATTTCTAGATTTCCCCCCTAATCCAATAGTTACCTTTGAGAATCTTAAAATGATGTTATAGATATATATATGGATGATGTAGCAATATGTTCAAGCCACTATGTAACTATATATGCATGATCTTTGGCCTTCCATAATCCTTGGAAGATGCCCCAGAGATCTCAAAAAATATAATCCAATAATAACTTTTAATATGACAGAAGGGGAAAGTTATTAAATTAATGACTGCAGAGTAATCATAGCAACCTCATTTGCCCCCCAGCATGACATTCAAAAGTCAGTGTCATCCCCAGACCAGAAAAAGTTGTATATTCTTGGTCCAAGCTGCATTATCTCAATATGTTCTTTTAATTTATATAATATTTATACTTACTACACTATTTTTCTTCTGAGATAAATAATATTACACAAAAAGAGAAAGGAGTTGTAAAAGAAATTAAAATAAGGACATAAGAAAAAAGAGAATATAGCTTCTCCTAGATTATTTCATACCTTTCTATTTTTGCAAATTATCCTTGCTTCCATTATAACTGCCATCATTCCATACAATATGCCCGTGGTGGCGAACCTATGGCACGCGTGCCACAGGTGGCATGCGGAGCCATAGCGGAGGGCACGCCAGTGTTGGCCACCGTCAAACTGGAAGTGCGGAAAAAACGCACTTCCGGTTTGCCGGTGAGCTGTTTTTTGCACTCTGGAGGGTTCAGGGAAGCTCCCTGAAGCCCCGGAATGCAAAAAACGACGAAACGGACAAACCGGAAGTGCATTTTTCCGAACTTCCGGTTTGCCCGTTTCGTCGTTTTTTACTGTCTCAGGCTCCGGTAAGACCTTTGCGCGGGGGTGGGGGGGGTGCGCATGCGCAGGGGGCAGCATGGGGGGGTGTTGTGCGCATGCGTGGGGGGGAGGGAATGGGTGTGGGCATGCGTGCACGCGCTAGCGCGCACACACCCCCTTTTTGGCACGCGAACCAAAAAAGGTTCGCCATCACTGCAATATGCCATATATTATCCATTACCCATCTATCAACATCATTTCATTTCAAGAGGAAATTAAGATTTAATTACGATAGGAGAGTGTTTTTTAAAAAAAATACTTTTGTTACATAAGTATTTTCAAATTAACCCATAGTAAAAAGATTTCAGCCTTTGGCTTGCATACATAGTACATTCAAATCTCTCTCTCTCTCTCTCTCTCTCTCTCTCTCTCTCTCTCTCTCTCTCTCTCTCTCTCTCTCTCTCTCTCTCTCTCTCTGTGTGTGTTTGGGGGGGGGAGGGAGGGAGAGACTCTGAGACTTACTGTCAATACTTAAGGAAATCATTATGGGTTTCTTACCAGAAATTTCTTACCAGAAATAATTCTATCCCAAGGTCAGAATATATGATGCAAAATGAAATGATCCAAACCAGGGTCCTTTCTTACAACTTTTTCCCCTCTCTAAAATGCCAAATTAGAATTGGATAGTAATCCAATGCAGGAGACCACTATTTGTACATATACTATTGCAATTCTCTATATCTCAAGTTTCTATGAGATTAAACTTTTGCACTCTTTAAGGAGAGCACATATATTACTCTCAGTTAAACCATTTGTAACTGTGGCTTAGAATTTATTATAATACATTTATAATAATACATTCATTATAAGAATTATTTATTGCCTTTTTACAAGTGCTTTACATAGGAAATATATTCCCAAATAATACCAAATTGGGGAAAGGTAATTATAATAGGAAATGATCAGCAAGTAACTTAACATGCAGTAATACAAATAATACATAAACCCTACTGAATTGTTAAACATAGACTTGTCTCCCCGTCTGGACCCTTTAATAATTGCTTTCTGTTCACTGAATCTTCTAGTCATTTGGGACAAAATGTTGCATAGAGCAGAATACAGTTAATTTGCCCAAGTTACACATATGTTTTAGGATTAGGTTCCTATGACAAAATGTTCTGATGTGTTGACCCGAGAAGCTCTCCCCCCCCGATACCAACAGTAACTCTCTCATACCCTCCTACCATATATCCATATACTGTATATGGATTGACATTTAAAGCTGATAAAGGGATGACATGAGTTACCGTATTTTTCAGAGTATAAGATGCACCTTTTTCCTCCCTAAAAGAGGCTGAAAATTTGGGTGCGTCTTATACACCGAATGTAGCTGTTTTGAAGCTTTTTTTCCAGCCCTAACGAGGTGCTAACGATCTTCCCGGCTTCCTACTCCGTCCTAAGAAGTTTTTTACCAGCCCTAAGTCTTTGCAGGCTTGTTTTCATTCCTACTCCCTTCGAAGAATTTTTTTCCAGCCCTAACCAGGAGATAAAATAATGTGCTGAAGCTGAACAGACTAAAGACGCTAGCCAGATGAATACCTGGTAGGTAGATTTTTTCCCCTTATTTTCCTCCCCCAAAACTAAGGTGCATCTTGTACTCCGGTGCGTCTTATACTACGAAAAATACGGTAAGTTTTTCTACTAGAGATATCTATATAGGAAGGGATTGGAGAGGAAGGAAATGCTACTGCAAGTAGGGAGAGGGTTTGTGTTAAGCTACAAACAAAAGGGCACACTTGGTAGATTTTGTTGCAATATTCTGAGCAGGTTGCATTCCAAACAGAACAACATTAGAGTTCATGTGTGCCCTATTCTGTTGAAGAAACACTTAAAACGGCATTATAGGTATTTCTTATTTAGCTACCCCAATTGGGAGTAGCAAAATGGTACTAGACCAAAGAAGTCGCTAAGTGAAACACAAATGTGCTTACAATCTTACTTCAGCTTTCCTTTGTTTTACAGTCTGTGATGGTCATAGAAGGCAAGGACTGGTTGCAAAGTTACTATTTTTTTATTATCACTAACGCAACAGTTGTGAACAGTTGCTAAACAAATCGGTTGCTAAATGAGGACTGAATCTCTTTTGTTTCTCTAAAAAATATTTAAAACACCCTTTCTCTGTACATGGTTAGCAGACCGAAATTTGGAATCCATGGAAGCCTCAGATGCCAGACAATTGCTCTGTACTCAAGGATAATAGCTTTTCATTGACATCACTGTGTGACCTTTTCTTTTTACAGAATAGATAGAATAGAATTTTTTATTGGCAAAGTGTGATTGGACACACAAGGAATTTGTCTTGGTGCATATAAGCTTTTAATGTCAGTCCACAGCAGAGGTTAGCATGCAGCATCATAGGCCCCTGGATATCCATTACCTCAAAATAATGTCTGCAACTTCTCATTACTACGTTTAACCCAGAAATTAAATATTTTAAAAATGAAGGACATGACCAAGTTTCATGAGATTGCAGAATCTCAAAATTCACCAAGAATGCCCAAAATCCTGTAAAATGCCTGAGATTTCAGGTAGTCCTCATTTAACAACCATTCATTCAACAACTGAAGTTACAATAGTGCTGAACAAGCAGTGCTTATGACCAGTCCTGAAAGTTCCAGACTTCCCTGCAGACTGCAGTCATAAGACTGTGACCTGGGCAATGGGCAACCAGCTTGCACTTTTGCAACCTTCCCTGCCAGCTTCCTACACATAAAGTCAATGAGGAAGCTGGCAGGGAAGGTTTCAAGTTGCTCCAGTAAGTCACTTACACCATTCTCCACCCAGCAGTAGCCACTTCTGGCCTCACTGTGCTTGTGCCATGCTTCACGGGCTACTTGCACACTTTCCCTGGCCCATCAGCAGCCATCACGGCTCTACCACACCTTACCTGCCTGCCTGCTTGTTACCTGAGATTCACTTAACAACCCACAGGCCAGGGATACTTTGTGAGTTCATACCCTGCTTAACAGTGGCAACTGGGAGTGCCAGGATTGCTTTGACTAAGCAATGTGGTCAACGACATCATGCTTTATGATCATATTGCTTAGTGATGAAAATTTTGGTCCCAATTATTGTCATTAACCAAGAACAAAGTGTACCATAATCTCCCAAGACTGAATGATCTTGCCACATTCTAAATGACTTGGGAAGAGGGCATTGTGAGGAATTATGCAATGATATCTAGAAAGATTAACGTTCCCTGATCCAGAGGCTCAGAAATGCATTATTCAGCTTCAGAGAAGATCCACCCCCCCTTAAAACAGCAGAGTATGTACCAGGCATCTGTTAAGTGCTGTCATACTTTCTTTCTTCTCTCTATGACATTATGCTAAGGTCTTTCTTGAATTCATAGTCTTAATGATATTTGTTTTTACCCATGTTTTGAAATCATGATATGATCAGCTAGGGAAGCTGATTGGGTTACTTTGCACTGGTCATTCTCAACTCAACTCACTTCTCAGGGGAAAACATAGGATAAGGGAGCATTATTTGACATACTTTGAGCTCCAATTCCAAAGATAAAATACATATAACTCAAATAAATAAAAGAAACCCAGTAGAGCAGGGGTGTCAAACTCAAGATCCGGCCCGCGGGGTGCTTAGATTTGGCCCGCAGGGCCGCCTTGGAAGCAGCGAAGAACTGGCCCGCGGTGCCTCTGCCAACAAAAACGGAGCTTGGGAGGGCCCTCCCGAGCTCTGTTTTCGTTGGCAGAGGGTAGCAGGAGGCCATCACAGTTGAAAACAGAGCTTGGGAGCCCAGGTGCCGACACGAGTGACATTGAGCTGGCCATGCCCACCCTGGCCACACCCACCTCAGTGCCCCGAGATCAAACACAACTCTGATACGGCTGTCAATGAAATCAAGTTTGATACCCCTGCAGTAGAGGGATAATTTGAAACTTACTGTGCCAGAAACCTTTTTCATAAAGTAGAATTACCACATAATGCCACAAGCCAAACTGAACTATTGCTGGTCTATTCAATTGGCTTCAGTTCTTCATCCTTCTATATAGGGCATTATCCTTCAGCCCAACTTTAAGAAAATAAAACAGCAGATGATCTTTCTCCCAAACTCCAAAAATGGAGAACAAACCTCGTGGTATGTAACTGCAGTTTTCACAAAGGGTGGATTTTTAAAGAGAAATTCCCTTATAAAATTACTGAAGCTAAATCTATAAGCATAAAAAGCAATTTATGGGAAAAAGAGACTTACGATGGAAGTATAAAAGTGCAGTCTGGTTTTCATCAATTCTGCCTTTATATAAAGGGATTACACGGGAGAGGATTTCTAGGAAACCAAAGCTTAATTTTTGTCTATTCAAAATGGGGCCTATTTATCAGATTTTCAATGTTTTTCATACCAAAACTAGGAGCATGTCACACGATATTACTCTACTTTATATTATGAACTTTTAAAAGGACAAACTCTAAGATCTACAGTAATAATAAAATAAATAGGATTCACATCCTCAATAATCTCTATAGCAATTATTTAGGAAGAGACAGCCACTAGAGAAGAGTATACAATTTTTTTAAAATGAATACATTTGCAAGATCTGTTTAGTTTAAGAATAAACTAAACAGATCCTGCAAATTTATTCATTCAAAAAATATTGTATACTCATACAAGATGACCAATTCACTAATCAAGAGCTTCATAAAAAATTTTAAAGTTGTAAATCAAGAATAAACTATTATGTCTTTCATGTGACTCCAAGGTCATGTTTATTATCTGCACTGTAGAAAAAGAGGAATAAGTCTGCTTGCCAACTGTCTTGCTTCAAAACTTTTCTTTCTTTCTTATTTCAGAATTCAGCCAAAATAGAATACTTGTATGAAAAATGCCCTCAGTCCCCAACATTGCCAGTTTGAGCAGAAAAGCCTGAAGATCTTCTACTCAAACGTGCTTTTAACAAAGAAACTGAAAGAAACTGATAAGCAGAATCCAGATCACAGGTATCTTTGTTTGTGTTCAAGATAGGTCGAGTAAAATACTCTTTCTGACCTTGTTTTCAACATTCCAGTATGAAAAGGAAAAAGAAGAGAGGAAGGTAGACACACAAAAGGCTGTTGTGTGGATGGATTCATTTTCAATAGAGATGGGTACAATTTTGGAAAATGTAAGGACCAAGTTAGGAACAGATTGTAATAAATAAAACCTATATCTATAGCAGCGGTGAGTTGCTTCAGGTTCGGCCTGGTTCTGTGAACAGGTAGTGCCACCAGCGGGAGGCTCCACCCACCTGCCCGGGACGCTTCTGCGCATGTGCAGAAGCTTCTGCGCATGCGCAGAAGCGTCGCACACATGCACGAGCGCACATGCGAACCAGTAGCAAAGGGTTTTAGAACCCACTACTGATCTACAGTATATGTTGTATAGTTATCAGTCAACTTCAATTTGATGGCAACTAATCAATCAAAGTTGCTCAATTTTGATTAACCCTTCAAGCTCTTATTTACTATTTGATGCTCTGCAGATTAGTAATTATGGGATCTGAAGTCTATTTATGGATGACACCATAATAGGGAATACTATATATAAAGAGTCAACAAGATGTAATGGATTAATATTTAGAATTCAGTTCAAATTTCCCAGTACAGCTCAGAAGAGTACCAGGACCACTCCATACATTCATTTATTTTGGGGGATTCAGAAAACTATGTATGCTGATTTGAAAACAGAGTAAGATGAAAAGTTGGAAGATATCTAATTCTGTAACTCTGAACTTTGCTTCTATGACTATAATATTAAATTACATTCATGACTCTTATGGAGAATTCAAATATGGCACTACTTACTATTTAAGTCAGAAACCTAGACCAAAGGTGAAGCAGAGAAATAAACTACAGCTAAGATTAAGGCAGAGAAAACAACTGAGCAAAAAGAAGAAAGCATTGAAAGGAAATACTTATAAATGTTTTCTTTTTAAGGAAATTTAAGAAAACATTTAAGTGACGAGACAAATGCAAAAAGGGTTACAGAAACATAAAGAAGTATGGCAGAAGCTTGTTTCTACAATTTTTTTTTACCAATTTTGTCCTGAAAAAGCAAATTACTTTGATATTGGGCACTGCACTAGCCTTCACATTGGCTATAAAATGTTATTTTTTTACAAAACTTCTATCTGTACATTTTATATCACATTCATGGTTTCTTGAGATCAAAACCTTCCATCATTCCACTGAAAGCTTCACCTACATAAATCTCAGTTGGATGGAATCTGTTTCCCCTCTTCTACTCAAATTTTGTATAATAAACAGACTTCTATTGCAGCAGAAGGAACAGAGAAAAGCAGAAAAATTACAAATGATTTCTCATGTATAATGTACTTGGCTTGGCATTTCTCAATAAATAAATAAAAATATTCTAGATCTTACTAACGTTTTTTTTTAAAAAAAATTGCTACCCCAAAAGTGAAATTTGAACTGGTCTCTCTCTAAATGAACATACTCATGGGAATGATAGGTATTATTACATTTAATAGACAAACTCTTTCTGCACTAACACACACATACACACTAACACACCACACACTTACAAACACCATTATTTATTTATTTACAAAGGTTTTTATGATGCCTCAATCATTACAACACTAAATGACCAAGAACCATGAAAATACAAAAACATCATACAAGCATACAGTATCCATGCAGCTACAAAATAAGAATCTAATATCTATCACAATACCATTAATTAATCGATCAGCACATCAATTCAGTATTTATTTTACAAAGTAGACTTAATGTGTATCATATTCATTTCATTAAGTTTTGTTCAAGCTGAATATTTTTAAAGATGCAATTGTTAAAATGTTGGGAATATGGTTAAAAACTGGTAAATTAACAAATTGTTTAGAAAAAGAAAACAAAAATATTCTCTTAATTTTTAAAAGAAACCAATGTGCTGAGACTCACATATAAAAAATCTAATCATTTCCATTAGTTTTCATTTGATAACCAACTACTCAAACTTGATATGCTAAAGCAATAGCAATTGGTTAATTTTTTGAGTAAGACTGATATTCAACAATTACCACAAGATTGTGTGTTTTGAAAACAGAATTGAAACTTTAAGAAATATTAGAGACCATTTATTTGCTGAAAAAGAAGACCCCAATTTGGATGGACTTTCTGTTGAATTGTATAAATCTTTTTATACAATAATTTAATTATTAGAAGTCAGTAATAAAACATTTAAATCCAGTAAACTCCTTTTATCTTTTTATGAAGGTTATATAACATTGATTATAAAACTGGGTAAATAACTAAATACTCACGTTATAAAGCTGCATCATTAATTAATACAGATAGTAATTATTAACTGCTTTGTTAGCTAGGCATTTGCAGGGAGTGTTACCATACATAATTCATCTCAGTTCAAATTTGTTAAAAGTAGAACAGCTTGAATAATTTATGTTTATTAATAGATATTTTGGCTATAACTCAAGACACATTCGATTTTTCTGCACTAATATCTTTAGATGCTGAAAAACCTTCAGATTAATTTTATAAAGCAAGTTATTTATAAATATGGATTCCTGCCCTATAGTAAATGCATTGCAATTTACTATTTGCAACCAAAAGCAACAGTAATAACCAATCAATTAATTTCTGGACCAGTTGAGTTACAATATGACCCTTTTATCAAGGCTGTCCAATTTCTTGGTGCATTTTTATTTTAATTCTTCAACTATATGCAATTTGTGTTAGACAATATCATGAGATTATTTGACTTGCACCGGTAGAATCATAGTATAAATTATGCTTACATGCTGATGACACTTTGCTAATATTGGTTAATTACTTCATAGTCTAACTTGATACTTTTTGTCCAACAATATGGTAAATATTTGGGTTATACAATTGTTTTGGAAAAATATAATTTACTTTCTTTGTGTGCAATATATTAATTGATGAATAAAAGAGGTTGGTTTATGTAATCTGTACAGATTTTTTGGGAGGGTTGAAAGTAATTCATCAAAATATTTTTTCCAATCTTAAAAGATACCCAAATAATGTATTAAAAAAGCATAATTGTAGATTTTATTTATTGGAATGAAAAAAACTGAGGGCATGTTAACCCCTATGGTTTGGTCTATTATAGATTTCTTTTATTTTATGAAGTAATACTGTAACGTTTATAAATTAATGGTACAGGTAGCCCTCAACGTATAACAGCTGATTTAGTAACGGTTCCAAGTTACAACTGTGCTGAAAAAAGGGACTTATGACCGTTTTTAACACTTACAACACTGCAGCATCCCTGTAGTCATGTGATCAAAATTCAGATGCTTGGCAACTGGTTCATATTTATGAAGGTTGCAGTGTCCCGGGGTCATGTGATCTCCTTTTGTGACCTTCTCACCAGCAAAATCCAGTGGGAAATTCACTTAACAACCGTGTTACTACATTAACAATTGCAGTGATTCACTTAACAACTGTGACAAGAAAGGCCATAAAGATGCTGCAAAATTCATTTAACAAATGTTTCACTTAGCAACAGAAATTTTGGGCTCAGTTGTGGTCGTAAGTTGATTACTACCTGTAATTGTTTTCTAATATGGTGAATCTTGATATTAAAGGTGCAAATGCTATTTTGAATTGAATCCCAACTTTATGGAATCTAACAATTTTGCAGAATTTTAGTTATGCTAGTTTTTGGATACTAACTAAATATGTACAATATTTATATTATAATATATTTAGGTGATAATTTGCACAGTTCAAGGGTTATTTATATTATTTATATTAACATTTATTATAATAGTATTCTTTTTCTCATTTTTCTCCTTTGGTAATATAACTAACAATCATTAAGACTATCTGTTAGACAGGTGTATATTACCTCTTTATCTGCTTTTGTTTCTTTTTTGTTTTCAGTGTTTTTTTTGTAAGTTGTTTTGTAGGCATTGTTTTTAAAAAATGCAATAAAATATTAAAACAAAATATTATTCAACATGAATAACAATCATTATTAGCACTTTCAAACATTCCAAGGATAGCCATTCAAATAGAGAATCCTCCCATGTCATCACCATTTTGCTCCTCAAATCCTCAGTAGTAGTGTTCAAGCAGGCTGATCATTATTACTGCAACTAGACTCGAAACACATAAAAAACCCAAGGTGATTAGCAGGCAGAGTGCCTTTTAGATTGATAGATGGTTGAAAAAAACCAGAAAATGGTACATGTGAAGAGACTCAAAAGCAAGATAAACTTATAAAGATGAGAGTAAACGAGCTAACATGTTGCAAAAGAATACTGAACTAGATATGCACATCAAATGTATGATTTTTAGGATACGTGTCATATAAGTAGACACATAGGCATATACAGTTCACAAAACTCATGAATACATAAACACAGCACAGGACATAACTCATAAGCAGTTTTAAAATAGGCACACACAAAAACAAAAATCCTATAAAGTATTTGTAGATGATGTGCTGCCAGGGCACTTGGCAGGACTGGGAGAAAGGATGACCTTGTCCATAAAGAGAAGGAGAAGGACAGTCCTCCACATAAAGCACGTAAAATTCACAACTTTTGAATTTTATTCACAGTTTGGCTGTTAAGTATTGCTTTGAGAGTTGATAGAAATTTGCTAGAATTCCACAAGCTTTGAAGCAAAAGGCATGACCTGTTTCTGAGGCTTAGACAACTGTGTTAAGGAATTAATTGCAGAGTCCAGGGTTTACATAGCGGAATGGGTGGTTGTGGTTTGATATAGTCAATAATTGATAACGTGTTGTAGAAAATAAGCTTTATTTAAAATAAACAGCACGATAACATAAACAGTCCGTTCTTTACTTATCTCTAGTAGAATACCTTGAATTTCTTTGTACGTTATAGATTCTTAGTCCTTCACACACAGTGAGCAATCAACAATTAATCAAGCAGACCTCTCTCTTTTTCTCTGTCAAGTCAAGCCAAGCTGCGTGCACTCCTCTGCATATGCGCTTTCTTGCTCTCTCTTTATAGTCATTAGCAAACAAACCTGGATTCATTTAAAACAACAATGACATATTCTACAAACTTGGATTTCAGTTTTTACTTTTTATATTAGGAAACCTTGACAAACTGTAATAAGGGAGAAAAGATTATAACAAAATAATTAGTTTGGACTAAAATGGACCACGTTCCAACACCTGCTCAACTGTGAAATCCCCTAGTTCATTCATATGTCAGGAAATTTCCCTATTTGCCTTCTGGTTTTTTGTAGCCTTTAGTGTTTCCCCAACTAAACAACAGTCAATTTTGAAACCACTGTCATATTTATTTCAAGTACTTTGTCCTGCACATATCATTCAGGATTCTTTAAGACAATCTTGACTCTTGGTGACTGCCTAGACAAGTTCATGGGATTTTCTTGGCAACCTTCTTTTTTCCTCCACAAAACATTTGCTATTGCCTTCTTCCTAGGATTGGGAGTGTGTATGTGGCTGGCCCAAAATCACCCAGCTGGCTTCATTTCTAAGACAGGATGAACTTACGTTCTCCCAGTTTCTAGCCTAGTGTCTTTAAGCATTACACGAAAGTACACCCTAATAAAAATATTATTTATTTAAAAATACTGTGTGTAATATATATATATATATATATATATATATATATATATATATATATATATATATATATATATATATATATATATATATATATATATATATATATATATATATATATATATATATATATATATATATATAATCTTAAAATTCTAAAGTATCCTGAATATGAGACAGAAAAATTGTAGTTTCTTTGGGAAGAGAAAACATTCCCTTTAATCTCACTTGTTATACTGTATATTAACTTCCACCAATAGAACCTTTTTACCCCCCAAAAGAGGGTGAAAACTTGGGTGCGTCTTATACACCTAATGTAGCCCCACCCACCCAGCCACTCCCACCCTTTGGCCTCTGTCTTCCAGCAATTTACCCGTTTGCAGCGAACAGGGAAGAGCCTGTTAATCCAAGAAAGTCATTAGCAGCTTCCCGATCCACAGCTGATTTGCCACGTGCTAAAATGAAAGTGAAACTAGCTGCAAAGAGGCAAATAGCTGGGAGAGACACACAGATTTTTATTTTCTGCTGAACTGGATGCAAGGGGGTAAGTGAATAACTATAAATGTCTGTAGAATGTTCAAATTATTTGACTTGTTTTTTAAAGACTGCTTTATTATTGTTCTAGAGCCAGGGGTCTCCAACCTTGGCAATTTAAAGACTTGTGGACTTCAACTCCCAGAATTCAAGAGCCAGCTTTGTTAGCTTTGCTGGCTGTGGAATTCTGGGAGTTGAAGTCCACAAGTCTTAAAGTTGCCAAGGTTGGAGACCCCTGTTAATTTAGACAACTTAACAAAATAAAGAAGCTTTTTAAAATAAATGCTTGCTCTGAAGAGGCCCAGTGCTATTGTATCTTCTTTTAAATAATAGAGCAGTGATGGCGAACCTGTGGCACGCGTGCCACAGGTGGCACGCGGAGCCATATCTGCCGGCACGCGAGCTGTTGCGCTAGGTCAACTCCAGCATGCATGTGCGTGCCGGCCAGCTGATTTTTGGCTCATGTGGAGGCTCTGTGAGGGCATTTTAGGTTTCCAGAGGGCCTCCGAGGGGGTGTTTTCGCCCTCCCCAGGCTCCAGGGAAGCCTCTGGAGCCTGGGGAGGGCGAAAAATGGGCCTACCAGGCCCATCGGAAGTCGGGAAATGGGCCATTTCCGGCCTCCAGAGGGCCTCTGCGGGGGCGGGAGAGGCCGTTTTCACCTTCCCCAGGCATTCAATTATGGGTGTGGGCACTCACATGTGTGTGACAGCGCGCGCGCACGCGTTTTCAGCACCCGAGGGAAAAAAGGTTCGCCATCACTGTAATAGAGAATAATGTATACTTCCAGAAATTTTAATTAATTTTAACAGCTCTGTACAAGTATAGTCTGAAATGTAACAGTGTCCTGTTTAGTATTAGAGTTAAATCCTGACTTACCTTGGAGTAGATCTATTTAAATAATTGGGAGGAGTTAGTGTGACTACGTTTAAGAAAACTTTCTGGCATAATGTACATTTCTCCAATTCTTTGCTATTTCTATGGGTCAGGCACACATGCACAGAAATACACAGCAAACAGTGTATATCATCTATGCTGTTTGCTGTTTGGCAAATTGCTTGGAGGCAGAGGCCTTTTTTCCTTGCTTTCCTCCCCCAAAACTAAGGTGCATCTTATACTCCGAAAAATATGGTAAATAGGATACGATGCAGAAAAATTGTCATCTGATTTTCCTATCTTCTCATTTCTACCCCAAAATACTACAGACTTCAGATTTGATCAGAATTACAACACTGGTTTTTCAGGCAGTAGAAGTTTCCAGGATAAAACTTCCTGCCTTGAGGCTATTAATCCAAGAGTGAAAAAAAAATACATATTTATAAATTTTTCAGCAGTTGCAATAAACTAGGATTCTACCTGCAAAGTGACACAGTATTTTAAATTTTACCTTGGTAATGCAATCCCAGGTCATGAAATATTAGCAACATTTTACATTTATCAGTGATGCAGGATGACGAGACAGATTATATGTAAGGAGTGAGAGCGGCATATAATAAGGTTATTACAGAGGAAAGGACAACTCATATAACCTACAGCAGTGATGGCGAACTTTTCAGCACCAAGTACACAAACCAGAATGTGTGCATGCATGCGTGCCGGAAACCCGAATACCAGCTGGCCGGTACGTATGTTTATGCCAGAAATCAGAAAAACATGTGGCTGGCGCGTGCATGCGCACCAGCCAGCTGGCCTTTGGGTTTCCAGCGCTCCGGCATGCGTGAACACCAACTGGCACATGCGCATACCAGAAACCAGAAAAGCAGCTGGTGACAGCGCATGTGCCCACAGAGAGGGCTCTGCATGCCATCTCTAGCACGTGTGCCATCGGTTCGCCATCACGGTCCTACAGTATAAGTATATCATGAATGAAGGCTTCTAGGAAAGGAATTAACCTTCAATGGATAGGAAAAGAATGGACTGATAATTAGAATGAACAAACAGAACCCAAACCATTGTATGGAACCAAATTATCTCTTTGGATTGGTGTGGAAGAACACATAAAAAAAACTGTTGTTGCCCTATGCCTTGTGAATGTGTTTATAACAGAAATACAGTATTTCATCCAGCCATGTCAGGTAAAGATTGGCATATCTAATTCAATGTGGCTCTTCTAACCTAAAAAATACATTCAGTTTTTAATGTAATGTTGACAAAAATAAATCTTAAAAAATTACCAAATAATCCCCCAACCTATTTTTTTTTCCTCATACAAGTTCATTTGTTTATTCATTCATTCATTCACTCACTCACTTACTGCGTGTCTGTTGGAAAACAATACTCAAAATGACTTTTAAAAAAAATCCTTAGTTGTAAAAGTAAATACAGTGAAACATAAAAAAGAAGATAAGAATATAATTATATTTATATATTTCGATTATTTCTGTCCTGATTTTTAGGGTAACAATCCTCCCAAAATGGTTTTCCAACAATATAAATAAATGGCAAGAAAATATGGTTTTTAAAAAAACCTAGAATATTTCCCATGAGGCTATTGATGCAAATGGATCTGGGTGGAGGAGAGGAAGGGACTGGGAGAATCCATCTGAAACAGAGGTTGGTAATGCCTTTTAAGTGTGTGCATGTGTACACATAATGCATATTACAGAGGCAAACAAAATAAGCTAAAAATGTGTCCCAGACACTTACACAAAATATGTGTCAAAATATCCAGTCACTTTCTCTACAGAAACTGTGGAACAAGCAATTATTCTGATTATCTACAAGGTCAGTGGACAGGGACAACACATGATGCTATTCCATGTGTTGTCCAGAAATAAATATCATTTTGGATTTCCCAAGAGTTTTCTATTATGCCAGTTGCTTGGCAAGTTTTGAGTAAACAAAGATGAAATGAAGTTAATAGCAGGATTTCAATTATTATAAGCAGATTCTTTGGCATACAGATTTCATCTCATGAGATACAATGTAAGGAGGAGGTTGAAACCCCCTGACACAACTTATTCAAAGAAGTCCCATAGACTTCAGTGACAGATACTAATCCACAATCTTATCAATTTCTTAACAGCAAACATAGTTCTGCATTACCCACCGAGATTTGAACATCTGCCAAAGACATTAATTATATCACTTTGTTAAGAAGCTGTTTCTAGAGGAAAATTCAAATGGGAACTGTTCAGTCTCCTTGTCCTATTTTACCTTATTTCACAATCCTTCAGAATCAGTCTCCATTGAAATTTCACCTAGAAGGTGCATACTGTATGCAGGATTAGCACAAAGTTTGGAAGGTGAGTGGTATAGTGGTTAAAGTACTGGACTAGAAATCTGGAAAACTGGGAAAGTGAATTCTATTCCTTTCCAAGGCACAAAAGGTGGCTAAGTGATTATGGGCTACTCACTTTCTCACAGAAACAATCCACACGAGAGGCATGTTGTGGGAAAATATAAGGAGCAAGAATTACTTATAGCACTCTAAGTGTAGAAAATAAAGGTGGGATCTAAATCTAATGAATAAATAAATAGAATAACATTGAGTTACTTATGGTACTAATTTAGTATCACTTATTTTACAGGGAGGATAAATATACTCTGGACTAAGTTTCTTGGAAGAATACAAAATATATTTATTTAAACTAAGAACATAATAAAGTTTTGGAAAGAGTAGCCTGCTATTCAAAAAATATTTTATCCTGCAAAAATCAAAAGCAAGAAAGCAAAACTATTAAGTTGACCTTATTTATTTATTTAACAATATTTATAACCCACCCAAATCCAAATGGATTTTGA
Source organism: Diadophis punctatus similis (assembly GCA_023053685.1). Lineage (NCBI taxonomy): Eukaryota > Metazoa > Chordata > Lepidosauria > Squamata > Dipsadidae > Diadophis > Diadophis punctatus. The sequence goes on from JALIGW010000016.1 coordinate 324,784, forward strand.
GCAAGGTACAAAAAAAAATCCAAAAAAGTGCACTAAAAACTACATCTGGATAACAAAAATCAACAGTACTTAAATTCAATTATGCTAAAGGTGAAATGCCTGCTGAAACCCTACTGATTTCCAAAATATTTATACAGAGGTTGACACCTGTAGCTGCAGGGGGAAAGTATTCCATAAAATGGGGGCCATAACTAAGACTGTCTTTTGCCCCATGAAAATCACGAGAAGCTCAACCTACAACAGGCCCTCTCTAAACGACTAGATCAGGTGGGCTGATTTCAATTTGTCAAGACAATGACTGATATATCCTGCTGCTGGTAATAACTACCTCTCTGAATTGGCCCTAGAAGCCTAATTAGTAAGCAATGCAGCAACTCCTAGTTTTACTATTGTCAGCTCAATAAAGTCAAGTCAGAAAACTGATACACAAGAACTACTTGAACTCCACATTATTACTGGAGGGTATAATGATAAAATCTTTAACGTCTCTGCCCCCTCTTATACCATATAAAATCATGGGGAAGTTATCTGGAATTTCTCACACTTCTGTTCCTTCCTAAAGTTGTTTATATTTTCTTAACTGTTCTTGCATTTCTTCTTCAAGATTATCTCTATACTCCTCTATAGCTTTGGGGAGGAAGATTTTCTTTAGTCCTTTCTGTCCTTTGCCTTGGAAATATGAGGTACTAGTGCTTTTTCTAACTACTTAGCATCTTCAGGGCATTTTCAGAATGATATATGGAACTGAAAATGTTAAAAAACTTCTACCAACTTGTTTTGCACTGCAGCAATTCACTACGATTCCTTTGGTTGCTCGCTTCACGCTGTTTTGTTGCTGCTAATTTGTTCTTTCAGCCTTGGTGGATTTTTTTTTTCATTTCCAGTCATGATAAAGTAACCTTCAAATAAGGCAGCTTACAAACACAAGTCAAAACAGCAGATTCTGTCTCTTCTGGTTTCATTTTAAGCCAATTTTTAACTCTTAATGGCAGCAATGAGAGACCTGCTCTGATGAGCACTCTTAACTGGAAGCATCCCTCATTCGACTCATCTCATTTTTGGCTTCCAACATTCTTATACTCCAAGAACATGAATCTTTCCAAACAGCTTCAGATACGAGTACTGAAAGTCTCATACCAGTTCTTTGGAGATCTAAATCCTTCAGACTGTCCCATTTCCTCAACTTGTTACCAGTATTCCACCATCTTCAAGAATAAAAGGCATTTAAATAGTCTTGTCAGTTACTGTCAGCATTTTTCTATACTCTTATTCTATACTCACTCTGCTAAACAAATAATTCCCTCACCGCTGTCAAACTATTCACTAAGGCTGCATTACTATTAGTATTAGTCTTCTCATCGTTCCTATCACCCATCTCCTCCCACTTATGACTGTAACTTGTTGCTTGTATCTTTACGATTTATATTAATATTGTTTCCTGATTGCTTATTTGTACCCTATGACAATCATTAAGTGTTGTACCTTATGATTCTTGACAAATGTATCTTGTCTTTTTATGTACACTGAGAGCATATGCACCAAAGACAAATTCATTGTGTGTCCAATCACACTTGGCCAATAAAGAATTCTATTCTATTCTATTCTATTCTATTCTATTCTATTCTATTCTATTCTATTCTATTCTATTCTATTATTCTAATTAACAGTTTTTTCTTCACTAGTACAAGACAAAATCTTGCTGTATAATTCTATAAACAAATCCATGAATTAACCTAAATTAAAACTGAGTGCCAACTTAAAGAAAAAAATAAAAGCAAACTTTATATAATTATCACTTAGCCCGACTCTGCTCCCAGTACAGCTTTACTTCTCTTTCCTTTATTTTTTTACGCATCAATAGAATAGAATAGAGAATAGAGAATAGAATAGAATAGAATAGAATAGAATAGAATAGAATAGAATAGAATAGAATAGAATAGAATAGAATAGAATAGAATAGAATAGAATAGAATAGAATAATGTATCGACCAAGTGTGATTGGACACATAAGGAATTGGAATTTAAATTGGAATGTAGAAATCCTGCTACTTTATTCCTAAGAAGCTGAAATATCATTTTAAAATATCAAAAAAATTCCCATTGGGTGAAGAATAATGTAGGAATGCAGAACAGTTTGCTCTCTATTGCTTTGATTGTAGCATGATACCATGATGATACCATAAGAGAATAGTAGAAGAAAGAAAGGAACTGTGTGTCAAGAGAGATGGGAAAGGGGATGTAGGGAAGAGGTGATAAAGCACCCACATGTACAAATATATAGGAATGAAAAGAAAAGGCACAGACTAGTGAGGGGGAGGAATAATCCCTAAAAGGAAAAGGCAGACATTAGTAAACGGGTCAACATAGAATCTAGCAAGCAATGCTTACCTTCTAGCAGAGATATGAAGGGCAAGAAGCAATAGAACCACCAACCCAGTCTTACAGTAGATGTAGTCCAGACTGTGCACCAACTTGTTCCCATTGCCAACCAGTGGAATTTTTGATGTTTGGTTAAGAAATGGTCAGGGGCAGCATAAGAGACAATTTAGGCTGCAGTGTGGGATTGCCCTGGTTTTAACTGACCATAATATAAAGCTCTGTGCCACTGTTTCTATTTGCACTTTTAAAAAATTACTGGTTTAAGATTCATATCTTTAAAAAGACTTTTACAATCACAAGAGCAATAGTATATATGCAACTTGGGAGTTCTACAAAACCCATTCGTGGGGGAATTCTGCCTAACTGCAAGTAAGGTGTTCTAATTGGACTAGGAGTGAACCAATATGTAAAAAGCAGATGGCCTGTAGTTAAAGCTGATTGAGAGGAATCTATTTGCTTTAACTGCACTAAATTTGAGACTTACTTCTTCAAGCAATCTACACATTTACATTTCAGTGTTCTTTGTTAATTCACACAAGAGTTCCCCTTTTCTCTTCATTAAATTGTAGCTAAGAGAGTCCCTAAAGTCGTATTCATTAAGTAGATGCTTCATGTAGCTAACTCCTGTAGGAGATATATAGACTACAAATCTAGGAAAATGAAGCTATATCGCTTTTGTGACAAATTGTCAGAGTGATTACTTGGCCTTTAAATGTAAAGTTCAGACCAGCAAGCAGTTTTTTGCTGGAATCTGCAAATTATTTTCACACCTTTGAAGGCCAGGGCTGCAGGTAAGGAATGTCACACCATTTCCAAGAGTGTTAATTAGAGACAATTATATAACCCAACTGACCTGCCATGGCATACAAATGCCTTGATTCCCTTGACTTTTAAGGCATCAATTTTATGTCCATATTTAGGAATGATACAAAAAAATCCATAGTATGCAAAACACAGCCTTCCATCAAAACACATTCTGCTGCTCTATTGTTCAAATAAAACAAAGATAGTAATAGTTGTCAGTTAATGTAGTGTGTGTGTGTGTATGTGTATAAAGATTGCTAGGATCCTTTAACTTAGATTCAATTTAGCTGTTTTTAAAATCAGGTTTTACATTTTTGATATTCAACCTGAATTGCATTTTACTTTATTAAAACTGACAGAGAATGTTTATGTATTTCCAAGGAACCAGCTTAGATTGGGTTCCTCCAGGTTTGCCCGAACCGGTAGCAAACCACTGGTGATGTCACGATGACATCACAGAACCGGTCCATGGGCGCCGCCATCTTTTTTTGGGGGGGGTTTGGATTGGGGGGGGTTGAATTTTTTTACGGGGTTTTTTCTTCTGCGCATGCGCAGAAGCTGAATTTCCGGCACTGCGCATGCGTCGCCATCTTGTTTTTGGCTTTTGGGGGGGGGTATTTTTTCGGCACAGTGCGTGCGTGGCCATGCGGCACGGGAGGAAGCGAACCGGCAGCGAGGTAACTTAGAACCCACCCCTGAATAGATGGACGGACATATAGAGACTATATCACACTACCAATATTCACTGCAGTTGAAATTCTTTGGCATTGGAAACTGGGTTTTCATGAGCTTTTTCATCAAGCAATATCAGTGTCAAGAGAAATGGTGTCCGACCATAAGACTAGATCTCAAATAAAAGATCCTTGTAAGCAAGAGAGGGATCTCCCACTTGCTAATAACTATCTAACAATTCCCAATTGATACAGTACAATATAATAGCTGCATAAAATGCATTTATACAGAAGGCCGAAGGATAAATAGCTGTGCAGATACTGCAAAGAGTGCCAGTTCTTGTGAATTTGATGAAGCATTCCCTCCATTGAGAGAGGGGATTGTTTCTATTTTTCTTCCCCACCCATTGTTGCTAGCCTGGCCAATAGGAAGAGACATTGATGAAATAACATCTGGGCAGTATCTCCTGTTATAAGGGCTCAGGAAATATTAGGCATTTTCTGTCTAGTAGACAAGGCTGCATGATTGTGTGCTTCCGAAGAAATCAGTAAGGAATATTTGACTGGCCAGAAGTACTCTCAATTGAATGTGGTGAAATAATAATCATGTATTACTATTTTCTCTATTTTGATAAATGAATAATTGAATGGATTGCGATCTGGATAGCTGTTATGCAATAATAAACTTGCTTCATCTTATTGGTCTTATGTCCTGCCTCTCTGTCTATTCAATACTCAAGACAGGTTAGTTATATAGTAATCCCTGGATGGACAGAAAACTGTCATTATTCTAATGAGATAAAGAAAGAAATCAATCTACAGGTAAGTTCCTGTTTTTTAAAAAATATTTCAGAGAGTTTTTCTCCTCCAAAACCTTCCCAATGGAATTCTTTAAATTAATTAGCAACTTTAGCTAAAATGTAGAAACATTCTATTATGTGGAAGGTCTTTTCTTTTGCTGGAGTTTTACGATATTCTCAAAGAAAAATGGCTATTCTCTTCTCTCCCATAGGGGACAACCTTGGGGATTAACCAACAGTTGTTTGCTAATGACAGAAGACTATAAGGCAGACAGGATGCCAGTGCTGTTTATCACTTCGGGGAGAGAGGGAGTGCTATGAATAACAGGTTTCAGGCACTTTACAATAATTTGTATGTAGTCATTTGCCCCATCCTTTCATCAAGGCCAACAAATAAGTCATTCATTTAACATCCATGTTGCAAGTTAAAATGAGTAAGAATACTAATATTTCTACACATGTGACTGTAGGTTTACACTACACTTAGCTCAGTTCTGGAATCCATGTGGATCATTTCCTGAACAGCCATTTAGAAGAACCAGAATGCAGCTTCTTAAAATTCCCATTCTTTATCCCTATCTAGTGAATTCTAAGAGCTACCGAACATTAAATCAGACTAGGCTGGCAACTATAATGTGCAATCCATAACCATGACTATTAAGAGAATGATTGTGGACAAAAAGCAATATGCAGGCAGAATCAAATTAAAGCAGGTTGTATCATCTGTGCACCTTTCTTCCCAGTGGTCTGCCTATAAGAAAGTGAAACTTTCAAATTTTTTCTTCGACAAGATGGTAAATTTACAAGACGCCCAGAAGTTATATCCTTGGCATGTACAGACAATCACCTGGTAAAATGTCAAACGTTAGAGCTTATTTCCCCCATGAGAGTAAATATGAGTTTAGGTTGCTCTACCGACACAAGCTGATAAATCCAATGAGATGATTTATGATGCTTTTTTCAATCCTGACTAGGCCAATCTAATTGCAGCATCTCACGTTCAAATTTTTCAGGTAATTAATACAGTAGATCCTAAATGCTGGTATTCCTGTATTGGAACCCGTAGAGTTTATGGAATGTTTCCAAAGGCTAAAATGTGAAGATATACGTAGCTACAATATAGTGCAGATCCAATAGTGTATACAACTGGTCATAATGGCAAGATTGTCATAAAATCTAATCAACAATCAAGAGTGGAAAAGTATTTCCATGATTTCATAAATGGAGCCTAAGGCAACTTTCTTGCAGAGACTCATTAGCCCCAAACAGCACCCAGGTTCTCTTCCATTATGGATAATTTTTGCAAGCAGGAACGCTTACATTTGTTTTGAGATTCATGCTTCTCCAAGAGTTTGCACAATCACCCGTATGGCAGAGGGCCTGGTATCTGAAGGACCACTTGTTTCCAATAGTTTCTGCCTGCCCAGAACTTTCCAGTAGAGTCAGTGCATTTCAGGTCCCCTTTATTAAGTGCTGTCAACTTGTGTAACCAAAGAAGCATGCTTACTCGGCTACAGTCATAACCCTCTGGAACAACATCCTCCCACATATAAGGATGCCATCCTCTCTCTCTCCTAGGGTTCTAAAAAGATTTGAAAACCTGGTTTTGGTCCCAGAACTAGGGAAGTATTGTTTGTTTGTCCAGGGCTATTGTCTTGTTTGACTTTGTTGCCTGGGTTGTCTATTTGTTTTAATGATCTTTTTCTAGGGGTTTTTTTTTGGGGGGGGGGGTTCTAATTTTGTTTTTTTGATTTTTTTTATTTTTTTCATAATCTCCATATATTATAAATCATATCAAAACATAACTAGTTATACATTTCTATCCAATGTCATAAATCGATATCCTAATTTTGCACCTTATACTTCTGCCAGTCTGTTTTCCCTCATTTCATACCACTCCCCTCCCTCTATCTCCCTCTCTTCCTTCTACCTTCTTTCTCCTTCTCTCCCCCCTTCCTACTTCCCTCCTCCCCTCCCTTCTGTTTTCTACTTCCTCTTTCTCCCTCTTGACCTTTTGTATGCCAACCAATAGTCTATTGGAGTTGGGCAGTTTATACATTTAATAATAACAACAAAAATTTAGATCCCTCTTGGCTTGATTTATAAGGGCCTTCAAAGTTTTTGCCTTGTCAATGATATCTGAGATTACTACGTTTCTCCCCCCCCCCTTTTTTTTACAGCAAATTTTCCTGCCCTTGAAGAAAGTGGTAATAAGGTCTTTGTTAATAAACATCTTCGGCTTGGCTGGTTTTAACAACTAACAGCTGTGTCCCATATTCCATATTTAGCAAATCTGGTGGCAAAGGCAATGGTGCAGCAGTTGTAAGAGCTTAGATGAAGCAGATTATCTTGGTCCTTTTCAGTTTGGATTCTGGCCTGGACTTGGCATGGAAACAGCCTTGGTTGCTCTGATGGATGATGTATAGCAGAATAGAGAGGAGCGCAACTCTGGTGATACGCTTTGATTTTGATACTAATGGCACTGATATCCTGTGGTGTTTGAGCAAACCAGCGTTTGTATTCTCTCCTATTTTTCTGGGCGCTATGAGAAAGTGATACTTGCTATTTTCCATTGGGAATTATTCTATGTTTCCTGTAATACAGTAATCCCTCGCTATATCACGGTTCACCTTTCACGGTCTCGCTGCTTCACGGATTTGCATCGTGCATTGTGTTCTGCATTCTGATTGGCTGATTGGTAAAACAGCTTGCCAAGAGCAGTGAAATACACGTGAGGCCAGGGGTGAAATCCTCCCGGTTCGCACAGCTCAACAACCTGGTGGCGTTCGTGGCGTGGGGCTTCCCCCACCCGCTTCCCCCGCCCACCTGGATGTCGGCATCTGCGTTCTTTTGCCCTCTGCGCATGCGCAAAGCTGAAGTTACTACTTCACGGATTTCGCCTATCACGGGTTCTTTTTGGAACGTAACCCCAGCGAAAAACGAGGGATCACTGTATTCTATTTTCTGTCCTATGTTCTTTATTGGGAATTATTGGGAATATGTTGATGATACTCCTTTCTAGCAAATTTCTGAATATCTCAAAGCTTCTCGGTGTTTTCAAGAAGAACAAACTGGATGTGGGAGATCAAACTGAAACTCAGAACAAGGTGAACGTGTTATTAATATATTAATCATTATGAGTATTATCTCCTTCAATTCCTAAGGATAACAATGTCAGATCTTTCAATTCAGAAGCACCTCTTCCAGGACAATCTGTTTTTAATGATAAAGTTCCAGAAATTAGTGGCAGCCTATAAGCAGCTATGATGATATATTCTTACTGTACAGTCAAAGTTCTTGGTTTTAAATCCCAAATCTCAGGGCTAGTTGTAACATGTTCCCTTTTCCCCCCATGCTGTGTTCCCTTTTCTCTCTCTGCCTTTCTCACACACATATGTGCTTAATACCGGTAGGCCTCAACTTACAACCACAATTGAGCCCAAAATTTATATTGCTAAGCGAGAAATTTGTTAAGTTGAGTTTTGCCCCATTTTACAACTTTTCTTGCCACATTTGTTAAGTGAATCACTGCAGTTGTTAAATTAGTAAAATGGTTCTTAAGTGAATCTGGCTTCCCCATTGACTTTGCTTGTCAGAAGGTCACAAAAGGGGATCACATGACCACAGAACACTGCAACCGTCATAAATGTGAGTCAGTTGTCAAGCATCTGAATGTAAATCACATAATCAGAGTGATGCTGCAACGGGCATAAGTGTGAAAAACGGCCGTAAGTCACTTTTTTCAGTGCTGTTGTAACTTTGAATGGTCACTAAGCGAACTGTTGTAAGTCGAGGACTACCTGTATCTTCCCTTCAGGGACATAATTCAGAGGTACATGTTCGATCCTAGGTAGAGGCAGATGTAAGGGTCTCCTGCTTGGGCAGGGGGTTGGACTAGACACTAGATGACCTGCAAGGTCCCTTCCAACTCTGTTAATCTGTTAACTATCTCTTTCTTGGTGCTCACCAAACTCCTCTTTCACTTTTTGGAAACTTTTTTCTTCACATAACGGGAAGTTCCGAAACAAAGTCCTTGATTTATGACCTGTCATTTACCAGTTACAAGATATACGACACACACACACACACACCCGAGGTATTTATGACTTGGTTCCAAATTTCTGAAAGCTGTTTTTCCACTCACACGTCAGCTCAGGTGACTGCATTTCGGGGACTTCACAATTGGCCTAAGCTTACGGCCGTCTGCAATGTCTCACTGTTAAGTGACTGCAATTTATGATGTTTTTGCTGGAGTTTATTTCCTGTTTCCAGCAAAAACACCCCATAGCGAACAATGGGCTTGCTTTATGATTACGGTTAGTAATGGGTTGCAAATCCCATCGCTATCGGTTCCCGTGTACGTTTGTACGCGTGTGCGACGCTTCTGCGCATGTGCAGAGGTGTCCGGGGCAGGTGGGTGGAGCCTCCCGCCGCTGCCGGTTCGTGGACCCAGGCCGTACCGGTAGCAACCCACCGCTGACTACAGTGTTTACTTTATGATCACAGTGTTTCCTCTACGACTACGGCATTCGCTTTATGACCACACAAAACAGTCATAAAATCAAGTCGGTCCTGGGAGACTTGTTTTACAACTGTTATGACTTACAACTATAAGTGGCAGGCTCCACTATGGTCACAAATCAAGAACTACCTGTATAGCCTCAGATTTTTGCACAGACCTCACATGATGTCTTGGAAAATAAAAATGACAAGTGATTGCAGCCACTATTACGTTTGGGTTTTTTAATGTTTTTTATTGAAACTTTTTTTAAAAAGATAAAAACTGATACAAATTAAATATAAAATAAGGAAGAAAAAAGCAAAAAGAAACCAAAAAAGTACAAGAAAAGAAAAATGATGAAAAATTGAAAGAAAAAAGATACAAAGTAGCTTCCACCATTCCTTACAGCAATTATAAGTACAATTCTCTCTCTCTCTCTCGTTACCTCATAATGCTCATCTTTGTATAATCTATCGTGTCTAATCATGAAATCCATAAATCACAAGTTCATCTTTTTTTCATTTTTATGCAAAAGTACATAAGAGGTTTACAGTCACCAGTAAATGTAGGTAGTGATCTAATCAAAGAAGTTCAACTCCCTATTTTATTGGGATGAATGTGCCCACTTCCCCAATTTCTCCATTTCCCCAAATAAAAAAGACATAATTAAATTGGGATCGGAACAAGTAATTTGGGTGGCTAGAATGTCATAACTGGCCACTGCTGAACATGGTAACTGTTTGGTAACAGACAAATATTTTGTGACAGCATCCATAACTTACTCTCAACCAGGGAGAAGGACTGAAAAGTCAAAATGGAGGACTTGGCTCTGTGACTGACCTCCCCTTTTTTCTTACACATGTTGTGTGCATAAAAGAGGGGAAGGCTTCATGGCATGCTTGCAGCTATCATTTCGGCTTTTTTAGTCCCTCTCTTGCTTTCAACGTTCCAAATACACCAGCTGGCACCAAAAAGCTACCTTCTCCGATTCAGATGTAAAAGGATGTCACTACTCTTCAATCACCTATAGCTTGTCCATGGCGATACCAGGGACCATCTCCTGACGAAATAAGCCAGATGTATGCCTGATAACAAAAGCTAACAGGAAAAAAATAATGCCTGCAGAACAAATGTTGTGAGGCAAACAGTCCAAATATATTTTTCTCTCTCTTGTTAAAAGAGAAAAAAAAACCACCAGGAATACTTTTCAGTTTTGTATATAACAGTGATGGCAAACCTGTGGCACGTGGAGCCATATCTGAGGGCACGCAAGGCATTGGCATATGTAAGCTGCAGCGCGCATGCGCGTGCTAGCCAGCTGATTTTCGGCCTTTTCGGACGTTTTTCACCATCCCCAGGCTTCAGGAGGCTTTCCTGAAGCCTGGGGATGGCAAAAAATGACCCAACGGGCCTACCAGAAGCTTCAGTGAGGCCTGTGCGCATGCGCGGGGGGCAGCACCGGGGGTTGTGCGCATGCACAGGGGCAGCGCAGGGGTTGTGCACATGCACGGGGGGAGAGCATTGCATTGCGCACCCTCTTGCCACCCGAGCCAAAAAAGATTCGCCATTACTGGTATATAATCTGAGGCCATACTGTAATTTTAAAGAACGAATCCCAGTAGGTTTGGATGGCTTGCTCATTAGGCACTTAATCTGCATCCCTACAGTCCATTCAAGCTTCAGTGAATGACCCTTGAACACTTCTCAAGCATGGTACTTCTTTTTTACCTTTTCACTAAGTTGCTAGGGTACAATTCTAAGGAAGGTAGATTTTACATTGCAACGTTGCTTACTTGTTTGAATGAGAATGTATGCAAGAAAGAAAGGGACCTACAGCATGGAGTAAGAAATACTGCCGAAAAGCAGCATAACAAAGCGTGAGAAAGAGCAAAAGAGAGAGAGAGAGAGAACGAGCAAAGTAAATAAATCACACACACTGTAGCATGTAACTATACAAAAGCAAAGGTAATGCTAAGATTTTTTTTAATGAAAAACTAGTTGCAAGTCTTTTTTTAAAAAAGCCCCGCAATAAGTTGCAAAGCTTTAGAGTTGGAAGGGTTAGAATTTTGAAGTACTTCACAGATTAGTTGAGTCTGTTTAACAGAAGTGAACTCTCCCTTTCCCTTGGATGCCAACACCCCTGCCCACACCATGCATACAGAAGAACACTGAATAAAATGCATTGATAAAGACAGATGACATCAAGACTGGCTGAACATTCAGTCCATGAACAGTGGCCTCCTTGTCTTCTCGCCTGAACTGCACAGGGAAAGTGCTGGCTCAAAGCCTGCTATTCATATGGAAATCAAAGTCCAATGAGGAGAAAAGAATAAACACATTTTCTTAGATGTATTGCTAGATTTTAAATCAAGATACGTGAGATTTCAGAGGAACCGAACAGAGGAATCAGGGTAAAATCTGGGTTTTTTTTCTTCTTTTTTGGCTAGCCCCTTTTCACTGAAGTTTATTTCTGCAATAATCCGATTATCATGAAACTTCATGCTTAATTTTTCCAAGGCACTTTTCATTTTTAAAAATATCACAGGTGGTAGAAGATTCTAAAGATAAAAATGGTTAATTTCCTCCTGTTTTTCCAATACGAATAGCATAATTCTAAGTGAGTTTTTTCAAAAATATGGTTCCAGGTAGGCTTACTCTTTTGAAAATTAATTTAGAATTCCAATATAGATTTATATTCCCACAGTCTGGAACCACTAAACATACTGTTTCTCAGCATACTATATTTCCAGGAGCATCATGTTGTGGTACCCAGATTTCAATTTTTTTCCTTCCCATCTAATTCCAGTCACTAATTGAACAATTAAACCAGTCTCAGTCTCAAACCTAGCTCTGAAGCTGAGTGAGGTTCTATACTTACTGGCCTAATGAGCACTTTTAGAAATTTGAAAACATATCAAGGATACATTTACAAGGTATCTATCACTGACTGCATGGTGAATCGGAAGACAAACAGGTAAAATTGTTCTTCATAACACTATTCTATCAAAGCCAGGGGTGTCAAACTCAAGGCCCGTGGGCCGCATCCAGCCTACATACAGGCTACTTAGATCTGGCCCGTGGGGCTGGCCTGGAAATATCAAAGGACCGGCCCACGATGCCTCTGCCTGCCAAAAACGGGGGGAGGGAATGGGTGTGGGTATGTGCGCGCGCACACACCCTTCTGGCATGGGAACCAAAAAAGGTTTGCCATCACTGATCTATAGTCTAGGTAGCACATTATAATAATTAGTAATGGTGTAAGTGACATCTTAGAATAGTAGGATCAGAATAGGTAATTTTAAAAATATTGCATAAAACCTTGAATGTAAGATTGTTCTTAAGGAATAAGGAATAAATAGTACATTTGGTTACAGCATTTCTTACTCACTCACATGAAGAAAATTGACAGTAGGTTAAACTGTGCTAGATATCCAAGAAAAGTTACTTTTCTTTTTATACTCATGACAATTAGCATTTGTAAAAGACAAACTTCAAAAGGAAAAGGAAAACAAAATGCCCTCCCAACTGATCCACAAAATTAGGCCTGCCATTTGGAATGCAAAATGTGCACAGCCAGCAGATAACAGATGGAGTAAGAGGTCTGGTAGCTCTCTGTTGCCATCTAAAGATCACCTGTTTTGTTGCAGCCCAATAAGATAAGCCTAAACAAAATGTTTGAAGCATATATGCAAAAATGTTTCTTACTGGAGAATTAAAAGACAGAAAAGGTGATGAGATACCTTTTCTACTTTAATTATTCATTTGAGAAAGGAAATATTTGGCAAGCATAAGTTGGTTTCTTGAACCGTATGCACAAATTACTGAAAGTGCATAAAATATGAGAGACAAAACAGAACTGCCCCATCAAGTGTCTCCTATCACTTTGTAAAAGGCAGCTGCATCTATCGCATAAACATCTGTCACAGTACACTTGTATATACACTGGCTTCCTTGCCAGTAAAGCCCGAGTGCTAGCAGAGTGCTTGCTTTCATAAAAACCAACGCACAAAGAGATTCATGAACGAAGACCTCCTCGTGACATACAGCATTATGATATATATCTTGCTTTAAATGAACAAGCTGCTTAACTAAATGGGATAGACAACTCCGTCATTGAGTAACATAGTCATTAAGCAATGACGATGTTTATGACTTGAAATTTTCTTCTCCATTGATTCTGTTTATCACAAGCCAGTTGTGAAGCGGGCAAATGCTTAATCACGTGACCACAGGACACTTAGAAAGTCAAAAATACTTACCAGCTGCAAAGCACTCATATTTTGATAATTTGACCTTGGGCATGCTGCTATGGTCGTAAGTGTGAGGACCGTCATAACATTAGCTTTTCAGCACTGTTTTAACTTTGGACAGTTGCTAAACAGGGCATTTGTTAAGCGAGGATTACCTGTAGTAGTAAACTCTGGATTAGTCTCTACTGCAGGTGGCGGCCAACCTTAAGCATACCATGCACCAATTTTTTCACAGACGAGTTCAGATGCGCCATACAACTCAAGCACATTTTTAACCTTCTTACTTTCACTTTGGGGGTTGTAAAATAGGGATAGGGGCAGGATCTGCTTTGCTTAAGGGAGGAAAAGGAATAACTCAATCACACAATTCAATTTTCTTTTGCACTGTAATGGATAACAGGAATTTAAGCATAGAAAAGTATAAAACTAAAAAAAATGAAAAAGAACAAATAGATCACAAGTACGTACGTCGTATCAGACAGAATATCAATTATGTGGAATTTGAATTCTATGTTCGCGTCAAGAAAAAGTAGTGGCGCTCTTCTTTGACAAATGTAATATATATTTAATCTTGAATCTGTCTTTCAATCACTCTCAAAACAAAAACCACGCTAGTACTCTCAATAAAACACTGCTTCAAACTCCACGCCACAATGGCTCACTCAGAACTGACTGACCATATCGAACACTCGCCGCTCATTCGCACTTGACTTCAAACACATGATGTGTTGCTAGTGCGCAGTGTTTGCGATCGTTTGAGCAGGAACGCGCAATGGCAACACCGATAAAAATATTCGTACGTTTGTAAACCTGCCTAAAGTAACATCTCACAAGTTCAATTCTAAGTTTCAGACACCGAGAAGTTGAACATTACCGAAGGCTGTACTAATTGAACTGAGATCACTTTGGTTTTGAAAATATTAAGATGGATTCAGTTATGACACATGTTTAAAAAAAATAAGTAGGTGCAAGGATGCAATGCGCCACTTGTAATCATCCAATGTGCCACGTTCGGTGCATGAGCCACGGTTTGGCCACCCCTGCACTACTGTGTAGCACCACCTCCTGGAAAAGTTTCTGACTGGAAAAATAATATGTACCTACTAGGGAACATTATCCACTTCTTTCACCAGTCTTGCTGAGATAGTGTAAAAATCTAAATGACTATGATTTGATTGTTGTGACCTTTACTGTTCCTTCATTTTGTGATGTATACCATCTGGACAATATGCTGAATACAGCCTTCATCCGCTGCATGCCACACTGTCTCTATCAAAGAGAGAGAACATAGCAGAGGGGACAGGAAATGTGAACAAGATGGAGATCAGTGAGATCCAACTCCTGTGTGCAAGTAACTTCTAATTGCACTTATTACAACTATCCTAGCATGAACTAACACCACCCCCTTGAGTAATTTAAATGTATCTTAAAAAGACAGTTCTATATTTAGGAAGTTAGGATAATCGGGGTGGAAGACCCATCTGTCTAACATTTGCTCCAGCTGAGGATGCAGAAATCTGTGTATTATTTCTACCCCTTGCTTCTTTTTCATTGTATTGTTTGATTGCGGAGAGATTCTCGAGCTAGAGCAGAATAGAGATACAAAGGCAGGATTGAAACTCTCACAGGATTTTGTGCAGTCACACAAAATGTACTTTTAAGACTGCTGTGCTTATTTGTATTGGGTTGGAAAAAGCAAAAGCAGGCCTAGATTATTTAACATACCCATTTTCTGATAAGGGAAGATTTCATATTTCTGTTCTTTTTGATAAATTAGGTTTTCTTAGCAGATGACCTGATTATATGAAAGTGCTTGCTCTTAAAAAAGACATAGGGTTGAAAAGGCCAGATAGGCCATCAAATCCAATGTCTTGCTTACTGCAGGGATCAAAACTAAAGCATCCTAGCAGATGGCTGTTGAATATAACTAGAGAAAGGGAGACCACTTAGTTGTTCATTTCATTGCCAAACTAGTCTTCCTTTCCCACCCTAAGATGTAGTTACAAAATCTTAGCTATAATTAATCCAGTTTAAATATGGAATAATTATATTGCTCCAGTGTTAACGTACTGGAATATACTATAAATAACAAACATGAAGGACATGAGACCATAGCTTAGAAAGACTCAGAAGCTAGCAGCATGTTTAAAAGGAGGTATTTCAAAACTCTGCAAACTAGAAAAGCAGCAGCCATATGGCTACTTGATTAAACAAAAAAAAGCTTAAAACAGTTTTCACCAAACAGGGACCAATAGCATTAATATAACATATCTATTCTTCCAGAGGTGGGATTCACATAATTTCCCTACCGGTTCGCCCAGCACCGAAAATGTGAGCATGCACACACACTCGCTTCAGTTGTGCATGCACATTCTGCACATTCTTCCATGCATGCGCTTTGCTCGTGTGCGCTGCTTGCACGGCTTGAAAATGTGGCTAAATAGGATGGCATAGTGCCGGGGCGGGTGGACAGGCCCATCCACAGGTCGCTACTACCAGTTCGCCTGAACCAGTCCGAACCGGCTAAATACCACTTCTGTATTCTTCTAAATATTTTATTTGTTCAGAAAATGATGTCCCTCAAATACTCTTTAGAACCTGATCCTGCACATGAATTCTTGTCCTAAACGTAAGTGGTGGCATCTTGCAAAGAACTACACTTTGGCATACAAGGTGATAAACAAACTGTGCACCACTTTTGTTAAAAAGTCTATAAAATTGCTTTTGTTGTAACAATGGAGGGCAGTTATATCAACCAGGTTGCATAAACTATTTGACACATTTAAAAAAATTGAAAAAATTGTACTCATGACAAAATCTAACCTGCAAAATGTAAGCCATCTGTTGGAAATCATTTCACAGATAGGAGGCTTATGAGCACTAAGCATTGGAAGAGGAGTCTACAAGTACTAATCTGGTTGCAGAATGCATTTATTGAACAATTAAAAATACCAATGCACATATTTCACAGTCAGTAGCCAAACTCTTGTCTATTGCTCTATAAGTAAACTACAAATATGGCATAGGCCCTTACATTGCCAATTTTTGCTATTTAACTTAGGTTTGTTTCAAATAGTATATGAATTTACAGACTATAAGTTTCTAGAAATGAAACCAAGCAACTTTCCAGTCCATGCCAACTATTACAATTTTCTCTATTCTTATACTAAAGCAAGCCTGCAGCATCCAGAACTTTCTCTTCAATATAGAATAGTAGTTCCAATCCATTAATTTTCAAATTAGGCTTCTCACAGCCATTAGGAGTTTCTAATATAGCTGCAAATACACAGAGATAAGACTGGGGACAGACAGTAATCTTGTTAGAGGACTAATATAGCTCAATTAAACTCTTATCTGAACTGAGAATTTCAGAATTGGGATGATGAATTTTACAATCTGGGAATAAGAATAAAAGAAGCAAAATCCCAATCAGAGAGGGAGGGAGGGGAGGGAGGTTAAATTAGAAATACTATGACTAAAAGTATCTGAGCCATTTTATTTGTGTTGATTCATTCTACCCATCTCACCCCAGAGCAATTTACATACAACAAACAATCAAAATACAATCAGCATCTCCATCAAATATTTAAAAAAAATTGGGAAAAAATCTAAATTGATCATTATTAGTGTCATTAAATCTTGAGTCAACCTAGAAATTCAACATTAAAACTTAAGTAATTCAGGAGTAATATCCTTGACATCCTCAATACCAGCTTTAGGTCCACCTCAGGCAAAGAAATCGCAGATAGAATGCCTAAATCACAGGACTTAAAATATCTGTGTTCAATCAAGATACAGAAATTCCAGCCACAGAGAAAATAACATACTTTAAAGTCCAAAGGTTACAGGGCACCTGCTAAGAGTTATTTCTTACAAAAAAGTTATTTCTTATAAAAAACATTTGAAGTATTAGAGCTTCTTAGAGAAGCTTTTTACTAAATGAAGTTTTTATTTTTGCAATCTTTTGCAGTCTGTATCCTAGAATCTTGCACATTAAAAAACACATCAAACAGATTCCTGTTCAAAAATTCAAAAATATATCATCATATTACTGTATAATTCAGTTTATAACAATAATAATACAGTAAATTACATTCAGACATCGTAGATAGTATGCTTATAAACAACATCCACATTTGTCTTTTAAATGAATGCTGATTTGCAGTCACTAATAACCTACTGTGGCAATTTCTGGGAAAAAAGAATATAATTAGGAAACACAAAGTCATCAAATGGTACAATGTTCTAGAATGTCAATAAATAATTGACCCTTCCCATTGCAATTAACCCATTTGCAAGAGTTCATGAGAAATACACAAATACATATATAAATAAATATAAATACATGTAGAGCCGAGGTGGCGCAGCGGTTAGAGGCAGGTACTGCAGGCCACTTTAGCTGACACTGATCCGCAGGTCAGCGGTTCAAATCTCACCGGCTCAATGTTGACTCAGCCTTCCATCCTTCCGAGGTAGGTAAAATGAGGACCCAGATTGTTGGGGGCAATATAAATATACATTGCTTACTGGTGTAAACCGCTTAGAGAGTGCTTGCACTGTGAGGCGGTATATAAATGTCACTAAATAAAATAAATAAATAAATATTTATATAAAGTTATCATTGGAAAGAAAAGTAATACGTATCGAAGAGAACACCTAAACAAGCATGCCCCTCAAATACAAACTGAAGCCTAAAAGACTTCTGTACCTTTTTCATCAACCTAAACCAAATAAACTACATTACTGCTTAACACAATCATGACATGAGCTTTTTGTCTTCTATCAATGCCATTCAATATCAGGTTTCTAGTTATGGTAGATTCATGCTAACTTTTATACTTCTACTACTCATATAGGTTTAACAGGGGAGAAATCAATAATGTATTTTTAATGGTCAGCCATCCAGATAACGTTTAACAAAAATTCCTTAATTGTCTTTTCTTTACAGTATTCTAGATAACATATAAAATTCTGGAGTAAAACACAAATGCAAACTCCAACATATACATACAGTCTGACTTGAAAGCACAGAGATATAAGTCTTCACTAATTAAAACCCATATATTTATTTCATATCAGTTTATATTCTGCCTTTCTTGGGCAGAAAACACACTGTTTCCTACAACATCTCTCTATCTCTATTAACCTGGCACAAAAAGCAGAAACAAAATTCAGTTTATATATTAGGATCTGACAATCAGAACTGCATTAAAATTGGAATCTCATGGGTTAAAAGGATTAAAGTTGATCCCTTGCCACTACGAATAAAGAATTCTATCCTCATTTTGTTCAGTAAAAAAAGCCATTATATCACGATTATTGGTCATAGGCTAAAATCTTCCATAATAAATAGGATAGACATGTAATTAAATACAATGGCACTACTAGATGATTATATTATTCAGAAGACTCATGTTATGTTTAAACCTCCCTTGCATGTCTATAGAAAACTCATATACTTTTAATTGTGTAGAAATATGGGGCTGGAAGAGACACAAAAGTAATCTAATCTAATCCTCGACAGATTTAGCACACCCAAACTAACAGCAGCAAATTAATCCACTCAGTGGAAGATTGCATCTCTGATTTAATTATATTAGAGTAGCTCATAAAATAGAACAGGATTTAAGTGGCCACAAGAGATGGACATTCAGTATCTCCAAGAAACTAAAATTCACTACTTCAGAAACAGCACAATGAAGTTTCTCTGTCCTATCAGTTCCAAAATGATTTCACAAAATTTATTACAGTATTTCCTTGCAATGACAATGGATAGTATCGGTAATAGTATACTATTTCATGTATATAAATTTTGGTCAAGTTAAAGATACATCAGTTATATACAGATCCTATATATATATAGGCTAGAAAAAAACTTATTCAGAGCAAGTAGAGCAATGAAAAAAACCCTGCAAAGACTTAGGACTTAAAAAAACCTTCTTCTGAGAGAGTAACAATAAAAGAGCCTGCAAGCCGGTAAGAGCTGGGAAGATAGTTAGCACCTAGTTAGGGCTGGAAAAAAAGCTTTGAAAAAGCTACATTCAGAGTATAAGACGCACCCAAATTTTCAGCCAATTTAGGGAGGAAAAGGTGTGTCTTATACTCCGAAAAATACGGGTATATATAATTTTCTTAAAAGATACAGAACATTTTATATTACAGCATTAGCAGTTGCAAATCCTTTCAGCTTATTAGATTTATCATGTGTTAATGACAAACATATCCAGTTGAAGTCAATACAAAATAAAGATAAAATAACTAGAAATAGTTAAATAAAGAGGTAAAAAGATCTTATGACAAAAAAGCTGACAACTAACAAAAAGTTCCCTAAGAATAATAATAGTGTCGAGGAGGGAACTGAAACAGAACTCAAAGCAACTGGGGGGAGGGGGAAAGACACTCCCCCCAAGATAAGTAGGTATTGGTGAATAAAAAGATAATGATAGAGATAGAAGCATGGTATGAAAGCCAGAATTGGAAGAAGAAACAGCTGCTGTCATTCTCCTAGACGCCTTAGAAACAAGGATCATGCAGATATCAGGAAAAGTACAAAATTCTGAATTCAACATCTCTAAGAACAACAAATATGCCTTCCTTGTTATTTATTTATTTTCTGCAGCACAACCAATATCAGTACCACAAGAAATTAAGCATGCAAAACTAAATGAACAAAAAAGGATCTTGCCAATGCAGTAATTTACAATGTCATTTGGCACTACTGTGTATTCTTTATTGGATTCTAATGAATGATTATCCCCTCATCTTATTGAAAAAAATGTTTACCAAGCTTAACCTATCCAACCAGCAGACCTAACTTCCAAAAATTATTCTTCAGGAGCTTTTACATATATCAGGTTGCCTATATGCCAACCCAGAAAGGAGAAGCAGAAGTTCCAACCCCAGGTATTCCCTTACAGGTATACCAAAGCAAGGCATATTTTATGATCAAAGAATCATAGAGTTAGAAACTAACTTTAAGATTATATAATCCAATCCCCTGCCCACAGTCTAAGAAGTATATTGTGTTTTCAATATTCAAATCCAAAAAGAAAAAATGAAAACAAATACATACATAAATAAATAACCTTATTTTTATTGAATTTTTCTACTCCTGAACTTTACAACTTTTATAATAATAAAATGGGACAAGGCACAATAATAAAAAGAATATAAACTGTGATAAATCAATATTATGCCCAAGTATATCAACTATTGGCATCATCAACATGGGTAGCCTTAACCACCAAAGACTCTATGCAACAGCTCAGTTTTTACTGCTCCGTGGAGGCTTGTTAAAATCTATTAGTCACTCTAGCTGGTTAGCAGGAAGAAGGCGCAGATCCCGCTATTTCATAAAGTGAGGACTATAACTTTACAAACACTGTTCATAGGCCCTCTCACTTTCCCATAGCCAGGATAACTTCAGGATAACTGAAAAAATAAAAAATGTTTCTTCCTGGACAAAGAAGTGGACAGAGAGGTATCAAGTGGAGCTGTAAAGATCAGAAATAACATTATAGATTTTATACAGAAGGGGCAGAGCTAAGATGGCAAATGGAGCAGCAGTTTCTGTGCTCAGCAACTTATGATATAATGTTATGTGGTTTATGATTTTATCCAGAAAACTCTTTGCAACAAGTAAAGCACTTGCCATATTGGCTTAGCATGGCTCTCATTTACCAGTAGACTGGCAACTGCATTTTATACCAACTGTAGTATTTGAGCAGTCCTTACAGATAATACAATATAATGCATATTGCAGTAGTTTATCCTGGTGGTGATAATGGAATACATCATTACTACTTGTTCTTCTCCCAGAAGTTGATACAACTAATGCATCAGTTGTAGAAAGGATGTCCTGACCATAGCTTCCACCTGCCTGAGACCAGGAGACCCAAGACCAACTTGCTCTTTTGGGGGAATGCTATCCGATCCAAAAAATCTATGTCTAGATACAGAAAATTAGAGATGACTTTGGGACAAACAGCAACTCTGTCTTGTCACACTTAAAGTTTCTTTCTCACTAGGGTCTGGATCCTACCCCGGTTAAACTCTTATTGTCTCAATTTGGGGAGAGCCACCCAAGCACCATCCCCATTCTCAAACACATATAGACATATGGATGGAAAGTTGGGGGTTCCATCCAGGTGGTGGTGCAAGGTCACTATTGCTCTCCAATGGTTGCATTACAGCTTCTAATCCAGACTCCACACTGAACATCCAAGAGATAATTCTATGCACTTTCTATTCCCCTAACTTCTTCATCTATCACTCAACTGGGGAGCGTAAATGTTGGCAATGCTCTTGACAGATATAGTCAGTATCGTATTTGGAATGTCTTTGATGGTAAATTATAATGTCTCAAATATTTCTTTGTTTACATGTCTTCTCTTCTCTGCACACTCCTCCCTTCTACAGTATTAACAAACTAAGCACACGTCTGTTTCCATTCCCACCAAGCTCAACATTCCAAGCTTCATCAACAGCCTGCAGATCTACACTTAACATTTCTCTGTCCTCCATTCACTTGGATCCTCTCCCCCTCAGCCCTACCTCTGCTGCTGACCCATCGCTATCAGATCATTCTTTTCTTAGTAGCACTCCAAAAGCTCCACAGCTACAACTGCCAAGCCACCAACTTTTCCCCTTCACTTTCGTTTTCTTATTTAGCAATTCATTTTAACCCTCAATCTCAGCAACTGCCTTCTAATCTGGCCTCAGCAAAGGAGTACAATTTTGTACTCTGCATCTTCTGCCATAACCCAATGCCTTCAATTAATCATTAAAAAAAACCCTACATTTAAAAATGCAAACTAAAGTTATTATATAAAGTTCTGCTATGTAACCATCTTTTTGTTGCAGTGGGAGTAGAGATAGATCCAGGAAGAGTGAGACAGTTGACTCAAGTTATAGCATCCAGTTGTCATCCTAAATCTCCAAAATTAGCCTGCTGATCATTCAAGTCATAAAGGATGCCAGCCATCATTAGCATTGAAAAAAGTTTTAACAGTCCATACAAATTTTATATTTATCCTCTGTTTCAGGTAGAGAAATATCCAGCAGCCAAGAATAAAATTTCTACCTATGCAGAGCTTTGGAACTTTATCATTTTTACTTTGGTTGAAAGACTCAGAAGTTCTGCTATAGCCTGCTAGTCATGACATTGCCAAAATAAATGCCATAATGCTGCATTTTTTTAAAAAAAATGCATCAATGATCAATAGAAAGAATGACACTATTATTTAGCAATATTTTATTAGAAGTTTTGGGACATAAAATCAATAATCTTCCAAACATTGCCTTGAAAATGAGAAGGAAAATCATTTACATTCATTTTTATTAGTTTATTCAACCAAAATAATCCTTCAAAAGTTCAAAAAAATGAATAAAAATAAGATAATCAATAAAATAGAAAGGATAATAATTCAAAAATAATTATAGTCAGGTTTTAAACTCTAATGAAAATCCAACTGAATTAAAAAGAATATTAAACTAAGGATTTATTTCTTCTTAACTTATAATTCCTTTAGATGGACTGAGTAGATCAGCCTCAACAATTGAGAATCCTCTCCGATTACTATTATGTGGACGCTACAGCTCCTTTATTAATTGAAAACTGAAAATCCCAATCCAAACATTTCCAGAGGTAGTCAGGTAGGGAAGGCAGGTAAAATCCATGTGATTCAGGTATTTGTCCTTCCCTGTAATTGAATTCCTTGCACTGGAGATGAAAATTTTACATCTGTGGTGCAGATTATTTACAAACAAGTTTTCACCCTTAATCGTTTAGGCACAGAAATACATATTCTTGGTAAGGTCACAAAAGACTTGCATGCCATTTTATGATTCTGAAATAAAAGAAGCATTAGTAAAGTGATATACAAAAATATTATTCAGCCACAAAGTGCAAA
Organism: Diadophis punctatus similis; assembly: GCA_023053685.1. NCBI lineage: Eukaryota > Metazoa > Chordata > Lepidosauria > Squamata > Dipsadidae > Diadophis > Diadophis punctatus. The sequence continues at coordinate 348,100 of JALIGW010000016.1, forward strand.
AGTATCTTAAAACACCTACATTCACTTTTACTCCATGAATTCAACCACAAATCATTACAATCAGAATGTTTATTTATATTTATATATTTCTTTTTCTCTAAAAGGCAGCTGATTTTTTAAAAGGATACTGTGCAAAATCATAACACTTAATGAAATTAAAATAAAGCAGCAAAACTTAAAAATCACAATAATTAAAGATAAGCCACGATTATAACAACGGGTTAGAAGGCAAGTGATACAAACTTAATTTAGAACTAGACAAGTCAAAATCTATTAGCTGTGTTTTAGCTAACTTAGCAAAGTCTATTAGCTTGTATCAGAACTATTCAAAGTTCTAAGAAAGAGAATCTCTGTGAGCTAGAATCTTCTTACTCAATTTGCACTGTTTGCTGATTTGTTACATATAGTCTATCTTTTCACCAGCAGATCATGAATGTTTGGTCAATATTCCCTCCTCTCATTTTTCTCATTATAATAACGCTGTGGAATAGACTGGGCTGAGGGAAAATGGTTGACTCATAGTCACACAATGAGCTTTAACCTAGATGTCCCAGGAACTTCAATCACTGCACCACCCTGGATGTCAAGGAACACTCAAAGTATCTGCTTCTACCTGTTCATCAGTTCAAAAGCAGATTTCAAGAGTTATGTGACAGAATGTAGGTTTCAGGCCAAGCCATTTAAGATCATTCACTTGGAGAGAAGGGAAGAGTCCTAAACAGAATAAAATGAAGAACTACAAATAACTTCAAGGAGACTCTTCTTCCAAGTTTGAGTTCTCATTGGCTCCTTTCCTGATGGCTAAGGTAGTATTAACTTTTCTTTTCAATTACACTAGTGCCCTGAATATTGATGCTGACAATCAGGCAACTATGTGTGTTCATTTGAACACAAGCTAGGGTTTGTTTTCAATTTCTGTTATTCAGCAAATTCAGCTTGTGTTCTAATCTACACACAAAATTTTCCTTTAGACTGTCATTCAACACAAGCAGGTTAGTAAATCAGAAGGGACTGAACAGCCCTACATGAGGCAAGTATAGCTTCAAATGCCTTCCTGGGGCTGGGGCTCTCCTCAAATACATTTGTCTGCCTAGAGCTATCCAAGGTCCTGCAATTCAAGCTAGATATAACACATTCGCTAAATCAAAACTATTCTGGAATCCCTCATAATAACCAAAATCCTTTTGTTCGTGGTAACGTCAGGTTATTAGCAATAGACAGTATGCACTTACTGAAATTGATAGAATATCATTCACATGGCATATGTATATTAGCCTTCAAAACAAATGCTCATTTTAAAAATAACTTACAGTAAGTATATGTTCATATGTACACAATTTACTCTTTATTGTTCTGTTATGATGTTTATTGTTTGCTTTAAGAAGTTATTATCACATAGACTTCCATCTTATACAGTTGAGTTTGCCATATATTATATTGTGCAAATAAATTTCCATATGTGTGGGGCCGTTAGAAAAAGGGTATAAAAGATTGAGTTCTAAAACAGATCAGGGCCACTGGCCCATAGCTGACTTTAGTGGACCAGTTATGTCAGTGGACCTCATTGCAATGGGTTATTAATGTAAGTTGTGTTATGATGGTTGTCTTATGTTCCAAATTATTACTGAAATAAACCTCTGAATCTCAAAGTAAGGATTATTGGTTTGTGTTGCTGTCTTTTGTTTCTTTGATTGGATTTTTCCACGACATAACTGACAATCTTTTCATATATGATCAAATCTAAAATGGAATTATGACACTTCATCCACTTAACAACACAAATGGAAATACTTCTGTATACTCGGCAACAATGCCTAAAATCTGACACTTGGTTATCAGTTTCCCATTTTATGTTACCCATATATCTAATTTTTTTTTCTTAACTCAAAATTTTGATCCTCCCGCCCATTTAATCATATCTAGTTCTCAGAGACTGCCTGGGAAAGTCCGTACAGTTTTCATGGCAAGATTTCAGAAGTGGTTGCCATTGTCTCCTTCCTAGAACTGAGTGAGAGATTGGCCCAAAGTCATCCGGCTGCCTTTGCGCATAAGGCAGAACTAGAACTGATGAACTCCCAGTTCTAGCCTGATGCCTTAACCACTACTTCAAACATGTTCTTGTTTTTTTTAAAAAAAGTCACATTTGCAAATAAGGGTTACATAGGTCCAATTCTTAACAACCAAAGGTAGCTGTTTTTAAAAAGGAGAGGGATGAAATATGACAAAATGTGAACAACATATACAGTGTGTCACAGAAGTGAGTACACCCCCTCACATTTTGTAAATATTTAAGTATATATTTTCATGTGACAACACTGAAGAAACGACACTTGGCTACAATGTAAAGTAGTGAGTATACAGCTTGTATAACAGTGTAAATGTGCTGTCCCCTCAAAATAACGCAACACACAGCCATTAATGTCTAAACTGCTGGCAACAAAAGTGAGTATCACCCCTAAGTGATAATGTCCAAATGGGGCCCAAGAAGCCGTTTTCCCTCCCTGGTGTCATGTGACTCGTTAGTGGTACAAGGTCTCAGGTGTGAAGGGGGAGCATGTTTGTTAAATTTGGTGTTTATCGCTCTCACTCTCTCATACTGGTCACGGGAAGTTCAACATGGCACCTCATGGCAATGAACTGTCTGTGGATCTGAAAAAACGAATTGTTGCTCTACATAAAGATGGCCTAGGCTATAAGAAGATTGCCAAGACCCTGAAACAGAGCTGCAGCACAGTGGCCAAGACCATACAGCGGTTTAACAGGACAGGTTCCACTCAGAACAGGCCTCACCATGGTCGACCAAAGAAGTTGACTGCCTGTTCTCAGCGTCATATCCAGACGCTGGCTTTGGGAAATGAGTGCTGCCAGCATTGCTGCAGAGGCTGAAGGGGTAGGGGTCAGTCTGTCAGTGCTGAGACCATACGCCGCATGATGCATCAAATTGGTCTGCAGGACTGTCATCCCAGAAGGAAGCCTCTTCTAAAGATGATGCACAAGAAAGCCCGCAAACGGTTTGCTGCAGACAAGCAAACTAAGGACACAGATTTCTGGAACCATGTCCTGTGATCCCATGAGACCAAGATAAACTTATTTTGTTCAGATGGTGTCAAGTGTGTGTGGTGGCAATCAGGTGAGGAGTACAAAGACAAGTATGTCTTGCCTACAGTCAAGCATGGTGGTGGGAATGTCATGTTCTGGAGCTGCATGAGTGCTGCCGGCACTGAGGAGCTACAGTTCATTGAGGGAACCATGAATACCAACATGTACTGTGACATACTGAAGCAGAGCATGATCCCTTCCAGACTGGACTGCAGGGCAGTATTTCAAGAAGCTGAAGGTAAAGATGATGGACTGGCCATGCATGTTTCCAGACCTAAACCCTATTGAGCATCTGTGGGGCATCCTGAAACGGAAGGTGTAGGTGCACAAGGTCTCTAACATCCATCAGCCCCATGACATTGTTATGGAGGAGTGGAAGAGGACTCCAGTGGCAACCTGTGAAGTTCTGGTGAAGAGGGTTAAGCCAGTGCTGGAAAATAATGGTGGCCACACAAAATATTGACACTTAGGGTCCCATTTGGACATTATCACTTAGGGGTGTACTCACTTTTGTTGCCAGCAGTTTAGACATTAATGGCTGTGTGTTGCATTATTTTGAGGGGACAGCTCATTTATACTGTTATACAAGCTGTATACTCACTACTTTACATTGTAGCCAAGTGTCATTTCTTCAGTGTTGTCACATGAAAAGATATACTTAAATATTTACAAAGTGTGAGGGGGTGTACTCACTTCTGTGACATACTGTAACTGTAGAGATAAATATAATAACCATCTTCTAATACAAGAAAGTTGTAGGTAGTCCTCGACTTATGACAATTGAGCCCAAAATTCCTGTTGTTAAATGAGACATTTGTGAGCTTTGCCCCATTTTATGACCTTTCTTGCCATACCTGTTAAATGAATCACTGCAGTTGTTAAGTTAGTAACACAGTTGTTAAGTGAATCTGGCTTCCCTATTGACTTTGCTTGGGAAAAGTTGCAAAAGGGGATCACATGACCTTGGGTACACTGCAGGGGTGGGTTCCTACCGGTGCGGTCCGGTGCGCAGCTCCAGTAGGGACCTGCCGATTATGCAATTTGCGCATGACGGCTCTGGTGCCGTCTTCACCGGTCCATCGCGCGCCACCATCTTTTTTTGGCATTTTTTTGGCTTTTGCTTCCTGCGCATGCGCAGAAGCAAAATCTCACCAAAATCTCGCAAGGGGACATGCGCGAGATTTGCAACATGGTGATCCGCGAGCAACGCACCGGTAGCGAGGTAAGAGCACTGCAACTATCATAAATATGAGTCAGTTGCCAAGCATCTGAATTTTGATCACATGATCGTGGAGATGCTGCAAAGGTTATAAATTTGAGCATACGTCACATTTTTCAGTGCTGTTGTAACTTTGAACAGTCCTTAAATGAACTGTTATAAGTCGAGGGCTACCTGTAGTCTCCCAAACTAAAAATAAATAATAAATAAGCAAGCATTATGCCAAAAAGAATTTGTAAGCCGATGTAATCAAAATATTACACAAACAATATTTTTATATTCGTAAATTTAGTTCAGGCTTCTCATGATAGCAGTACATAAGGAATAAGGACGGATGTGTGTATTTGTATTGCAAATAGAACTGTTAAAAAACAAATTTGAACTGAAATAAAACAGGCTAACAGAAATGATACTTTTTGTTAGAAAGCTCAAGCCAGGTTTTTTTCAGTGAGATCGAAAAATAAATTTCAGTAATTAGTTACATCCGTCAATGATAATTTTTGACAGATTCAACAATTGTACTGGGAACCCATTCAGTCATAGAAACCCAGTAGATTAAAATTAGAGTCGGGCTATTACAGGATGATCTATTTTATGGGGAAATATATATACACAAACATGACAAAATACTATGGCTTATTTCAATTTTTGTAAAATGAAGGAGACAAGATTCATAGCACAGTCCAATCCAGAAAACCAGTTCAGAAAGAGAACAAACAGCAACTACTCTTACTGTAAAGTTTATACCAACTCGGAAAGGAGCACAATGTTAAGATGGCATTAAAAAAATGGGACAACCCCCCAGCATACTGGCTTTGCTCTGTTTGTGGCTATCAAAAGCCTTCTTTCTACTGCAGTCACTTGGCAAGCACACACCTGGCTGACTCAGCAGGCATCACACACCTCTTGTCAATTACATCAAGATACTGCTGATGCTAGAAGGACCATTTCAACTAAAGCTGCAGTTAAAAAACATGGCTTAGGGAAGAAAAAATCCCGCTCTCTTGTCTATACAGGTTATTATCCAAATGAAGGCTCAAACACACTGCAAAAAGTTGTTTGTGTCCCTCACCACTTTAAACCTCAAGGATTAAATGTATATAGAGAAATTTCAGTCTGGCAATCAGTCAAGTTCTATGGAAGCTATAAATGCCTTCTTGAAAAATGGTTTTGTAAAGAAGGAACCTACAGCAAATGACAAAATACTAGAGAATCCAGCAAAACATAGATGCTGCATGTACACAAGAAGACTATGCATGTATCATCCAGAAGAAAGAGACAAACCACTTGCACCCTGGACAACAACATGGAGACAGGAAAAGCTTACTGTAAATATAAAAAAAGGCAGGGGAACACTAACTGTTTCAAGAGCAAAGAAAGGGGGCATGGCTACATGTGCAATCAGTGGGGCGAGTTGCCCGGCGTGCCCTGGTGGGGCTTGGCCTTGTCTGGCCGTGCCCTTGTGGGGCGTGGCCCTGCCGTTCACGAGTGCCGTGCCCTGGTGGGGCGTGGCAGGCTGCTGACCCGGGGGTACAAACACTCCACTGGAGAATAGTCAGCAGCTGGCAGATCGCCGAAATATGTAGCAGTTTATGACCCCCGCTCTGAACGGCAATCGCTCCTCTGAATTAGCGAGGGTGGAATCAGCCCTCATGAGGCAGCTGGGAGCGTTCGGCAAATAGTTGATGGGTATAAAGGCAGCAATGTGCGGTCTCAAGCACCCAAAATGGCCACTACTTGCACAAAATGGTGGCCGCAACCACTAAAACTCATGGCCTCCACAGTCCCTGGCACAACTGGAGTGTCTACAAGTGGAGTTGGGTTGTAGTTGTTCTTCCACCATGCTGCTATCACAGTGACGATCCCTGCAGCTATTTGAATCAAACAGCTGACTGTCCCTTCGGGTGATGCATCGGGCGGATAGCCGCTTTTGTCGCCAAATGGCCATCGCGACCTCCGACTACCAGCTGGAAGGATCGAAGGCCGATTGTCCAGGCAACTGACAGGTCAGATCGGATCCCCGATCCAAGCAGTAAACAAGTCCTCAACTCGATTCGCCCCCTCAGATAAGCAGTCAGAGAACAAGCGGCTAGCCGCGCTCTCAAAGGGTCTCTTACTGACAGGCAAAAATGACAGCTGCCTGAGGCAGCACGAGCCGCAGCTCAGCTGCAATATAAGTCCCGAAGCCAACAAATTCAGGCTCTGATGTTATAATAAGATACACTCACAGTACTAGAAGAACAAGGAAAACCTCATAATGGAGATAGCAACCAATTTTCACTAGTTGAAGGAGGAATGGATGGCTCAACCGTCCTCGCTGAGCAATTGAGTGAAAAAGCTGGCAAGCATAGCAACAAGGACGGCACCTGACAGACTCAGTCCAATCAGAGAACAGACGGATTTAACCCATTCCTGGATGCTATATCCACCATGAGGGAGAACCAAGCTCAGAGAGCACCAAAGATTCCACAGTTCAATCCTGAGCTACATATATTATTCTCTTCCATTGGTTCTGTCTGTCTGTCTATCAACTATCTAAACTATCTTAACTATGTATCTGATGATGATGATGTTCGTCCATAGTGTTCGAAGAGGACCTTGACATCTGGGGAGGAGGATGTCAAGACTTGCGCGTGAATTGGATTAAAGTGAGGGAGAAGTGCGCATAGTCAGTCTCACTCTCTCTTCCCAGATTCCATCTTGCTTCAAATAGCAGAACAAGAGTCGAGACAGTTGAAGATGGGCTGGGCGCAGTGGTTGACCAGGGCGTATTTCGTGTCTTGCCGTGCTCTTAGCGTACCACATCGCTTGCAGAGACTGCCTTCATGACCGTTGACCTATTCTAGTAGATTTCATCTGCTCAGTCTGCCGGAATCTGTCTTCACATGCTCGGGATAGACAAGTTCCTATCTATATATATCATGATTAGTGAAAGCTTAGTGAAAATTTACAGAAAATTTATAATGATAACTGCCCCATTATAAGAAGGTGGATATTTTACGATTCACACTTCTTTAGCCTTGTTCAAACTCATTTAAGAAACTTTGAAGAATCTCAGGATCTAACGCAACATTTCTTCCCAATCCATTTATCAATCCGATTTAAAGAGCACATTACTTCTCTTTTGCTTTGGTATAGGCTACACGGTCACGCTATTTAAAAGTTACCAAAATTAATTAATTCTATAGCAACTGAACTATTATCAACAGCTTAACTATAAAGATAATGATGAACAGAAGGTTTAAAAAATGAAGTAGTTAAGGATAAACATTTCCTCTTCTATCACAACATTATGCATGTAAACACACCAACTGCAGCCCTTCTATTAATGCCCTTGACAGATAATCTTTCCCTCATGGGCACTTTAGTTAAAACATTTATACTGTAAGCTTTTCCAAAGCCATAAAAAAGCCTCTCATAAACATTTCTGTCTCTATAGAAACTTTAATCCTAAAGTATCCCTAAATACTAGTAAAACATATCTGGAGGTTCAGTATTAGTTTTACAAAACCTAGTACATAGAACAAAGAGAGGGAGAAAGGTATAGAAATTATTCAGAATCCAGCTTTAGCAAACAATGGGGTAGTAGTTTAAATATATATAATATTATAATTATTTTATACATGACTGAATAAATTCCACAGGATAGCACTATGAGGTACAAACTAATTACAAGTGTAAGTTGCATAGTTTTTCCCTCATTTCAAACACACATACATACACACTGCAACTATGAAAGCTAATATATGAAGCAATATATGGGATGCCACATTATTCTTTTACCAAACTGTTTTAAAATCACCCCAATCTCATTCTTATGCTAGAAAAGAAATGCAGTGTGGAAAACAATTTTTGACATAAACTACTGCAAACAAAAGAATTAATCTTTTCCCCCTTAGATTCTGCTTCATACTGCAACCTTTAAAACTGAATTTTCTAAAAATGCATGAGGAAACTGAACATCACATATAGCCCTGGCTGAATAAATATTATTTGATAAAAGTCACTTTTATGTGAGATAGGCAGCTATCCAATTAAGATAAATAAAAGTAAATTTAAAAATGATTTTAGCACTGACCTAAAGTTCTATCAACTTCTTTGAAGTAAATTTAACTTACTTTAAATATGAAAATATTTGAAGGATTCAGTGTCCATTTCAAACGATAGATATACTGTATTCTGGAGGTATTTTTAATATTAAAGAGTACTACTTTCTTCAGTAAAGTATATAGACTAATCCAAAATACATAAATGATTTTCAAAAACATATCTGATAGCCAAATGAAGTATCAATGATCATGAACAGAAGTAATTTTAATTTTTCTTTATAAACATCCTAGAAATAAACTTGTGATTTTATATATATATACCGTATTTAAAGAACCTTTTCTAACCTATTTTTCTTTTTTATGGTGGTTGGAATCACTCAGAACCATAATCCAAACACCAGGGGTCCCCAAACTTGGTAACTTTAAGACTTGTGGACTTCAACTCCCAGAATTCTCCAGCCTGCTGGCTGGAGAATTCTGGGAGTTGAAGTCCACAAGTCTTAAAGTTGCCAAATTTGAAGACCTCTGCCAAACATATTTGGAAGCTATGAGGTAAAGAACAGCTGTCTGAAAGCAGTTTGGTTTGAAAAAAACCATTAAGTTCAAGTAAATTTACACCAGTGTATATAAAACACATTAAACAATTGCAAAATAAATGTTGAAATAATCCCCTCATTTTGTTTCTGTTCAGACTTCTTCAAAAATGTTTTTTGAGATCTATGGCTTCTTCCAGTTAATAAAGTACTAGAAGATTAAGATGCCAAAAAATTAAGGGGTATGAACTGAGGGTTTTTTTCCTGGAAAAATGTATTCAAATGTTTCCTTATATCCACTATTACATCATAAAGATTATTCTGAAAATCACTTTTAATCTATTAAATATAATTAAGTTCTGACTGTTATTCCCTTTTAATATATGTCCGGCTAACCAGAACAGAATGATTATACAAATGTTTAAACACAAGTAGAACAAATATTAACAAATCCTTTCTCTAGTATCTCATAATCTAAGCAGAATATGAAATGTTAGCAAATTCTGCACTTCACTTTTATAAGCAATCTGGGATTTATAGTTCATTAAACCTATTTGGCAAGACCTGATAAATAATTATGGTTTCAAATTTATTCAAAATTATATAAACAAGCTAGCATTCAAACATCGCTATTACACGATCTATTGTACAATAATAAAGTTTATACAGTTCAAGTTTTTAATCATTCTATGTCTGACGTAAATGAGTTTTCATATTTTGGTGGATATAGGGAAGAACAACTTTGCACATATATTAACTTTCTCTTACAATAGATACAGGCAGGGAATTAATTAAAGCATCAATATGTTTCAACCAGTGTAAAAGTATTTTGATCTCTGATGAGCTGCAGCACTTTTTAAATACTTGCTCTCTACATTTTCCCTGGATGCAACTCTTACTTTGGCAAGAGAGGGAATATAAATACAAAAATAAGAAAGTAGTTTATGCATATGGAAAATCAACTCAGAACAGGAGAAAAATGTGGATCCTTTCTTATTACCATTCGGTTCTGGCTATCACCTGGAAATAATACAGGATAAGATCACTGATAAATTTGTAGCTGATGACCTTCTGATTGAGATCTACCTTATTACCATATTATGTTTGTGATCCGGAACCAATTAGCAGTGTTATTTCACTCCTAATGACACGTCCTGGAGTAACATAAAATAGAACCCTACTTTCCCTTGTCAATCCACTCCTAAATTTTAAACAGGCATTTTAATCCCTGGCTTTGATACTGGAAGATTCGAGTCCACAGGGAAATTTTAGGGCAGTGGTGGCCAACCTTAAGCAAACCATGCGCCAATTTTTTCACAGACGAGTTCAGATGCGCCATACAACTCAAGCACGTTTTTTACCTTCTTACTTTCACGTTTGGGGTTGTAAAATAGGGATAGGGGTAGGATCTGCTTTGCTTAAAGAAAAGGAATACCTCAATCACGCAATTCAATTAATTAATTTACGCCATTTCAAAATTTGACAAACGTAATATACAGTATATTTAATCTTGAATCTGTCTTTCAATCACTCTCAATACAAAAACCACACTAGTACACTCAATAAAACACTGCTTCAAACTCCACGCCACGATGACTCACTCAGAACTGACTGACCATATCGAACACTCGCCGCTCATTAGCACGTGACTTCAAACACATGTGTTGCTAGTGCACGGTGTTTGTGATCATTTGAGCAGGAATGCGCAATGGCAACACATGTTTTTAACTGCCGCGCGCCTTTTTCTAATTTTACAGGGGACATTGCTTCGGTGTTGAAAATATTAAGATGGATTCAGTTATGACACCTATTTTAAAAAAACAAGTAGGTGCAAGGATGCAATGCGCCACTTGTAATCATCCAATGCGCCACGTTTGGCGCATGCACCACGGTTTTACTACCCGTCTTAGGGCATCGTTTTAGAGTGACAGTTCAACTGAGTGATGATATAACTATCATGATATTTATCTGCAACATGTACGAACAAAGGTTTGTATGGGTTAGCAGTGGGCTATCTGATCTTTGCCTTATACTATACCAAAACTGTAAACAAAATAGACAGTAAGCTTGCATGCTACTGTGAGTCTAAGCATGTTGTAAATCTTAATAAGTTCAACGTGATTATCTTGAAATTCTGCTTAGAGATGCAGTCTTATCTGAAGTCATCTACCAAATGTGACTATAAACTTGAATTTAAATTATTTATCTACAAGTGGCTCCCATTGATTTTTGTGAAATTTACTTCCAAATAATATTACATTTAGAATTGCAGTTAATACACTTGGATAAACTAAATGGCAACATTTACCCCTTATAAAATGAAACATCTACAAAAGGTATAATAAAACATGCATGTTTAAATATTAAGTATTTTGCATAATGAAAAATAAATATGCATTGGGATAGCGTTTAAATGCAGTAGTTTCTCTATTAGGACTGAGGCAAGTTACTGTTGTTCCATTAACTTAAAAAGGCAGAAGATAATTGGAACATATATAAAATGTCAGTAATTATATCTAACAGGACCAGTTTGGTATAGTGGTTAAGATTAGAAACCAAGGTCCCATCCTAGACATGAAGTTACTGTAGGTAGGTGACCTTGGGCCACTCTCTCTTAGCCCTAGGAAGCAGCAATAGCAAACCACCTCTGAAATATTGCCAAGAAAACCACAATAACTACTCCAGGCAGTCACCAGGAATCAATACTAACCTGAAGGTACCAACATGTGGCTGTCTAAAACACTGCTCAACATTAGCATGATATCTTTTAAAGGGATTTTCATAGTTGTTTACATATCCCCATTTTAATATTCTCCTGTAATAGGAAATATCACAACCTGAACTGCAGGAGAAGAGAGAGGGGAGATTTCTGGGCCTTCTGTTGTGGCCATCATGTTGCATCCTGGATGCTAATAGTTATGAAACAGTATCTAAGATCCACATGTTCTCCAATCCTGGGAGGGCACCAGGTAATAGTGTGCAACAGGCACAATATTTTAAAAAGAAATTTCTGGCACTACATCTCTAGTTGTGTCTTAAGAAACTTGCATATCTTGTAACCAGTCTTCCTTTTCAAATCATCAAAATAGCAATGGAAAATAAAGATTATTCAAAAGCACAGAAGAGACAACAAAGGACTCGGTGCCTGTCCTGTTCCAAAAAAGGAAAACACTTCAATTCTGCACTGCCTCCCTTTATGGAAATGTTGTTCTAACAAAGCTAGAGATCCAGGCAACATGAAGACTGATTACATCAAATGTGTATAGTAATGACAATTTGAAGAAATATAACACACACAACAGCTTTACTGCAAAGCTTTTGGCACATGTTTAATTTTTCTCTTCTATGCAATCTCGTTGACATACTGCAGGAATAACGTTGATGTATGCAGAAGCATTTGCACAGAAACATACTTTACTGCTTCCAACCATTCAGGACAAAAATCACTATGGACTACCACAGGGGAAAAAAATCTGTGTAGCATCCCATTTAACAGAACTGCTAAAATAATATGCAGTCAAAGTAGTTTACAAAAAAGATGTTTGCTGTTCTACAATATAACACTGCCGTTCTTTTTCCCAGATGTAAAGAAAAGGAAATAAAACATTTGAAGGAATAGTGAGACAAAGAAGAATGGGGAAAAAAATCCCTAACATCTTTTTCTGATAATTAAGCTACTGTACATATTTACAGCACTTCTTCTCAATAGCTATTATTTTATTCATTTTTCTTCCCACTGAAAAATTAGTAATCAAAAAAATATTTTAAATTATTCCTTTCAAGCTTTCTTTTCCCACCTCACCTTTTATATTAAAAGGTATTTTAAAAATGGAAAGCTGGCATGATGTAAAGCAAAATGCTAGCCTCAGGCATGCTCTTCATTTCTGAGAATGCATCAAATATCTAAAACATTCATTCAAGCTTCCTGAATTCAAGAAAGGAGCCTTGGAAAGAAACATGCATACCTGGCTCTCTAAGCAAAAAAAAAAATCCACTAGATAGGGACTACCACAGAGGAGGCCTCTTTCTACTGCCTGCCAATTTTAATTCCTTTAGTGGCAATTCAGTAAATAGCCTCTAAAGAACATCCTTAAACACATATGCAGTGCATGTTTAGATATCCATCAAGCATGCCAGATCAACGTTTTCACTTAATTTGTAGGGTTTGGGGGGAAGAGATTGAATTAAGTAACAAAATATACTCCTTGCAGATGCTTATAACCACAAAAATATAAGATTTTTCCCTTTTTTATTTTAAGGAGCAAAATGTATATATGTAAGTACGTTTAAAAAATGTATAAACTGCCTTACTCCAAAGGCTCTAGATCAGAGGTGTCTCGGTTCCTAAGACTATCGGAAATATGTGTTTTCCAATGGTCTTAGGCGACCCCTGTAAAAGGGTCGTTCGACCCCCAAAGGGGTCGCAACCCATAGGTTGAGAACCACTGCTCTAGATCATGTACAAAATAAAACACAATGCAAATTTAAATACAATAAGATATAGAATAATAATTTTGTTAAGCCTCTGAAAAGCACAGGCTTAATACACATCTTCAAACTCTCCTCCAACATAAATTCTATTTCCAGATCTTTTTTTTTGCTTAAAAAATTCTAAAGTTTTCACTTTATTAAATTTATATGCCTGTCACTTTATCTAGACAGCAAGCAATATCACCAAAAAATAGTGTTGCCTTCATTGTGCCCTCCTCTTAATGTAGCGGAAATAGATTTTATTTGTGTGTAAAAGCTGAAAAAGTTGAAATTTATTTATAAAGTACTTTTCACAATAAATTTGAAATGAAATGAAATGAAATACTGAAGGGAAGAGTGCCCTTGCCCCATTTTAAGGCATGATCCTTGACATGCCACATAAAACCCGGTTTGATACTCAAGGTGACAGAAATTATCCATCTCTACTGGAATATGAATTTATTCAAATACCCTAGAGCCTAATCACTTAAACCTTCAAAGCCTATGTAATATTTTGAATTGGTACCACAATCACATTTGGTGATATTATCTGGTGATATTATGATCTGACTGCCAAGACCTACCATGGTCAGAATCAACTGCATCCTGCATACTTTATCACATAAAAGTCCCATCATCTAGCTGACATTCAATCAAGGTATATTTACATCTTCAGAATGTAATCAGTGAGGTTAATTTCAATAATTGGTCATACTACAACAACACAGAATCGTCTTCTACCTATGACATAGCTTCCCACAAACTTGGTGACTTCCAGATATACTCAGGAAGGTTGCTACAAGGTATATAAACACATCCAATGTTATATGTGATTTTATGTTACCGGTATATGCTTTATGCTTTTATAATTCCAAGTATTCAGCATGAAAAATAAACCCTGTGAGGTCAAACCAAACAAAAGTAATCACCCAAACAAAACTGAAGAGCCAGTAGTACTTGGCCTTCCAGAATCTGGTACCCCGATGTAAGTGATGCTACAATTTCCATCTTCCACCATAATCACTGCCTACAGTTTTCTCCTTAAAACAATGCTAAATAAGAGAATTCTGACAAAGGAACAAGTTCCACAGCATGCATTAGTAGATATGATGGCTATATTTTAGAGAGAAATACTTTTTACCACAGAGATAATAATAATAATAATAATAATAATAATAATAATAATAATAATAATAATAATAATAATAATAATAATAGTAGTAGTAGTAGTAGTAGTAGTAGTAGTAGTAGTAGTAGTAGTAGTTGGAAGGGACCTTGGAGGTCTTCTAGTCCAACCCCCTGCTTAAGCAGGAAACCCTACATCGCAGCTTAAAATGAAAAGAAAAGAGCGTGAAGTTTTGGTTCTGAAATGACAAACATTTGTAAGAACCTGTCATGGCTCAACACATTTCTGAGCTATGCCAAGCTTTATTTCTGAGGTAGAATTCTTACTTACCGGCTTATGTCCAAGTAAACATTCTGAGTTCTTTGAAAACTCAAAATCGAGTAACCATATAAATTGCTTTCATGTAGTAATGCCAGCAGAAAATTAAAGCAGAACTACTATTCAGAAGATTGAATAGACCTTAAAAACAAAGGAAAGCTAGCATATTGCTCTGAACAACTCCAAATATGTTGTGTATGCAATTCTCCTTGAAAGAAACTGTTTACAAGCACTCTTCCATACTGTATTTTTTAAAGTATAATAGAAGCATCCTGCTAAATAGATGAGTCACCAGAAAAGGAGTAGCTAAATATCCCCTAAGGGGTACCATGGGGAATACTGTATATTTTGCCATAAAATATAAAATATTCTCTAGTGACTAAGACTTGGTCCAAGGAGCCAAGAATATGCCATCTATTCATTCCAGCGCAGACAGGAACTGCTGAGTGCCTCTACTTTCTGCTGTGCAATATGGATGCAAACTATTTTAGCTCTCCTTCAAGAGACCTTGGAAACGGCATCCCAAGTCACAATGTTTTGAAGTTTCTTACTCTATACAACTAAATGAATAAGGACACAATGCAATTAAGTTTCTTGCCACTAAACGAAGGAAAGTTACAGTAGGTTACCTCACAAGGGCAACAGACTGGATCAGCTAACATATGACAGTCAATTTCAAAGTTAAGCAGAGAATTCCATATCTGATTCTGAGGGGAAATAAAAAAGAGGGGGGAAATCCCATTATTTTAAATCCTAGCGCTATAAGTACCAACATTAGGAACCAGATGTTGACAGAGTAGATGCTGATGATCATCTGGCAGTAAGATTAGTTTTAATATAGTTTTAACATGTGCCTGGTCACATATTTTTGCAAAATAAGCAGTAGGTATTACTCAAGATAGCATACAAAATCCTATCCATTGTCATCCTTCTTTTAAGGCAATGCCTGAGTTACCTACCGTGTTTCCCCGAAAATAAGACATGTCCCGAAACTAAGCCCCACAGGGCTTTTTCGGGACATGCCTTTAAATAAGCCCCCCCCCCCGAAAATAAGCCCCCCCACTACTTCCGGGGGAAAGGGGGGGGGAACATGCCGGGAGCCGCTCTTTTTGCGGCGGCACTCTTTTGGCCCCGAAAGAGAGAGAGAGAGATCTCTCAAGAAGTTTCCCTGCAAAGACCTGCTGAAAAGAGAAGCCGCGAACTTCCAGACGCTGGTAAAGTGAGCGCCTCGCAGCCCGGCCCTCCCCTGCATTCCCCCCCAAATTAATTATCTTACCAGCGTCTGGAAGTTCGTGGCTTCTCTTTTCAGCAGGTCTTTGCAGGGAAACTCCTTCAATGTAAAGGAGAAGTTCTCGCGAGTGCAACCAATTAACAACTTTTCGCACTCGCGAGAACTTCTCCTTTACATTGAAGGAGTTTCCCTGCAAAGACCTGCTGAAAAGAGAAGCCACGAACTTCCAGACGCTGGTAAGATAATCAATTTGGGGGGGGAATGCAGGGGAGGGCCGGGCTGCGAGGCGCTCACTTTACCAGCGTCTGGAAGTTCGCGGCTTCCCTGTCACCGCCTTCCTCACTCACGTCGCGCCCCGCCCCATCCCCCGCCCGGTGGTCAAAGTCCTTCAAAGCATTTTAAAGGGATCCGTTTTGCCTGCCATGAAGGGAACCAATGTTCCCCGAAGAAAAGGAGGCAAGCATTGGTTCCCTTCATGGCAGGCAAAACGGATCCCTTTAAAATGCTTCGATGGACTTTGAAGCATTTTGAAGGGACACCCTCCTACCTCGATCGCGTTCTTCGATCTTCTCTCCACGGCAGCCCATTCTGAAAGAGAATGCCTCACGAGTTGGAGACCTTTGAAAGCATCGCAAGGCGTTCTCTTTCAGAATGGGCTGCCGTGGAGGGAAACCCCAGAGCTGTCAAACTCCAGTAAGTGGTGCGTTTTGCGGTTCTGCGGAGTTTGGAGCTTTGGGGCAAAGGATGGGGTGGGGCGGCGAGCGAGCGACCGAGGTGGCGGCAGAAGGGGCAGCAGAAGAGCGCGGAGCCCAAGAGCGGAAGGAGTCAGGAGGATCTCTGTGCTTCTTTGTAATAACGGGTGTTGACTCCTGCGTTTTAAAGCCACCTCTTGCCAGTCGCCCTTTGGCACGGCTGGCGCACAGAGATCCTCCCGACTAAGCTAAGCCCCTCTTTTGCCTCGAACTTGCTGCCATCAATAATTCATCGGCTCCCAGCAGTAGCGGCGGCGGCGAGCAAGAGAGCAGCAGCCGCAGCAGCCGCTTCAATAAGAGAGAGCAGGAGGAAGCAGGGCGGGGAGGAAAAAGCTGGTGCGTGAGCCGTTCTTGCCGGCTGCCTGCAGAGAGGAAGCAGCGGTGACAGCGGCGGCCGCTGTGCCGGTAGCAGCCAGAGCAACGGCAGCACCGGTGGTGGCGCATTCGGGACTCTCCCTTCTCGCCACTGCCATCCCCAGCATTATGTTCCCGCAACACGTGGCGGCCGCCTCCCCGGCAAGGGCCGATGACGGCGAGGAGGACACGGGAGGAGGAGGACAGAAGGGAGGCGGAGGAGGCGAGGCAGGGAGGAGGAGGCGCAGGCAGCGGACGAGACGCGGAGGATGAAGTGGGAGCCTGCGCCGCGCTCTCCAGCTACCTCCTGCTTGCCTGCGCGCTGAGCGCCGCCCCGGTGGGTCTCAAGTGCTTTTCGCTGGGCTCCGAACTCAAGGGGGAGCCGTTCCGCCTGGGCACAGCAGCCGGCGCTTTCTACTCGGGGCTCCTGCTGACCGCTGGGATCTCGCTCTTGGGTTCCGCGCTCTTCTGCTGCCCCTTCTGCCGCTACATCGGTGGCTCGCTCGCCGCCCCGGGCCGCCCCATCCCCCACCCAAAACCTCCAAACTCCGCCCCACCGCGAGACGCACCACTTGTAAGTGGTGTGTCGCGGCCTGCCTGCACCCCAAAAATAATAAGCCATCCCCCGAAAATAAGGCCAGGGGCATTTTTGGGGGGTCAAAAAAATATAAGCCCCTGTCTTATTTTCGGGGAAACACGGTAGAAACTATTTTCTTTTAGCATTCTTTTCACTTAATTTCAAAATGGAGAAACTAAAATAATTATAAAGAAGGTTTATTCATATTTGCTTTGCTTTTTCAATATATGCATCTCTGGAAAAGGAAAAGGAAATACCAAAAAGGCATATAATATTACACATTTGTAGTACTATACATTTGTTAAAAGCTGAGTGGATTCCTATATTCTATTCCAACTATGTCAATTTGTCCAAATTACTGCTACTTAAAAAAAACAGCAAATATAGGTAGTACAGAAGGCTGGATCAGGTAAACATAGCCCAATGTCATTCTGAATGCAATGGTTTATAATTAGAAAATCTTAGACAAAAAAACCCTCTGAGATTATGCAATTATTTTTCCACTAACATAGGCACCAAATGACTTATATAGACAAAAGCAAATATACATCTGTTCTGCACTGTAAAGAATAATGGTCAAGAAAGCTTTGATAAAACAGATAATTTCCCCCCTTTTAAAATGGTGATAATGTTTTCCTAGAGTTATCAGTGATGACATGGATATTTCCATATATTTTTGGGAGGGGGAAAAATGACACTCATTTTACCACTGTCTTCCTCAAAGATATATCTTAATTTTTCAGCTCAGGCTACAGCTCTGAACTTTCATGGTGGTCTCCTAACCAAGTTTTAACCAGATCTGATCCTGTTCAGCATATCTGAGATCAACCAATATCATCTAGGTCCTGCCACCTGCTGCGATGTCCATTTAAAGCAGTTTATATAAAGACTCGTAAATCGGTATTGCAGGTACTGTATACTGGCCATCATACTGTTCAGTTGATTCCCTTTCCAAGCTTGTTGATCTGCTCTCTGGGATAGTGCTGGGATCCTCTCATATTCTGATGTTGTGTGTCCTCAGCCTACATATCTTGCCCAGTTTGGCAAAGCTTTAAAATTCATGACTCCCAAATAATCTCTGGTCTAACTCATACAGTCAGTCATACAGAGATCATGCCTCTGTCTCAGAGTGATTGACTAGTGACCCTAACATGGATGGCATTACATCTTGTCCACTTCAGTGGTCAGATTTACTTCTTGGTACAATTAAGTTTAACTGCCACCTGGGATCTCTGCAGAGTAAGGACCCATTAATGTGATTCGCCCCAGGAATCTGAGGAATCCACAGGATTTCTGAACAATCCTTGATGAATATCCCAAACATTTGAAAGGATGTTTCAGTGACCTTGCCCTCTGAATAAGTGCTTCCTGATCTTAAAGCACATGTTGCTTTTCTGAGAAGTTCCAGAACACAAACCACTAAAAACAACCTTGGTATATAGCAGGGGAAAAGTCCAAAAGTGAATTTATCAAGCATTCTAAAAGCTCAAGTTCAAACCTACATCAGCATGATAAGAGAAGCAAAGTATCATTATATCTCCTCCCTTATTGCATTGGCAGACTGTCAACCAGCTGCCTTGTTTAGGGTAATAAATCCCCTCTTAGGAAGGGATGTCCAGGAAGATCTTGTGTTTGGCAGCTATAATTGTTTTGTTTACCATTTTGCCAAAAAAATCACCCCAGTCTTGCTCAGTCCTGAACAGAGTCTACAGTGCTGACTGAGGTATTATGTGTCTGGTTATCTGGGATTCTTTTTGGTCTGGGGACTTGAGCAAATGGACAGGTGAGTATCTCATATCCCTGGTATCTCACAATGTGAGAGGCTGTGGGCAGTCAGTCAAGAAATAAAAAGCAGGTACATTGCCATCTTATTTTATAAACAACCCCTCAATCCAGATGGCAAGAAACATGGAAAGAAGCATTTGAAGAAGGCTACAGTACACCTCCCCCTAAGAGAGATTCTCTAGAGAATGTAGGTATTTCATAAGTATTACTTATTATTTATTTATTATTTTATTTTAGAGTTCTTATATGCCGCCCTACTCCCTACTCCCTGGCGGCATATAACTCTTGACACTATTAATCAAGGTATCCTCCTGGATTACCTCAGGAATTGGAGACTGGAGCACAATGTTCCATTTCTACCTCAGTAGGTAATCCCAATCAAGAGCAGTTGGAGGTCAGCCTATAGTCACTTTCTTCAGAAGCTCCATAAAGTTAGTCTTCTCTCTCTTTTAACACTAGATAACCCATGATCACTTAAGTCATCATTTCAGAGATATTGCCCTACCAGAGTCCTCAATGCCTTCAACAATGGCAGAGCTTCTAATATACTTGAAAAAATCATGGAGATATTCAGAGATGCATCTGCCTTGAAAGTAGCCCATCATGTTGAACTGTACAGCACAATCAAACATCATGAGCTGACCATAGGAAATGTTTTATGATAATGTGCTTTATGGTAATTTGTCATAAAACAATTTACATGATTTGCCATATTTCACTTCCACAGGGGTCCCAGATTTTGAAGCATTCTGTAAGTTAGCCCATTTGAGGTAACTTAGTTGAAAATGTTTTGCCTCAAGATTACATCACTTTTCCCAGTTCAAGTTTACAAACACAAGTGTTTTAGTAGCATACTAGACAACTCATGTCCTGACGGATCATTTTTTCAAAGATATTTATCGTGTTTCTCAATGTCTTCATCAATAACAGAACTTCTAATGTACTAGCTTCTGTGAAAAAGTTGGGATACATTCAGAGATGAATCTGCCTTGAAAATAGCCCATGTTGGTACAAGAGAGGGATGAAGTCAAAGTTAGTTAGTTTATTCTAGTATATGGTTGCTAAATGTTTATACCCTGTATTTGCTCTGGGAGGCTGTAGGGGGGGGGGGAGGAGGGGATGTGGGGTTGGGGGGGAGGGAAAAAATGAAAGGTTGTAAATTGAGAACTACCTGCATATTGTTGTTAAAAAAACAAAATAAAAATTCTCTTTAAAAAAATAGCCCATGTTGAATTGTATACCACGGTTGAAATTAAGTACAGTAAATGTTTTATGACAGCTAGGAAAAATGCCTTTTCTGTGGCACTCACTGTCCTATGGAACACCTTTCTCACTGAAATTTGGTAGGTCTCTACTTTCCTATCATTCCATAAAGATTTTTCCCCAAATACTGGCTTTTTCCCCCAAGTGCTGGGATAAGATGAGGTGACTGCACATCAGAAGCTTGACTTGGTACCAAATTTTTGTTTTTATATATTTGGTTTTAATAGTTTTAATATGGCATTTATGTATTTTAACTTTTGATTGTGAGCCAATCAGACTTTCTACAAAGTGGGCTGCTATATAAATGTTTTAAATAAATAAATACATTTTGCATTGTGTCATAAACTGCTTTATGATAATGTTTATATCATAAAATGCTTATAACATTTGCCAAATTTCGATTTCACAGGAACCATGGGTCCAGATTTTGGATAATTTCTGTAAGTTAGTCCATTTGAGATAACTTGGCTCAAAAATTGTTGTCCTATAAGCACCATTTTGCCCAGTTAAAGGTTAGAAGAACAAGAGTTTTAATAGTATGTAGATTTATATGAAGCCACTGGAAGAGGTCATCCAACAGTTCAATGTGCTAATGGTAGTCAGTAGTAGCTGCTGCTGCCACTCCTCTACACCCCCATGTACCTAGAGAGATGCCTTCTAAATATGGTCCCCTATATCCTAAGATTAGATGGGATGAAACAGACTGTAATTCAATTGTAGTTACTATTCATTCATTGTGGGTTTTGGTAACTTCTTGAATGGGTATTAATGCCCTTGAGGGAGCAAGTCTATGTTTTGGTCCTGTTGAACTCACAGCTAGATAAACAGGTGGAAGCTATGTTGCTAGATAAACAGGTGGAAGCTATGGCCCATAAGCCCTTTGCCTAGCTCTGGTTGATGCTCAGGTACAGCCTTTCATGGAACTCAAGGACCTGCCTACAGTAACTGAAAACCATCACATAATTATATACTAATCAATCCTAAGTGCAGTGGTTATATATTAACTGACACCATTTACACCCCTGCACTTATTTGTTTCTGGATGGAACCTAAAGGGCTAGTTTTGACTTATAAGCCCTACATTGCTGGCCATTCAGGTACTTCAACTACCATTGAAATCCACCACCACCACCACCAAGAAAATCTTCCTCAGATAAGCTACTGATGGTTTCCCAATTTTCTAAAATGAGGCCTACAATCACAAAATACAATTTTTCTGCCCTGAAACACACTTCAGAAGCAAGGCTGTTCCTTCAATGTGACCTTCCATAAGGTAATAAAGACAGGAAGGTCTTTTGGAAACAATTATGAACAATATAAAACTGAATGCTATTAATAAATATATTTGTATGTTTGTTGTGTCTTTTGAGTTGTTGTTAATTCTTAGTGACTGCCAAGAAAAGTCCTGTGGTTTTTCTTGGCAAGATTTCAAAAGTGGTTTGCCCCTGACTGTTTCCTAGGACTAAAGAGAAAGTGACTAACCCAAGGTTACCCTACTGGGTTTGTGTCTAAGGCAGGGCTGTCAAACTCCTGGCCCGCAGGCCAGATGCATCACACGCTAGCCACGCCCACACCCGGTTTAGTGAAGGGGGGGAAGTTCCGAGATGTCGCATGATGCCACTGTGACGACGTGAGTTTGACACCCCTGGTCTAAGGCAAGACTAGAACTCACTCTCCCTATTTCTAGCCTGATGTCTTAACCACTATACCAAACTGGCTGCGATAATAAATATACTACTATACTGTCTAATGTTGTTATAGTTTTAACTTGAATTTGTTATTATGATGGTTTTGTTGTTATAATATATTGTCACTAATAATTTGGTGGTGGCATGTAACTTTGATGGAAAATAGTTAAATTTAATTTAATGTATATTAAATTAAAATTTGGAAGCTACAGCTGGTTCAGAGTACAGCATTGCTAGTAAGTTACACACACACCTTCCACACTCTTTATTTGTTAATACTTTTAAATGCCACTCAACTCCCAAAAACTATGGGGAGCTTAAATCATCAAAACAAAGAAATCACAATAAAACCAGTTAAAAAGATGAAGAGAAAAAATTAAAAATGGCAAGAAGACAGGCCCCATAGAAATGAACCAAGGGATCATTCTCCCCAGCCAATGGCCTGGGTCAAGAGCCACATCTTCACAGCTCTTCTAAAAAGCAGAATACAGCTATCCAGATCTCAGGAGAAACCTCACTTCAGAGAGCAGGCTCTGCTACAGATACATTCTGGGGTCCCAAAACATGACATTGTTTAATTGAAGGAACCTGGAGCATGCCAACCCTGCAAGATCAAAACAGCCAGACAGATACTATGTAAGTCAAGAGATAACCAGACACTTATGCCAGCAGCCCCCAACCTTTTAGGCACCAGGAACCGGTTCTGTGGAGACAGGTTTTTCCGTGGACCAGAGGGGGTGTGGTTTCACATGCTGCCTGCATCCTGATGAGGCTTCAGTTGTTAGCACGGCCCAGTTTCTGGCATGTTGTGGACCTATGCTGGTCCACAGACTGGGGGTTAGGGCCCCATGCCCTAGGCCCGTAATGGCGAACCTGTGGCACGAGGAGCCATGTCGCCTGACACGCGCAGCGTTGCCCGTTCCTCTTCTGGATTTCTGGCGTGCATGCGCACACGATGATCAGCTGCCCTTTGTGCGTGCGGCAGTGCCGGAAACCGGAAGAGCTGGTTTTCCGGCATGAGCATGCGTGCCAGCCAGCTGATTGGCGTGTGCGCATGCGTGCCAGTAACCGGAAGACTTGCCAGCCAGTGCGCATGTGCACGCCGGAAACCGGAGGTACATTTTCTGGCGCCCGCATGCCCCTTGGGCAACTCCTCTTCCTGGTCATGGCCCAGACGAGCGCACGTGCATAAGAAGTGCTCCCTTTTTGGCACTCATTGTCCCATGTGCACACGCGCTCCCTTTTTGGCACTCGGTGCCGAAAAGGTTTGCCATCACTGCCCTAGGTAATACCACTTCTGCACAAGCTAAACTGATTTTCAAATAGACATCTGGGTGAATATAAGCTATTAGATATAACCAATAAAATCCTTCATGTGAAGCACATGACTAGGATATTTGAAGGTCCCCAGCACCAATTTCTCCTGCCTTCCTAATAAGGATTGGTTCCAGATCCCATATGTTGAATTGTGCCATCTAACAGTACCCAGAAATGTTCCTTTTCTGTTTCAGTGCCTCTCCCATGGCGGTAGCTCTTTCCAAAATCCAGATGGCCAGATTTTGGAAATACTGGCTTTTAGAATTATCTTGAAGAACCAGTTCTTCCCTTCAGCATTGGGCCAAGATGATGTGTGAACCATTAATATGTTAATATTTATATTAAACTAATTTTACCTTTGTGCCATGGGTACATGTATGTGTGCTTTATTTTTATTTCCCCCTCTGGATTTTATTTTTTGTAGGCATTGCTATTTTTAAAGTTTTAGCCATTCAGTCGTTTATGAATGGATGGTCATCTAACTAAGTGAATACATGTCTTAAAGCAATGGCAAATCTCACTAATCCACTTTCTAAATTCTAACATATAATGTGTCCCAATATATTCACACACACAAGCATGTATTAAAAGCCACAATATCAACATGACACCATGCACAGCATGACATCTTGATGTAAAAACTGCAGATTACATACTTGTGTCAAAGATACAAAATGATATAAACAGATAATGTGTCATAACACAAAGTGTCTTCCCCTCACTTGTCCCCACATGTGGATACCTACTTTTACTAATGCTTCTCTTTTGTCATTCAGCACCTATTCTACAAGCAAAGGAGCTCTAAACCATAGCAGTCTGTACATGTTGTAACATGGGGAAGAAGCAGCTTGCTGTACTTTTCATTCTACAAGAAGGAAGAAAATTATGTTCCACACTGCTCAAGGCTCAGCATGATCCATTCCTTGTTTTTATACAACAAATAGACAGTGTATCACACTCACAGAAGGAACAGTTTAGGCCAGTGAGCCCAAACCTCTGCTCATTGCAGAACCTAAATTAAAACATCTCAAACAAAAAGCTCTAAAGCCTTCACTTGAACATATCAAATACAGAGGGACAATCACCTCTCTGGGTCATTAGTTCTACTGTTGAATTTCTCTGTGAGGAAGGGCTTATTTCACCACTAATATTCAGTCAGAATCTGTCTTCCTGTAATTTACACCATTATCCAATGCCCTACACTTTGGAATGAGGAAAAATGGGTTTTAATTTTCTTTTATGAGACACATTTTCCGACATTTAAAGAATGACATATCCTTCTTCCAATATTTTCAGAGCTAAAGATACACCACTCCTTCAATCTCTCTTCTACACCTCTATAGTAATTCTAAATTTTCTTCTCAGAACCTGCTCCAATATGATGCCCAAAACATATTACTTGGGGAATGGTATGACCAAAGAAGAATAAAGTAGAGCAGTTGCTTACACTTACATGGATACAGCCTAAAATTCCATCCACAGTGCATCTATCCCACAATGTCCTAATTATCTTGTCATTTTGACAAACTGAGTAACAGTTATAACTATATGAGGCACTCTTTTTTCCATGACTGTCATGGGTCAAGGTCCTGGATAGCAGTTATCTTTGATGAATAATTCAACTTCATTCTACTTCAATCATCCACATATCATATTTATTTTACTTTTCACTTTAAGTATAGGCTTTTGAGCAACGGTAAATTGAACATTTACCATTTTCTGTAATCTCAATGTTGAGATCCAAAATCCAGTACTATTTAGAAAACGTATGAAAGCCACATTTGCTTCATTGAACAATCATTGTTCTTGCTATTCCAGCATTTCAATGTCTTGCATTCAAATTTTGCCATTTTAGTTACATATCCCTTTACAGTACAATATTAGCAAAAGTTTATGTTGCATTATGTTTGTGAGTATCATGGAATGTGGGCATAACTTCCCAGATGTCATTACAAACCTCCTTTTTTGAAAGATACATGCCAATATTTAAGTAGTCACACTTCTTTTATTTCCACTGGAAAGCTCAACACAATTGTAAGAAAACCTGAAAAAAATATTTCTGGTGGAAGAGAGGATCAGTGTTCACATATTTCTAATATTTACATAATATTCCTAACTTTTATTTTAAAAAAATCCTGGCCCTACAACGGTGTAATGCAAATAATCATTCCCTGGCTGAAATTGTTAATGCTGTTTTATGCAGTGATACGGCTTGCATATTCCTCCTATCACACAAAAATTCTGGCATAATATTCTTAGTTTCCATTAAGATAGAATTCCTCAGTACAGGTAGTCCTCAACTTACAACAATTCATTTAGTGACTGTTCAAAGTTACAACAAAAAAAGTTACAATGAAAAAAGTGACTTAGGACTATTTTCACACTTATGATCGCTGCAGGATTCCCATGGTCACATGACCAAAATTCAGACGCTTGGCAACTGACTCATATTTGTGATGGTTGCAATGTCCCAGAGTCATGAGATCATTTTTTGTGACCTTCTATCAAGCAAAGTCAATGTGGAAGCCAGATTCACTTAACAACTGTGTTACTAACTTAACAAATACAGTAATTCATTTAAAAAACTGTGGCAAGAAAGGCCGTAAAATGGGGGGGGGGAAATCACTTAACAACTGTCTCACTTAGCAACATAAATTTTGGGCTCAATTGTGTTCATAAGCCAAGGACTACCCATACAGCTACAGTAAATATAACCTGGCTTACTTTCATGTTAATGGTCAGAGAACTGGATGCTCTGGTTTAATGCAAACTAAATTCTGCATTCAAGTCAGCACTGCTATGGGACAAGCCCCCTGCTCCAAAGGCAAATCTCAATTTCAAATAACATACTTTACATCAGTGGTGGATTTCACTTACCTTTGCTACCGGTTCGGGAACGGGAGGGCGCGCGACGCTTCTGCGCATGCGCAGAACCTTCTGCGCATGCGCAGAACATCCATGATGACATCTGGGCGGGTGGGCGGAGCCTCCCGCCACCGCTGCTACCGGTTCACTTGAACCGGGGTGAACCAGTAGAAGCCCACAACTGCTTTATGTACTTTGGGCTGGTTATCCAAAGCTAGTTTTTTATGGCATATAGAACTGATATGGATGTCCTACATCAACTCCCTTGAGCTACACACACTAATTGAAAACTAATATTGAACTAAATGATACCTGTTTGACTTTGAGGGAGCAAAGGATGCTTCGAGAAGCAGTGGCTTGCTGATGAGAAGGAAAAAAGTGGACATGCTTCATATCCAGACTAAGAATATTGGCTACAAGATTGATCTCTAATTTTTCAAAGTACTTAAGAAAATCCTAGCAGAAATACAGAGAATGTTACAGGCACAGAAGAAGGTGCACTGGCAAATGTACAAAACAAATTGCCTCTCAGCTGGCAGAGTCCTGCATCTGGATCCTAATTGCAGGGCCCTCGTTCTTTCACGCCTCAAGCTTCGCTAATGTCAACAACCAGAATGAATACACCACATGCTAGGATAACTAAATCACATGACAAGAAGAGGAAAATGAGAATAAAAGATGTATTTTCTTTAAACACCCACTGTGACCTTTGAGAATTATCAGGATGAACCATAAGCAATTAATAGACATAATTATCTTCATTTAGACATTTGATATGGCTTCCAGGCACTTCCAAGTTTTTGTAAACTGAGCCTTGATCCTAAACACAATGACTTACACTCAAATCCCATTTATTTAAATTAATGGGTGGCAAAAGTCCTTGGGGTTCAGTTTTTTATTCTTCTACAAAAGCATTCCATGTATCTGCACTGTACTGCATGTCCTATGGACATATGAGAATACTAAAATAAAGCAATACATTTTTTATCTCAGTGACTTCAAATCCATTGTCTTTGAATAATAATAGAACAGTCAATACTGAATTAACTGATTATAAGCTTTCCCTCAGCTGACCACCCATTCTTGAGCTGCTGATTCCTATCCCAACTCTACTGCTTCTGTTCCTAGTCACCACCAGTCATGTGACTTCCCTCCAAGGTTAAAAGTAACAAAGCTTAATATATTTTATACACATTGAAGATGCCCTTGAACAGTGTCAGAAATGAGGGGAGAGATACTATATAAAACTGTCTCATTCATGGAGGAAAACTGAGATGAAAATATCATAAGGACACAACAGAAAAACAATACTTCCAGAATGCATCTGGGCCACTAGATGCCTGTACTAAAATCTGTAATTTAAAAAAAAAAGAGTAAGGACTATGCAGAAATAATTTATTCCACTAAATATATATATTTTAAATGTGTCCACAAGGTTTAGTCATAGCAAAATGGAAACAATGAGCACAAAAGCTGTACGAAAAGGTAAGTTATGAGATAAAATCTGGCTTCAACTTTAGGGATGTGGGAATATTATAATTCCTCATCTGGTCCTCACCAGACTTACTTCTGTAGCACAGAGAAGATATGACTGCTAGAGTTTTACTAAATAAGTAGCATTTCTGTTTTTCTGATAAAGTTCTCCAGCATCATACATCTTGCATGCTTTCAAGAGAAACCCTACAAGGCCAGAGTAGAAAGTTTTACAAACTTTATTACTTTAAGCTAGTGCAGTGGAAATGAAATATAGGAATAAGAAAACAACATGAACAAGATACTTAACAAACATAATAATGGCATGTTGAAGAATATATGCCGTTTAACTGAGAAAAAGAATCTTGGGACACGAAAATGGGTGTTTTATAAAGTTAAATACAAATACCATGTATTGTGGGTTTAAAAGAATTATATTCAAGTTCTAAAAATGAAAAACAATAAATGCTCTCCACACCTGCTAGAAATAGTATCTCTATCAACTTTTATACTCCTGCATTTAGGAAAAAAATAGAGAGCCAAATACAGTAAAGCATTTCTAAGTTCTCTAACCTCACTTTTGGAGAGATTGTTTCTTAAAAGGTCACATAGTAGATTGGACTTATTTTTTTCCCCTCCTGTCCTGAGAGAAACTGGTTGTACCATAACTCTCTGGTGTGCATTGCTCTTTTTTTCCTTGGGCAGAATAGAGTGTTAAAATACAAAATCTGGTTATTCTGCGAAATAATCAAGGCGGATAGCGCCTAGTGATATTTGGATAAGACGAAACAACCCACCCGGACCCCCTTCCTTCAACTTTACAGCAACTTCCTCGGTCAGCAAAGGAAACAAACTATTCGCAGAAGTGTCATCTTCTATGCTGCAGTTAGGTGCTGTTCAGCCGACCCCAGAACGGCAGCCTAGCGCGCTCCTTGGCGCTAAAGTTGAGAGTTCGAATCCAGCACAGGGAAAAAACCTGCCGAAGACCAGGATGGGCGTCTTGTACCTTCCAGGTTTCTGCTACTTGTCCGGCGCCCGCCCACCACCCTCTGGCCTCCCCCCACTCCTCAGGTTTCCTTACCTCGCAGAGACAGCAGCGTAGCCAACGGGGCCACCCAAAGTGCCCAGCTCGACGAACCCTTGCAAGTCATGCCGGGCGCGGAGAGGAGCTGTGTGGGCAGCCGCGGCGGCGCGTCGTTCTGGCCGCCGAAGTCCTACCGAAGCCACCCCTGCTTGAGGGGCGCCAGGTGTTATCTCCGCAACCCGGACAGGCAGAGCTCCGAGCCGGGGCGGCTCCCGCTGCAGCAGCGAGCCGCTCCGGCTCCTCCCGCTGCAGCAGCAGCTGCTGTCCCGGGACCAACCGCTCGCACTGCTTGCTCCCCGGGAGGCTCTGGCGCTCCGGAGCCCGGCAGCCCGGGGCCGCAGCCAGACCGCGAGCCGGCTCGAGAGCGCAGCCTGGCGGCTCCCCGAGCTCCTACTGCAATCGGTGAGGTAGAAGAGCCGCCGCCTTCCTTTGGCCACAGCACGCGCGCTCGCCGCCGTCCCCGCCAGTCTGGCTCGGGCTACCCCGGGGTGGGGTTCAATGGGGCTGGGGGGGGGGGGCTGGGTCGTTTTCCCTCTTGACGCAGCGGGAGACACGGGCTTTTCCCGCGCGCCTCCGAAACGGCGGCCCACTAATTCCCTGCACCTTTTGGCTTCAAAGTTCAAGCGCGTTCCCTGCCCAAACCGGCACCTCTTCCCGCTTCTGCTGTTGCTGCTGCCGCCCCAACGTTGCCGAGGCGGCTCACTGGCGGCCCGGTCAACTATACGCGAAAAGGAAAGGGAGGAGAGGGCTGTTCCCCTCCTGTCTTTCTCCTCAGGTTATGTGAGCTACAAGAAATTGCCGAAGTTGGAACAATTCTCCTCGATTTGTTATAAAGCCCTCCTAGAAGAGTGACCCGGGATTGCAACCCAGGATCCTTGGCAACGTTGAACTTCTGACATCACGCGCAGGCTTGAAAGGTGGACCCGCATTCTCCTTTGTGACATCGCGCACCAGCCCGCTAGGGGCGTGCCGCGAGTTCCAAGTGGTGGCAAACTCTTGGCAGAAGCGGTGAAGATTACTTTGGATGCTAATGGAGAAAAGGTGGGAGTTGGAAAGACCTGAGATTACGCTGCTAGGTTTCTTCTTTATGTAGCGTTGGAGGCCATCATTCTTGCACACATTTCCCCTTCGGAGAGATTCATGGAGATGTACTTTCTTGTGGAGTTAATGCAATGAAAAAAAATCCATAAATCCTTGTTCCAGGTTTGGTCAGAAATGCAAAAGAGAAAAGGAAGTGCAAGTCATGCATACTTGCATTCTGCTTGCTTACAGATACTATTTAAAGTCTTGTGATTGACTAGGGTGTCTAGTGTAGCGATGCAACCTGAAACTACAACTAGGCAAGACATAATGGAGAGGGAGGGGGGAATATGCCAAGACACTCACCTACAATTTCCCTGCAACTCCTTAAGTAGCTGCATCTTTTCTCAGCATATTCTTCAGAGCTGCAAGAAAATCCCAGCAAAAATACATTTCATTTATGGAATTGCCAACCAGGGCTGTGTGCATGCCCATACATGCGCTAGATAACATTTGCCTTCAAATCTGTATTGTTGCTCAGCCTTAAATAAAAATGTCATTACTTTTTTTCCCCACAACAACCCTGTGGTGGATTGGGCTGAGAGAGACTGGTCCAAACTCCGTCTCCTGTTTTCTAGGTCAGCACCTTAGCCATTACACCAAACTGGCTCTTTTATTTTATTTACTTATAATCCACAATTCTGGCTTCAGTTATGCATGAACCAAGTGTGAGCAAAGCTACTGGATGGGTTCACATGTTAACCAAACATACTAAAAAAAACATACAGCATGGCTTAGTAGGGTATGTAAACACAGCTTTAAAGTCAACATGGGTACAATGGCTTTATCCCTTCAATTTTTATCATGTTAATTCTATCAAATGTGTTAAGAGTAAATGTTGACATCAGATGTTTTCTTTCCATGAAGGTGCTCTGTATGATATGGATCCCATCAACCAGAATTTCTCACAGACATTTGACACTATTGTGATAACAGTACGTGTGAGAGCTGAGGCTGTGTAATCTCATAGGAAAAGGTGAAGCATTGTTTGTTCTTTTTTTAGAATATATAAACCCAGCAAATTGTAGATTTGAACTTGGTTTCACTACAGATGTTTTGTCAGGCCTCCAGTTGAACATGTCTAAAGGCCCACAACTGCCTGTAGCTGTGCCTCATACCCACACTGCAAAAGAGTTGGTGGTTAAGTGTAGGTTGCAAATGGCTGCAGACAGACTGACACACATCTCCCAAATCCCAGCTGCGTGTTGTGTGGAGGTGCACATCCTAAATGCTGATTGGTTGTCCAACTTCGTATTCTTTTGCTGTTTGAATGCCCCCTAGCCAGAGGGTTACATTTGTAGAAATATAAACGGAACACCTATGCAACCATCCCCGAACGACAGACGCATATGACCCCTGGCTATGTGCAGTGCTGGAGACGTCTGTTCTACCGTTAGAAAAAGGAGTTCATCACGCGTCTCAGCAATTGGTTCCACTATCGAATTGCTAGGAAATTGTTCCTAACAGTCAATCTAGATCTGCCTTTTATAACAAGATTATTATTCAGTTGCAGAGAACATATCTTAGCTTCTTCTATGTGACTCCCCTTCAGATATTTGAAAAGTGCTATCTATCATCTGTTGTCACAATTGCGTTTTTCTGGATTCAAAGGAAGTTGTATCTAGTCCCCTGATCATCCTTATTAACCTTCCTTGTCTTTGTTACAGAATCTCTGAAATTTTCTTAAAGTCTGATGTCCAGAACTGGACACAGTAATCAAAGTGGTGTCTGACTAATACAGGATATGATAAAGTATTACTTCCTGTGATTTGAAAATGATATTAATGCAGCCTAAAATGCCATTGATTTGTAGCAGCCATCAAACTACTTCACCTTGGATTAAACTGCAATGCAGACATCCTTTTCCCATATCCCCGCATCCTATAGCAATGCATCTGAAGGGTTTTTTTTTCCTGATTAAATCTCATTCTGATGTTTTCAGCCCACTTCTCTAACTTATCTCTCATGTGTACTTGTTTACAACCACAGTAAATTGAATTGATTGATTGAAGCCATCAAGAAAATTTAGAAGTTTATTTTGTCTTCCAAAGCTATTGCAGCTTTGTGTCATCTGCAAATATGATATACATCTCTCCTCATCTAAATCTAAATAAATCGTGAGTGGAAGATTTCCAGGCCACATGGAACTCCATTTGACCTGGTACTCTTAAGTTGATAAGGAACTGTTGATGAGTTCTCTTTGACTGCAGTTTTTAAGCCAGTTGCTGTATGGATTCACTTAATAATGCCTCCTCCCAACCCATACTTAAGTATCTTAACTAATCAAAATGTCTAGGTTATTTGTAATTTGACATGGACACTGCTGCAATGATTATATGGATATTTTAGGGGCATCACTTTCCTTGAGAAGAAAGATCTGCCAAAAATGTATTTGACGTAGTAGATAAAATTCTGCAGCTCTTTGGAATTCAGCCCGAGTGAAACGTAACTTATATCTCCAGCACCTCATAGCAGCTGCATCTTTCTCAGGATTTCAGTTTCCCTCCACAGCATTTGTGTGGCCCTGAGAAAAGATGCAGCTGCTTTAAGGAGTTGAAACAAGTGCTATGTTTATGTCCCTGAATGCTCTGAACCAATTTTTGAGATTAAATTAAAAATGGTGCATAACCTAATAATATCCAGATTAGGTTATTCTAAATGATCTGCATGGGGCTGCTATTGGAAAGAATTCAAATCTTCAAATATTTGGATCCTATTTCATCTGGATAAGCTTCCTCTTTTCCAAACTCAGTTTTGCTGGTTGGTACCTATATATCTGAAATGGCTTTGGACAAGAATTATTGAAGGATTGCCTCCAAAAGAAGTAGGCAACATTTTGGGACATCCTTTCTTAAGCCATTCCCACATATATCTGCAAGTCAGTTGTTATAGCTACCAAAAATACAATTTTATGTGCCATTACAGAGGCTGTAAAGTATCGAGCCAATGTTCAACAAATAATATAAATTGCATCAGATTCATATTCCACCTCCATTCAAATGCTCATGGTGCCATACCTACCATTCCCGTTTTAGTACATAAAGTCAACATGTATATGTAATAAGAGGATATATAACATCTTGTTATATCTTCAAGGTTAAGGTAGATTGAACAAGAGATTGGAATGCTGAACATCTTTATTATCTTTCCCAATTTAACTTGGCATTCTGGGAGCTGTAGTCCCAACCAATCTAGAGGCCAGTAGACTTGAGAAGCCTAGCCTTGGCCATCCTGTAGTAAATCTATGGGATATTTTTATTTTATTGAGAGTTTGCTAAATTGCTTTCTATAGGTCACCTTTTAATGGTTGGGAAATACATAAAAGCAGCAGAATTTCCCATCTGCTCCAATAAGAATGGACAATGATACAGCACTGGGACTGCATAGAAAAGGAAATTGCATTTTATAAAGACAATGCTTATATAAAACACATCCTTTTACAATGTCCTACACTTACTAAGTTTTGGGAGAAAGAAATATAACGGTACCACAAAAGCTAAAATTTTCAGAGGATAATATTCTCTTGAATTACATACCTAGTACTTGGAATTTGACCAACCGGATAACATTAATAGATTCTCCGTGCCCTTACTATAGATAAAAGACTGATCTTGCAGCATTGGAAAGATGGTCCCTTTCACTGAATGGATTGAAGACCTGATTGCATTTACCAGCATCCTGCCAACAGATTGCCTATAGATGTAGACTTTGTATGGACAAATGAAAAATGGGACTCATTCATACAAAATTAAGCAGATTAAAAAAACCACGATAGTAATAAGAAGATATTTAACATCTATACTATAAATGTACTAGAAATATATACATAATTAAACAATAATTGCATTAGATAGCAATAGCACTTAGATGCATATAATGCTTCACAATGCTTTACAGCCCTCTCTAAGCAGTTTACATAGTCAGCATATTGCCCCAACAATATATAACAAATAAATATATAAATATGGTCAACTTGCTGTAGTGGCATGATAGTCCAAGTAGCATAGAACAGACAGCAAGGATCACAGCAATAGCAATAGCAATAGCACTTAGACTTATATACCGCTTCATAGTGCTTTACAGCCCTCTCTAAGCGGTTTACAGAGTTCAGCATATTGCCCCCAACAATCTGGGTCCTCATTTTACTGACCTCAGAAGGATGGAAGGCTGAGTCAACCTTGAGCCTGGTGAGATTTGAACAGCTGAACTAGCAATCAGCTGAAGTAGGTTGCAGTGCTGCTTTTAACCACTGCGCCACCAATAAATACATGCACTCAATTTTACCCATATCACCAAAACCAATTTTGAACAGCAGAAGTTAACCTGAGTGAATTTTTTTTAATTTATTTTCTTTTAAACTTTGATTTAAAATTTGGAAACATGTAGTGAGTATACTCACACATGGTACATGTAGTCATTCAAAAGATAACTTACCGTATTTTCTAGAAGACAAATTTAGAATAGAATGAATAGAATAGAATAAACAGAACAGAACAGAACAGAATAACAGAGTTGGAAGGGACCTTGGAGGTCTTCTAGTCCAACCCACTGCTTAGGCAGGAAACCCTACACCACTTCAGACAAATGGTTATCCAACATCTTTAAAACTTCCGGTGTTGGAGCATTCACAACTTCTGGAGGCAAGCTGTTCCATGGATTAATTGTTCTAACTGTCAGGAAATTTTTCCTTAGTTCTAAGTTGCTTCTCTCCTTGGTTAGTTTCCAGCCATTGCTTCTTGTTCTACCCTCGGGTGCTTTGGAGAATAGTTTGACACCCTCTTCTTTGTGGCAACCCCTGAGATATTGGAACACTGCTATCATGTCTCCCCTAGTCCTTCTTTTCATTAAACTAGACATACCCAGTTCCTGCAACCGATCTTCATATGTTTTAGCCTCCAGTCCCCTAATCAACTTTGTTGCTCTTCTCTGCACTCTTTCTAGAGTCTCAACATCCTTTTTACATTTTGGCGACCAAAACTGAATGCAGTATTCCAAGTGTGGCCTTACCAAGGCATTATAAAGTGGTATTAACACTTCACGTGATCTTGATTCTATCCCTCTGTTAATGCAGCCTAGAACTGTGTTGGCTTTTTTGGCAGCTGCTGCACACTGCTGGCTCATATTTAAATGGTTGTCCACTAGGACTCCAAGATCCCTCTCACAGTTACTACCGTACTGTTGAGCAAGGTACCACATATACTGTACCTGTGCATTTTGTTTTTCTTGCCTAAATGTAGAACCTTACTTTTTTCACCATTGAATTTCATTTTGTTTGATAGCGCCCAATGTTCAAGTCTGTCAAGATCCTTCTGTATCTTGAGCCTATCTTCTGGAGTGTTGGCTATTCCTGCCAGCTTGGTGTCATCTGCAAATTTGATAAGTTCCCCATCTATCCCCTCGTCCAAGTCATTGATGACGATGTTGAAGAGTACTGGGTCTAAAATAGAGCCTTAGGGTACTCCATTGCATACTTCCCTCCGTGTAGATGCAGTTCCATTGAGCACTACACGTTGAGTGCAGTTGGTCAGCCAGTTTTGAATCCATCTGGTGGTGTTGCTGTCTAATCCACATTTTTCTACTTTATCTAGTAGTAGGTTATGGTATACTTTATCAAATGCCTTACTGAAGTCCAAGTAAATTATATCGACAGCATTCCTCTGGTCCACTAATTTTGTCACTTTGTCAAAGAATGTAATAAGATTAGTCTGGCATGATCTGTTTTTGACAAACCCATGTTGGCTTTTGATTATTACTTTCTTTGCTTTTAGGTGTTCGTTGATTCATTGCTTGATTATCTTTTCCAGAATCTTCCCTGGCATTGAGGTCAGGCTGATAGGTCTGTAGTTTAACTCCCAGCTTGCTCTGTACTAAGGCATTCCTGCAACAGACAGATGTAGGTTTAGATATATAAAAACATTAGGAACTGGCACTTTATTTTGCAAAAGACTACATTTCTATTTAAATATTTAAAATAATGTGATATTGTAGAAATGTGACTAAGATATTTCATTAGGCAGCAAGGATAGGGACTGAAAATGTTTAAATATTGAGTTTAATAGCTAAGCATAACAGCAATAAAAATATTATATTCAGCCATCCAAGTCTCACAAAACACTCTACCAGAAAGTATCTTAGCATTTAAACCACATGTTCTTTTCAGACAAGGAATTCCCTTTATGCTGAAACAATTTATCTATTATTCTGCGTATTGATTACTGCAATACATTTACAACTCAAGACAAAGAGATAATAGTAACTAACTGTGCCATTTTCTTTATGTGCTCAGTTTCCTGTTAGGCCTGATGACAGTTTGTCACTGAAATTGAAATTATGAGCCCCTACACATACAAAATAATAGCTGATAAAATCCAAATCAGAAAGTTAAGTATATCTCTCGTTCATGTTTTTAATAGAAGTTATATGAAATATCATCAGGAGGAGGAGTACTTAAAGAGTAGTAAGACTGTGTACCTATTCCATATTTAGCAAGCACATAAGATATATCTAGTTTTTCTATATTTCTAATACACTTGCTGAATTTACCCTTGAATTTAAATTCAGATGTATTTAATTTAAAGTCAATCCCACACAAAAGGAAGACCTGCAGATGAAAACAGACATACCTAATCTCTCCATCTTGTCAAACTACGATTACCAATTCCAGATGAAACCAACATTTCCTCAAATCATGGCATTCATGGGAAATAACAGTATATGCGTATGCAAATATGTTGCACATATACTGTCAGAAACCACACACCAAAAATGAACAGAGGGGAAATATGTATAAGTAGTATTGAAAATGAAATGCCTATAAATTAAGCCACCCCATTTCCATGCTCTCTCAAAAACTACCCTTAACTCAGAAATGTGACAATATGCACACAATTTTCCTTACTTTTTCCAGAGAAACAGCAACAGGAGGAAAAAGAAAAACATCAAGGAAATTGGGGTAAGAGTGGGCTAAGTATTTTGTTTATAATGTATAAATGTGTCAACAGGAAAATATGTGTTATGATTTGAAAGATATTTTTTATAAAATGATGTAGCATTGGTACATGACACCAGATAAATTATCTAGAACACAGGTCACCAACTGGTGGTCCGTGCACCACTAGTGGTCCGTGAGAAAGTTTTGGTGGTCCGTGGAGAAATCTTGGCCCCTGGGCCAGACATGGCCGAGAGCAATTAATCCAGCCCGCATGCGGGAACACAAGTCTGCACTGCCCAACATCACCCCACCCACACGCCAGACCCCACTCTTAAGGCCAAGTGCAAACCTCACCTTGAATATAGCGGTGTGAGCCACACGAGCTGGAACAGGAAGGAAAGACCAAGAACTCACTGCACTCAGCCGAACAGCTGTCTTGGGGGGGGGAGGTTCAGCCGCCTTTCGGGCCTACATCTCTCCTTCTACGAGGCCTCCGGGTGGGAGGTCTGAGAGAAAGCGCCTGCTAGATCGGCCCCCTGCAAACTCTCATTTCTCGGGGAGCCTGGCCGAAGTTTCCCACGCCGCTTCAGTGAGCGCTCCTCGAGAGACAAATTTGCAGGGGGCCGAGCTAGCATCCGCAATGGACAGTGCACCCAGGTGGCCAGTCCTGTGAGTGTGACTACTACAGCTCTGGAATATGGGACTGGCCATGGTGGCAGCCCTCGTCTCCTGCCGCTTAGGACTCAGAGCGATAAATGGCATCTGGTCCGGGGAGCAGCCGGACTTTGCTGTCCATTGCAGATGCTAGCTTGGCCCCCTGCAAACTCTAGTCTCTGTTGCCAAGTTTGAAGACCTCTGCTTTGAATCAAGTGGAAGTTACAGAGAAAACTAGGGTTACCAAGAAATTCCAAGCAATGTCATTCATGCCTCATGAAATAAACAATACTGTGTTTCTTGTTCTGTTGAATTCACTGAATAGACGTTTTTAGATTTTGGAGATAAGATTGAAAGGATAGAGAGAAGATATGATGAGATCAAGAAGCAGCTTAAAGAACAACAAGCTAAGATCGAAGGAATTACTGATGCTTTAACAGCTCGTGACATGACAGATAGTAAAATGTTGGTGTCCTGCCAGGAAACCTTGGAACATATCCAAGGTCAAGAAAGTAGAAGAATAATATTTGCTTGAATTATCTGATCAACCACATAAGTATATTTAAAAGAAATCACACACAAAAACCCTCTCCTAGACCTGTTTCAGATAGATTGCGCTGAATCTATAGAGGCAGCCTATTATGTGTCATCTAGACATGGTTCCTTACAAACTATTGATCCTACTATCATTGAATTTCTCCAGAGAGCTGATTGAGACAAAATCTCAAGCAGCTAAAATGACAACAAACTTGAAATATAAAGGAAAGAAACTAATGTTGTTTCCAGATCTACCCATCAGAGTTGTACAGAAATGCAGAACATTCCACCAGGTTCATCTGATAGCCAGGCAACCAGGGGGGGAAAGACTTTCTTTCTTTATCCTGCAATATTTGACTTACCTTGGAAACCAGTGTGAGGAAATTTAATGAACCTGAAAAGGCTATTAATTATCTTAAACAATTGACACCCACTTCTTCAAGCATAGAATGTTCCACACCAGTCCACTCAGAAATGATCTATAGGTTTGTAGGTTCACAGGTCTATCCAGTGCACAGAATTTATTTTCATTTATGTCTATCAGCCACACGAGGTAGATCAGAGCAGAAATCAACTCCAAGGAAAGACTAAAACTGTGTACTTTATTGTTCATTAGGCTATAATAGCAGAACCTTGCAAACCTGATTGTGTGTTCCCCCCCTCCCTTACACTCCAGTGGTAAGGGAGGAGCCAGCCTAAATCTCTTCTTAATACTACCTTTGTTACAAGTGTTTTAGCATCACATACACTAATGGTGTTTTTTTAAATATTTGCTTCTAGATCAGTGGTTCCCAACCTTCCTAATGCCGCGACCCATGCCCTGCCCCCGTGACCCACCCTACCGCCGCAATTTGGGTTCTTTTACCCTCTGCGCATGCACAAAGCGTTCTGCGCATGTGCAGAGGGTAAAAGAACCCAAATGGCGGCATCCGGGCCAAGTCTCCGCTCGCTTCGCGTGTTGCCTCTGGGAGCTTTTCGAGCCCCATCACGAAAGGCGTGCGCGACTTTGGCAGGGCCGGGACAGGCGGCTGCCCAGAGAGACCCACCCCCTTCGCAGAGTCTCTCCCGTCTGCCTGTAGCGTTTGGGGCGAAGGGTATGGCTCTCTCCGGGCAGCCGCCTGTCCCGGCCCTGCCAAAGTCGTGCACGCCTTTCGCAGGGGTGAAATGCTCCCAGTTCATTTTTGCCTGTCAGTTATCGCAGAGCCGATGGAGCCAGTGGCGGACGCGGCGCGGGGCTTCCCCTGCCCGCTTCCCCCACCAGCCTGGATGCTGCCATTTGAGTTATTTTGCCCTCTGCGCATGCAGGACGCTTTGCGCATGCGCAAAGAGTAAAAGAACCCAAATTGCGGCGACGGTGTGGGGGCGCGGGTTCTGGGGCGCGATATGGCCAGGCTTGTGGCAGTGGGGGGGAGCTGAGGATGCTGGGGTGACCCCTGTGAAATGGTCGTTCGACCCCCAAAGGGGTCCCGACCCCCAGGTTGGGAACCGCTGTTCTAGATCATCTTTCTGGCTCTCTATAGCACTTCCATACTTTTTCTTTCCCATATGCAGTCTCAGGAATAGAGAAAGTGAAAGTGACTGCCTCAGTTATTGACATGTTCCTATCAATACTACAGTAGTATGGTAACATGCAGTTGTTCATTTTATTTTGTCTTGAATTTCATTTTAATTAGTTTTTTTCATATTTTTCTTCATATTTGACTTGCCAATATTCCAACAGTTTTGAAGATAATATTTTAGCTATAGTACTTCTATCTTTTAAATATTTTTCTTCCACTGGATTATTACCGTATTTTTCGGAGTATAAGATGCACCTTTTTACCCCCCAAAAGAGGGTGAAAACTTGGGTGCGTCTTATACACCGAATGTAAATTTGAATCAATTCTGTATGATAGATTATTATTATAAAAAAGAATATTCTATTTGAATTTAAGTCAATGAAATACAACGGGGTTGTTGGGGTTTTTTTTTTTTTTGCAAATTCTTCCAAATAAGAAAAAGGTTTTGACGTGAAAATGGATTGAACAGATTTCCATAAGTAAAAATTCAAAACCTGTCAAACATGTGGCAATTTTAGTGACATCTTCTAATTTTATAGTTGAACAAGGGATTTTAGATTTTGAAGGTCACTATATAATTTTAGTATTTAAATGTGGAAATCTTTAAATGGCCCTGAGTAGATAGTACTCCAAAAGAAACGGAAGGAATTTGAAGAGGTAATTATCCAGAAATGCAAGAGGAGACATGTCAGGCATAAGGAACCAGAATGACATCATGAGATGATCAATAGCAATAGCACTTAGACTTATATACCACTTTACAGTGCTTTACAGCCCTCTCTAAGCGGTTTAGAGTCAGCATATTGCCCCCAACAATTTGGGTCCTCATTTTACCCACCTTGGAAGGATGGAAGGCTGAGTCAACCTTGAGGCTGGTGAGATTTGAACTGCCAAATTGCAGTCACCAGCAGTCAGCAGAAGTAACCTGCAGTACTGCACTCTAACCACTGCGCCACTGTCTTTGTTGCTGCATGCCTATTTACAAGAAACTCCCCAAACTGACTGCATTTTCTTGGGAATGGTCAGATAATGATTTCAGAGATTCTGAGGAAGGTAAGATTTCTGTTGCTTTACAATCTTCTCCCACTGTAGCTGGAGATTCCATCACAGAACAAGAGAATACAGATGATGGAATTTTCAGGTCAAGTCAGTTGCAATTTTAATTGTGACATTTAACAGATTATTTTTTATTATACAGCAATTGGGGATGACCTAAGCAGCCTTGGAAATATGGTGGTAGGCTTAGTAAGTTTAACATTTTTTTATTTACGATATGGTACTAGTAACAAAAATCATTCACCTTCCATTTCTCCATTTCTCTCCTTCCAATTTCTGAAGGCCTTGACTCTTCATAGAATATAGCTGAAGTTAGTTAGACTTCTTAGAAACATTTCCCTCCTTTCGGGCACAGGATAGCTGACAAATCAATGTCAGAGGCTTTGTTAGCCCTTACGTATAACATCAATATCTACAGCTATGAAATTTCTATTGTTTGGACTTGAAGATCAATTCTTTTTCTTTCGTTTACATGGACTAGGCAGAATAAGAGCAATACTTTAGGTCTTCAGACTGGAAGCAAATTTATCCTGTTTCCCAGAGGACAGATGAGTTTGTTGTTTGTCCTTGGTCAGAATAAGAACAGATTTATATTAAATTTCTATGAAATTGCATAGAAATATTCAGAATGTTACACCCTTCCTTGTTGTACAGCATCTTAGATAACACTACTAGGTTGAATATAGAGTCATCCTGCTCTTTCCCTTCCCCTTATAGTTGCAAAAGTCATAAAGTAAAAGCTATAGCATAAAGCAGTGGATTTATGTGTGCACTCTTTGATACTGCAAGCAATAATGACAGTCCTGCTAGAAATATCTTGCTCATGGCAGGATTCAATCATTTGAGAGCCAGCAGGTGGAACTAGCTTGGCATAAGAAATGCACTCTTCTCTTTATGTTAGCATACTCAAGTCACACCACAGATGGGCTGAATGTGAAGGATGCTCAGACTTAGACTGAAAGCACAAGGACTTGGCAAAGGAACGGAACAAGAATGAGGCACAATGTGTCTGTGGAGGGAGATGCCGCACAGTCATGCTTGAAGAAACTCTGCTACCATAGAGGAAGAAATGAAGACAATTCTAGTGCCACAAATGACTTGGTTTTGTGCTGATATTCCAGTACTCTCACTCCTTTATTCTTCCTATCTCAAACTTTGCAAGATGGATACAAATAGCAATAGCAATAGCACTTACTTATATACCGCTTCATAGCGCTTTGCAGCCCTCTCTAAGCGGTTTACAGAGTTCAGCATATTGCCCCCAACAATCTGGGTGCTCATTTTACCCACCTCGGAAGGATGGAAGGATGAGTCAACCTTGAGCCTGGTGAGATTTGAACAGCTGAACTGCTGAACTAGCAATCAGCTGAAGGTCGCAGTGCTGCTTTTAACCACTGCACCACCTCGGCTCCTAGGCATTCAGTGTGCAAACAAGTATCCAAGAATTGGATAAAAATAGTCTCTCCAACCTCTGTGACTTTGGTTTAAAGAAGGATATTTTAATAAATGAAACAGGAAAAGGGTATCACAAAATTTTCTCTCTGTAGCCAAGTCCTGACAATCCTTTCTACCTCTTCAGGCAAAGGCCCACAGAGATATTGCTTCAATCAGGGGAAAGGTGGGAGTTCCAATAAAAGGGGATATCTGTAGCTTAGAGTTAAATTGTAAAGTCCCTGGTGCTCACCGACTTTGACTATTTGCTTACAGACATCAGTGCAAGTGAGCTTGAGGTTTGCTCCCTATTTACATACAGCAGTTATATATAGTGGAAGCTGCATAAGGTGGAAGTTGCCTGGTCCAAAGTTTGGACTGAATGGCAGAGAAAGTAAGACTGTAAGATCCAACTTTGCAGTGATTTCTTGATGGCTGAGTTGAGGTCTATCATTGTCATGTGACAGCAACATTTATTTCTTGTGTTTCCAAATGCTTCTTAATTGTTTCTAAGTTTTGGATGTTGCATGTAGTGCCCTGAGTTGATAGTAGCACCAGTTTTCAAGGAAATCCATGTGAACAATATAATCAGTGCAGGGGCGGGTTCCTAAATTTTTTACTAACACTCTGTGGGCGTGGCTTAATTTTGTGGGTGTGACTTAATTTTGTGGGCGTGGCTTGACAGTCATGTGACCGGGTAGGAGTGGCTTGACGGCCATGTGACTTGGCGGGCATGGCTTCATAGTCATGTGACTGAGCGGGTGTGGCTAAATGGTCACGATCCTAGTTCCCCCTACAAGGATTCCTGCATCCGGACCTTTTACAATCCGCCAAAGGATTAAAAGAAACCAGATTCCATACAGCTCTGAACCCTTAAGGCAAACCAAATACAAGTGGTCCTCGCTTAATGGCCGGTTGCATAGCAAGTGTTCAAATTTATGACTGACCTCCTCAGAGCTACTTGACCTGTTTTTTGAGTTTTGACAGCCTTATGCATGCACACATGTACGTACGCGCGTACACATACACATTTATGACCAGTTACAACATCCGTGACGTCACCAGCCAGTCGCTACCG
The DNA here is from genome assembly GCA_023053685.1 of Diadophis punctatus similis. Taxonomy (NCBI): domain Eukaryota; kingdom Metazoa; phylum Chordata; class Lepidosauria; order Squamata; family Dipsadidae; genus Diadophis; species Diadophis punctatus. The sequence goes on from JALIGW010000016.1 coordinate 391,629, forward strand.
GTGCTATAGAGTGGACCGCACCGGTAGGAACCCACCACTGAATCAGTGTCTCAAAAACCTGTACTCATGAGTTTCCTGCCGAAGTTTAGGTTTCAATTATTTCCCCACAAGTGAAGTTTTGTGTTGATATTCCATGTATTATTCGTTTCTGGGTCATAAAGATGAGTCTTGAGTTTTGTAAGCTGTCACAATGCTGTGAAGAAATTCCTCGCCTTAATTCCCATAGCACACAACAGTTGAGGAACCCATCTTTCACAAAGATATGCTGATTTTGAAAAACATCAACAAATATGATCCACACATAATATGTGAAATGCCAAGCTTGACAGCAGTTTTTCTTAGAGTGCTTTGCCATTGTTCTTAATAAATCCATTAACTTTTCTCATGTGAAACTTATTGGTTCCTCTCATAGGTCATCCCTTTTGTTATTGATTTTACAAGTTAGCTTTTTCCTCTTTATATTTTTTGGGTCCTGCAATGTGTAGGTCTCACATCAACCCAGCCGTCGCTATAAACAAATTGCATTTATCAGTGAATTTCAATTGGAGAAGCTTTAATTGAAGCAAAAATTCAACTGCAGCAAAAATTCAATCATGGCATATTGCTTAAAGTGCAGGTTTCCATTTGTATTTGTATTTTTTTGTATTTTTTTTGTCAAGCATATATGATTATAAGCAAAGTATAAACAGTAAAACATGATTGAATATATATGTAATAGTACAAGCATGAATAAGAGTAAAAGAGGTATGAATATATGGGTACATTAGGACAGGAACGGTAGGCACGATTGTGCGCTTATGCACGCCCCTTACCGACATAGCAACGGGATCTTTTCTCACAGCAGCTGAAGTAAAAAAGAGATGCCAAAGAACACATCAGAGCTTCAAGCACATCAATATTGCCATCTGTTGGCAACTTATAAAATGCATTAATTGTCATCTAACCTTCATACAAGAAAAAAAATAGATTGGAGTGCCAATTTCAGTGTAGGTTTAAAAATAATAAGTGATGGGGCATATTTACTAAAAACCTTTTCTGAGATTTCAGATCCAAAAAAAAACTTACAATACTACAGTGTTTTCACTTTCAGTGATTGGCTCCACTTCATTAAATTCAATTATTATTTAGTCTAAGAGAAAAGCTTATAAAACATAGAAATATGCTTCCTCTTAGCTTTCCTCTACTTGCCACCGTCCAGATGTGTTATGACTATAATCCCTGAATTTCCAATCATCAGAGCAAAACTCATAAACACTTTTAAGGAGGCAGCAGCTCAGCCAGGTTTTTCTTATGTAGTCATTCAACATTGACTATACTAGCCCAATTCACATAACACACTAACTTGTATTATGGTTTGCTTCTGGCTTAACATGTTGAGTATGACTTTGTAGAATGACAGACGCCCCACAAGCTCATAGATCACTCCAATTGTGCTGCCATGGTAGAGCTTATAAATGATAATTTCTGCATGTCATTCTTCAAAATCACATTTTCCACCAGGGTTGCTTACAGCATACAATAAAATATAAGCAGTTCCCATTCAATTTGACACGGCTGCAGAGAACTAACTTCTCAGCCTTGTTGTTAATTCACCAATCTTGTCATAAACCTAATCTCTTGAGTTTTCCTTCCTTGAACTGAACTGTGTATTTGGCCATATAATCCTTTGGTTTGATTAACTTGATTTGGGTTTTTTGGCTCCGAGTACAGCTCTTCTCTTGTGTTCATAAGACATTTAATTTTATGACTTTGCTAAATAGCTTCTCATAAGTGTTTTATTACTAGCGTTAAGCCATGCAGTGGGACAGAAAGCATTCCCCATTGTAAAATGGAAGAGATTTTTGGGTGCAGTTCAAAGCTGATTTTAATCTATAAAACTCTTTATCATTTCTTAGCCTTTTGGCTAAGATCAAGTATAGCATAAAGCTCCTTATGGCTTGGGTGACTAGGTCCCTGCAGGAACACCTCCATCAACCAGATTGGACTCATCTGACGTTCCTCTCAAGAGAAAGTACTGGTGAAACCGCTGTTTCATAAGATGAGGCTGGGTCCAGGCATTTTCCCCCCTTTAAATTATGGGTGTAATTCTGTGGAACAGCATCCCCCAATAGTAAAATTATCCCCCTTTATGATTTTTTTCTAATCTGAAGACAGAGACCATTTGGAAATTAATGTCTTCTCGCCATCTTTGTGTTTGATTTTTGTTATTTCAAGATGTTTTTATATTTTTACAATTGATGCTTTAAATTATTTGTAATATATGATTTATATTAGCTGCCAGGCATCTTAGAAATCCAATAGTCTGTAAATCTAATAAATAAGGAAATAAACTATCAGGGAACTTATATTTACAGTATTTATTGGGGGAAAGCGCCATAGTTTTATTTCTGGGTGTTTTGTGACTGGCTCTGCTTACCACTTACCACTTCAGCCCATTTTGTAATTGCCTTTTCTGAGTGTAGGAATTATTTTCTGTACCATTGCACTGGGTCCCCAGTGTGTTGCTATCTCAAGCAGAGCAAAATATCATCCATCAAACTGCAGTCAATACAGCAAAGTGCAAAGGATAGTGGAGATATCTATTAGAACTATTGCAGAGTCATGTGGATTGTACATAGGCTTAGCTATAGTTTCAAATCATGATGATGCTTTGGGGAACTAGTTGAATTTGATGATACCTTGAGGAACTCATGCCAATTACTATCATTATTGTATTTATTAAATTTGTTACACACACATACATATACATACTATCTATCTATCTATCTATCTATCTATCTATCTATCTATCTATCTATCTATCTATCTATCTATCTATCTATCTATCTATCTATCTATCTATCTATCTATCTATCTATCTATCTATAAACTCGGCTATATTAAAAACAGCCTGGATGGTCCCAGTGATGGGGCTGAAAGGCAAAAAGGAAGCTGTGATGCTTTCTCTCCCATATTTGGGTACACCAGGATAACACGACAGAAATATATATATAACCCATCCCTGGTGAAAGAGCTGATTGGGAACAGAGTCTATGGCCTAATGGTTAAGTTGCTGCCCTGCAAGGCAGCCGGCCCGGGTTCAAATCCCAGTAAGGGGTATGGCTATCTGACGAGAGCAAAATAAGCTCGAAATAGATCTATAATAGTCTCCCTTTATTTTCATTTATCAGCAAAAAATCCCATATATATATATATATATATATATATATATATATATATATATACACACACACACATATACATATATATATATATATATATAGTGTGTGTGTGTGTGTGTGTGTGTGTGTGTGTGTGTGTGTGTGTGTGTGTGTGTGTAAAATCACATTAAAATTGCAGTAAAATACAAGTTATAACTTAAGATGGAGAGGAAGGGAGCAGAATATATGGGGAGAAGGTGCGAACTGCTATTAGTTGATCAACCACCTCCAGTGTAATACTCCACCATTAGGGACCCAAGCCATCTGGCAAAGCCAGGTCTTCAGGCTCTTACCAAATCTCAGGAGATGGGAGCCAATCTCACCTCAGGGAGCAAGATGTTCCAAAGGGTTGGGGCCACGACAGAGAAGGCTCTTCTCTTGGACCCCACCAGCCAGAATTCCTTGACTGACAGGATCTGCAGCCTGCCTCCTCTGCCAGCACTGGTGGGGAAGGCCTGTCCCATTCCTTGTCTGGAGAGGAATTAGTGTCAGTCCATTCACCAGCTCTTCATTCCATTATAGTAATTGGCTCCAAGCTCTTCTCATCATTTCTTTCCCAGATGTCCTTAAATTCCATCTACATTCTACAGATTTATAAGAATGTTCCTTTAATGTTCGTTTTTTCCAGTGACCAAATATTCCATCAGGCTTCTTGAAATAGTTTGTGTTTAGCAGTAAAATGTGAGAAACTGTCTCTGAGTCTAATCTCAGTAGGTCACTTTCCCAGCCTCAGATTATTGCAATCTATCATGTAAATCAAAACAAACAAGAACCATTAATCCTAAGGTTATTTCAGACACCTACTGGCCTATTTTTGTTTCTTGGCATTAATAGCCACATGGCTTCTGTCTGAAAGAATATAACTCACTCTTTCTGTACATTTCTTTATTCAACATGATAGCAGTTGTCCTTTCTACATGTATATTTTTCATAACCCAGGGGGTGCCTTTTTCTCTCAAGTACTATAATTTCTCACTGACAGAAGACAAACATTGATATTACATAAAATAAAAGGGGGGAAACATCATTTTATTTGTTTCAGTCTACGTGTGCTTCTGAAATGGCTAACACTAAAAATGTAGTGTTAGATGCAGTGTAACTACACGATTGTACCTTTATCATGGCTTCTAACATTTAGCAATACAGTCTAACGCATACGGTGGAAAGTCAACCTGCCATGCGACTGTCAAAGTGGAGGCACAAGGTCAAAGGTCCAGGGGCCTCATTTTTAGTAGGACAGAAAAGGAAATTTTTAAATTTGTATTAATTACTTTGTTTTTATTACTTTATCTGCCAGTATTAAGCTAAAATGGAAATGAGAAGAAATGGAATTTACTTTTCATTTGGGTTGCATTCACAACCTTTGGGAACGTGACTCCTGGCATGCCACTCAAGGCCAAGTGATGCCTTTAGCCAAAAGAAACTGAGCATCCCTGTGTGAAAGGCATAAGACTCCTGGATGGCCTGGGAGTAAATTCTGCTGAACCTAATAGGACTTCTGTTTGAGTAAGCAATTATAGAACTGCACTGGTAGACATTATTTTTCTGGCAGGGTTCCTGTGTTTTTAATAGCTGAATGGAAGCCATAAAAATCTCAAGTAAAGCTTCTCCAAGCATGATGATATAGTGAAAACTCCGCTGATTGAATTTTAGCTTATATAAATGAACAGCAAACTGCAAGAGTGTGGAAAAAGGAAGGACATGAGTTAGGCTTATTAAAATGCAAACGCTGGAGACCATAGAGAACTTTTCCCACCTTTTCCATAAAAATAACCAGAATCAGCCCACAGCAGGTTCTGACAGGTTCTTGAGAAATGGTAGCCAAAATTTTCAGTAGTTCAGAGAACCGGCAAATACCATCTCTGGCTGGACCCAGAGTGAGGAGGAAATGGGAGATTTTGCAATATCCTTCCCCCAGGAGTGGGGAGAGAATGGGGATTTTGCAGTATCCTTCCCCTGCCACACCCACCAATCCACGCCAGCCAAGCCAAGCCATGCCCACAGAACCGGTAATAAAAAAAATTGGATTTCACCACTGATAGATGTGTGTGTGTGTGTGTGTGTGTGTGTGTGTGTGTGTGTATGTATATATGTGTGTGTGTGTGTGTATATATATGTGTGTATGTGTATATATATATATATATATATGTGTGTGTGTGTGTGTGTGTATAGTCTCCCTTTATTTTCATTTACCAGCAAAAAATCCTATACACACACACACACACACACACACACACACACACACACACACACACACACACACACATTCTGTCGAATCATCCTGGTTGGAAGGAAACATCACAGCTTCAAATCCCAGTAAAGGTATAGCCCAGGTTCAAATCCCAGTAAGGGTATGGCTATCTGATGAGAGCAAAATAGCTCAAAATAGATCTATAATAGTCTCCCTTCATTTTCATTTATCAGCAAAAAATGTTACACATACAGACACACACACACACACATAAATAAATAAATAAATAAATAAATAAATAAATAAATAATGAAGCAAGATATGATGATAGCTAAAGACGGAAGGTTAAGTTTAGGATTGGTAGACTTTTCAGGTCCAAGTCGTCAACACATGAACTGATGTCATGGCATGAATATAAAGTCCATTGACAAGGCCCACCCTGGATCCCAGGAATCTGGATCCTTAAGTGGTGCAAACTATAGTAATAAGTTGCTAGCTTACGTACAATACTGACAACACATTACTTCACTGATTTCTGATGCTGCTTCTGTTGTTGTTGCTCCTCCTCCTTTTTAATACACATCTTACAATGTAAATTTTAACTTCAAAGCTTTAAATGTCTTGTCGCCTAGCTGAGGAACCACCTAGCTCAATATAAATCTATTCTGACATTAAGTTCAGCAGGAGAGAAACCTCTAAGGTTGCTTTCCTTTCTGGTCCATATATTTGAGTAGAGGGTGGGACTAGAAGACCTCCAAGGTCCCTTCCAACTCTGTTGTTGTTATTTCGTTTTTAGATGACTATTTAGAGAGATTATTTTTTTATTATAGTTTAAAACTTTTTGCTTTATTTTCATTAATGTTAGTAGACTCAAGTGCCTTATAGAAAGTTGCGTTGACAACAACAACAATAAAGATAAATCTCAATAGATTTCATTCTCCCTCAAGATTTCATGATTGAAATATAAAACTTACAGAACACTTGTAGGATTTTACATTGTTTAAGTGGTCTCAAATGCTGGTATTTTACTGAGAGACGTCATTAAATCTTTGGTGAAATCACTACAATCTCACAAGATTTAGCAAAATTATGATATTTCAGCCATTAAGCATATTTGAATTAGAAAGGCATAAAACACCCTGTTACCAGTGGAGGATGTAGTGCTGACTGCTATGATTGAGGAAATTTTAAGTGCAGATTATGTAGAATAGCAATAGTTTTTCTAGAGTAGTTCTATTCAGAACTATTACCACAATAGCTAAATGACTATTCTATTCTATAATTACTGCAAACAGCATTATCATAATATACAGTGTCATTCTCCAACCTGATAATTTCTACTTCTTAGTATGTTTCAGACTATTAAACTAACTCTTCCCTGTAGTATTTTAAAAGTACAACTTAATTAAGTGGATTTAGCATTCTCAACTGGACACACTGCTATTAAAAGAACCACCTACTCTAAACTAAATTCACTCTAGAACACAATCCACACGTTTTTGCACATTTTAACAGCATTATCAGTTAAAGTGAGTGTGGTTGTAAAATTGCCTAAATTGCTTTTTAGTACTTTACTACTGAAAAATATTTTACTCTCAGTACACATTATTCTCTCTCTGTGTGCAAAATGTTCTCTCTGTACGAAATGTATAAAGAAATAATAGCTTAGAAATCAAGTTCTATTGGTTATAATAAAAGATTTTAGGGATTAGGATTTTTCCAGGCAAGCTTTTTATGGCTCAGCGTACACACACACACACACACACACACACACACACACACACACACACACACACACACACACACACACGTGTGTGTGTGTGTGTGTGTGTTAACTTTGATATAAAAATCAACTCTTGATAAAATTGGTATCACATTAATTCTCATTGTGTTTTAAATGAACTAATGCTTTTTTCAACTGAAACACTCAAAAATAAATTAAGTAAATATAAGAATGGATTTCTGAATGGACTTCCTTGTCTCCAGTTCCTACATTCCTCTTTCTCTTGTATAATGCCTATTTTATTGCAGGGTTGAAAGAGGGACAATGTTTTTTAAATACAATACAAAAATATTTAGATCCGTAACAACATTCTACTCTTGGTTGGTGTTCCCATTGTCTGTTCTTAATTCACATGATTCCAGCTCCTGTTTTCTCAAGATATTTTTGAAAGATTGCTTTGCATTTTATTGCCAGCTGCCCTCTGAGAACCAGCAAATTGTTCTTTCTAAAAAGAAACTGGCACTAGAAGAATCCATTCTTAAACTCACACTTGATACAGGGAATCCAATGTTGCTGCCTACAAGACAATTGTTGATGGGAAGGTTCATGCCAATAAGTTTTATATGGCAATAGGAAGAGACAGTGTGAATATAGCAATTTTATTATCAGGATCTTGCCCAATATATGTCAACAACAACAACAAAAACACCAATTAGGCTTCTATCCCTGAGGAAAACTTTTGATCAACTCAAACAACATTCTTTTTATGGGAGTATTATCATGAGGCCAATCTCTTCCCCCCCCCCTTAATTCTTTCATTTTGAGAGTGTCATGCCATATTCTTTTCACTCATGCACGATCCTCAATTAGAATATAGAATGCCTGCTCTAGGGTGTTCCACCAGAGCATCATATATAATTCAAAATATGTACCTTGATTATATTTTCACCAGAGATTTTTATATATTTATTTAAGACATTTTAGACTGCCTTATCTTGGAGCACTTAAGGCACAATGAACCCATGTTTTTACATATGCTCCTTGCCATAATCTAACAAAATTGCAAAGCAGGGAATCTTTCAGGGCTTTAATATTTTGTCCAATTGTAGACCAGCCTTTGTTGACCTTTTTATCCTAGATGAAATGTTTGAAATAATCCCTCCATTAAAATAAAAAATATGAAAATCACAATAGAGTTCACTTTCAACTTATACAATTCATGGTTTACAACATTTACAACTACAGCAAAGTCAGAGGTGGGATTTAATTTAATTTAATTTAATTTAATAGATTTGTATGCCGCCCAACTCCCGAGGGACTCTGGCCGGCTCTGGGATTCAGCCTGTTCGGACCGGTTCGCGTGAACCGGATGTTAATTTTAATCTGGTTCACCAAACCGGTTGTTCCAAGGACTGGCTGATCCCGCCTGCCCCTCCCCGCCCCTCCCAGGAGCTTCCACGCATCCCATTTTGGATGCCAGGTAAGTGCAGGGCCCGCATAGAGGCTCTGGGAGGGTGAAAAATGGGCCTACCAGAAGTCCGGAAATGGGCCTGTTTCCGGTCTCCAGAGGGCCTCTGGTGCCCAGGGGAGGCAGTTTTCGCTCTCCTGAAGGCTCACGGAAAGCCTCTGGAGCCTGGGGAGGACAAAAACGCCACCCGCCGCCATGGTGCAGGAGGCCAAGTAGGCCATGCCCCCATGCCCACGCCCACCCAGCAACCAGGCAGTGAACCGATTGCTAAAAAATTTTCAATCCCACCACTGAGCCAAGTGTTACGCCAACAGATGGATTATGGTACATAAAAATTCCCACTATTGTGAGTACCAGTATTGCATGGTGTGCCTAGTTCAAAAATCAAAATTTTAATCATGATCTTTTGAAAACCTCTAGTAACCATTTCCAGGACCCTAGGGCTCTATGGTACCCCAGCTGAGAAAGGCTAGTTTACATTGATTTTATGCTTCAGGCATGCCATTGGCCCTCTTAGATTTAACAAACTATATAAGACTTAATGTTTGGGTTGGAATTCTATCTGGATTTGATATGTTTCCCTTTTTCCATTGCTTTTGCATCTCAGCTCTAATTCTCCTTCCTGGCTTTAAAACCCCAGCAAAATCAAAATTCCTAATTCCTGAGTTTTATTTATGATCACTTTCTCCTCACCCCTATCCCCTTGACCAATATAATAGGTGAGGTGAGGTGAGGTTAGGTTAGGTTGGATAAAATATATTGGGTGTTCCTATTACAATGGAAGCAGGCTACAATATTAGCAGCAGTTAATAATGTAACATAGCATTATAAATTAATAATTTGGCATAAAAATGACATAAGGCTAAGATCTATAAAACTAAAATCTATACATGAATGAATCTAAGATCTATAACGTTTTGTAACATTTATACTAAAACACACCTGTAAAGACTCAAAACTATACAATTAACAAATATGAATAAAAATAAACTTAAAATCTATAAAATATAACTTCTCTTAAATCCTAACTTAAAAGAACCTAAAATAATTCCTAGTAAAATTAAAATAATTATATGCATTATTTAAAAAAATTATAAATATATATAGCAAGAAATTGATATTAGTCATATGTTATTAAAAGTAAAAAGGACTAAAATAATCCAAATAAAGATAATTTGTTCAAGAAAGTTCTTCTCCATGAGGTTTTGTGGGACTAATCCTACTGGCCAAAAAGGTAAGCTTGGCTTTTACCTATGACCAAACAACAAAAGGAGAAAATACTAAATTCTCTTTGTCCCTTGTGGTCATCTTGTTATTTTAATTGTGCATATTAATGGAATTCATGTAATTAATGTAAAATCAAGTTTGTTTTTTGTCACTAGATGAACAAGCAGCTCATATTCTGAAAGCATCTCGAAAGTCCATATGGGAGACTGATTTACTGCAAACAAGCAGCAGAAAAAATCAGGATACTGGCAATATCTGTCCTTGGGCCACCTGTATTTCTTTGATGGACAATTTCTTTCATGGATAAATTCTCTCTGTTTTGGAGAAGCCCTCCCATATTTTATAACATTTCCAGATCATATCTGTAGTCGTTACGTTGGTATTTTGTTTGGTTTTAAAAGCAAACCTGTCTAATTTATACTTCCCTTATTAAACTGCAGACCTATTGAATTTCACATTTCTCCAAATGTAGTGATTTATTTTATTTTTAATTACCGAAGTGCATATAAAGTTATTACAACAAAATATGTACCGCATATATTTTTGTGGAAAATGTATGTTAATGTACGTAACAACATATTTGATTTTTAAAACAGTAGACTGATATAGAAAACATGGAAACAAAAGAGAATAGAGAAATATCCAAAACTGACATGGACCAGAATAGATTGGTCTAATCTGAAGCAACTCTGATTTAGTAACTGGTATAGAAACTAGAGAACCACAGATGTTTCTCCTATGGAAACCTGCCAACATTTGGGAAAATGCTGCCACTCTAGTGATACAGAGAAATAAAGTTACAATGCAAGCTTTATTCAAATTCTTCTATTCAGATTTAATGAGCTTCTCCATCAGTACTTCCTCACTTATTTTTATAATCAAAAATAATTTCTAACAATTTAGGGGACCATTTCTAAAAGTAGAAAGTTTATTAACTTTCATAAAATAAATTCCCAAGAAGAAAGATCAAATGATATTAATGCTAATTGAAAATCATAACCTGGACTTTCTCAAACTTCTTGTCTTCAACTGCAATAAATTGCACTAATATATTAATATATTTACACATATTCTGCCTCTAACTCTCCTGTAAGTATTTGCCTAACATTCCAAAGTCCAGAGCAGAATTTTTAACACTGTAAAAAGTCTACTAGCAAATTATAAAGGAATACTTTGCTTCTAGATCTTTGCCACTTTCCTCCAAGTTATACTTGAATATAGACACACAGGTTATTGCAAACCATAGTACAATGCTTAGAAAACAAAACTACCAATGTAAATAATAAGAAGAGCAGAGGTGGCGCAGCGGTTAGAGCAGGGGTGAAATGTGAAAATTTTCCCTACCGGTTCTGTGGGCATGGCTTATTTTGTGGGTGTGGCTTGATGTCTGGTGGGTGTGGCTTCATGTGGGTGTGGCTTGGTGGTCAGGTGACTCGTTGGGCGTGCATCCGTGAGCGGATGCACACAAAATGGCCCCTGCCTTAAGTAGGAGCCTCAGAGCAACAGAGCTGAAAACACAACTTTACACAACAGCACAACAACACAAATGGCTCACACACCATGAAAAAGCAGCTGTACTGACTCACACACCCTGCAAAACACACAACACAAAAGCATTGCAAAATGGCTTTTAAATGGCTATGGCTACTATTTTTTTAAAGCAAAAAATAAAATAAAAAAGGTTACTTACCCTATGGAAGAAATAAGGCAGACAGAATAAGTTGCTTGCAGAGCAGATGGATGGATTGCTGGTTTCAAGCAGGCAGATTAAGTGGCTTGCAGATCAGATGGATTGCAGCTTGCAATTCAGACAAAAAGAAAGGCAGGCGTGGCTGGCTACCAACGGCTCAGAATTGGGTCCGAAGAGCTAAGGTAAGCAAGCTGGAACCTGGAGGCTGGGTGGGAAGGTGGGTGGTTAGCTAGGCTGGAACAGCCAGGTTATATAGGCCAGGGTGGGTGTGGGTGTCCAGAAGCGCCCAGCTGATAGGTGGGAAAAGTGGCCAAAAAAAAAAAAAGCCGGGAGCAGGAAAAGCAGCGGGTGGGCAATTAGGTGGACATGGGCGGCAGGGGCCTGGGCTGGGGGCCTGGGGCCCGGGGCCCGGACTGGTACAGGGGCGTGGCCAGCAGATGGATTGCAGTTTGCAATTCAGACAAAAAGAAAGGCAGGCGTGGCTGGCTACCAACGGCTCAGAATTGGGTCCGAAGAGCTAAGGTAAGCAAGCTGGAACCTGGAGGCTGGGTGGGAAGGTGGGTGGTTAGCTAGGCTGGAACAGCCAGGTTATATAGGCCGGGGTGGGTGTGGGTGTTCAGAAGCGCCCAGCTGATAGGTGGGAAAAGTGGCCATTTAAAAAAAAAAAGCCGGGAGCAGGAAAAGCAGCGGGTGGGCAATTAGGTGGACATGGCCGGCAGGGGCCTGGGCTGGGGGCCTGGGGCCCGGGGCCCGGACTGGTACGGGGGGCGTGGCCAGCAAGCCATCGCTACCAGTGCGCCGAACCACCGGTGCCAGGTCCTACCGGTCCCCACGATCCGGTCCGAATTGGGAGCATTTCACCCCTGGGTTAGAGGCAGTATTGCAGGCCACTTTAGCTGACTGTGATCCACAGGTCAGCGGTTCAAATCTCACCGGCTCAAGGTTGACTCAGCCTTCCATCCTTCCGAGGTAGGTAAAATGAGGACCCAGATTGTTGGCGGCAATATAAATATACATTGCTTACTGGTGTAAACCGCTTAGAGAGTGCTTGCACTGTGAGGTGGTATATAAATCTCACAAATAAATAAAATAAAATAAATAATTATTTTTTCAAAATTTAAGAATTTGCTTTCCAAGTTGAAACTGGAAACCAAAGTGGTATTGGTATTTGGTTCTGTGAGTTTTTTGCCTGAAGGGAGGAGAGGGTTAAAAATCATATTGGAGAAAAATACATATATTGCTTGCACTAGATAGCTCAGGGAGGGGGAGGAAGAGGAAGAGGGAGAGAAATCCTCCTTAAAACTTTACCTTTTAACAAACTTTCTGTTCAAAACTGAGGGGGGGGCAAACATGTTAAAGATGATCTCTGTATCAAAGGTGCTTTTTCAAAAGGCAACTGGACTTTCTTTGTTTTGCTTTTGAAGACATTTCATTTCTCATCCAAGAAGCTTCTTGGATGAGAAGCAAAACATCTTCAAGCAAAACAAAGAATGTCCAGTTGCCTTTTGAAAAAGCACCTTTGGGATAACCATGACCTGGATGATTGAGAATCTCCATAAATATTATCTCCATAATTTCCCTTCTTATGTGTAGGAGATAAAGAAGATGATACTGAGTTAAATTATGTTATCAGGGAAAGAAGTGGCTTTCTCTCTTTTTTCTCTGCTCAGACTGCCACCATGGTCAAATTACTTTTAGTTTACAAAACTTTATTAAACAAACAAAGAATCCTTTAATAACTAATTGGTTCCTGAGTTATCTGTCAGGGGTTTCAGGCACTTCTAGATTCAGAGAAACTACTTGTCTTAATGAAGCTACAGAACTTAAAAAAACAAACAAACCCTGAAGCTTTGAACTGTAGTAGTTTTTCTATTTTTATTTGTCTATTTGTAGACTATTTGAAATGAATAGGAAAAGGAAAAATAATCAGACAGACAATATGGAGCAGAAAACAGAACCAGGTTCAAATCAATCTCCAGCCACAGAAGGACAATGGATAAATTTAGGACAGGCAGTATAAGTTTAAGATTGTTGCCGTGAAGTGGGAAAAGTTGGAGAGCTAAAAAACACTACCTTGGACTCTGGTATAAGGGAAGATAAAAATTAAACTAATAAGGGAGTAAATATCTACATATGATCAAAAGCCAAATTGTGTCTTGCTGTGAATGTGCTGAATTCTGTATTTAATTTTGAACTATAAAAATTCTTTGAACAATATGTGACAATAATGGCATAACTCGGCTCTGAATGTGATATGTCAGAGGGTATAAGTACACATTCATCATAAACAGTGCATGCAGTACAGCTCAATCTAGATTCAAATGCTGCATTTTAAATGTTCCTGCTCAGACCAGATCCAGACCAATGGAAAATGCCCTGCATCTACAAACAGCCTTCAAAGGAGATAGTTCATGCTCAGAAAATAAATAACTCCTAACAACTCAAGCATATCATAGAATTTATGCAATATGCAATATTAGCAGTTCATATCGACAAATCATGTTACCTGCCTTTAAATGTATTTTAAGATGAAACAGTTAACATTTAAAATGTTTTTATATGTGCTATAGAACTGCATGCACATATACAAACACACATAAACACTTGTTTCTATAATGGAGCTTTTAAAAGTGCTAAAATATAAATTGTCCACTGAAATGTAATTATTAATTGTTGTTCATCTATAAAGAAAATATACCAGGCTCACCCCACTCCTAATTTACCGGTAGTCCTAACAAGAATTCTGTGAGTATAGTCACCTTCAGTAAGGAGAGCAAAGTGTGCAACCCATTACAAGTAGGAAAGGACAGAGCTTTCATTATGACATCACAATCAAAATGGTTAGGAACAGATGACTATGTCTATGACCTAAGTTAAGCTGAAGTATAGCTGATGGTGCAGATTTCAATTATATGGAAATGCTGCCCAGTTGAAATCTAACGACCATGTTACGGTGGTTTCTAAGTAAGTTTAATTTTTGTTGTTGTTTTAGCTTCTCATCATTTCTTCAGTTATTTTGTTGTCATAGAATTTCCCTGGCTGGTTTTTCTTTAAACGATTTCTGACATTATGGCAGGCAGTGAAAAATACGCTATCCTGTTGAAACTGCAAAAGGAAGCAGAATATAATTACTCAAGTGGGAATTAAGCCAAGATCTTAGCACCAACACCTCTATGCTTCCAAACAGATAATCTTATCACCGAAGATGCCTAATTTATGGTTCATTCAAATATGACAGCTCCTGGTGCACAATACAGATTTATGCCATAGAAGGATCATCCCAGTCCAACTGTGTGTGTGGGGGGGACCACATCAAGCAATGCTATCCTGATTGTAAGGATTGCATTAATGCCAGGTTTGAGAAGCTGTCTAATGGATCCCCTCTGTAGCAGGCATATAATTTACGATACCTGCCTTTTAATCTTGATTTAGCAGTGAGTTTGTAAACCTCCTTGAATATGATAACTGCGAAAGGCAATTTTGAATTATCTGTTCATCTTCTAAAATGGGAGGCATGTCCCACCCACTCCCATTTTAATCCTCACATAAACTTAGGATATGCTCAATGAGAGAACAGTCAGGTTTTGTGGGTATCTGATTCTGACTGTTTCCAATTGTTGTCCAAGAGTCTGGTCATTGTATCACAGTGCCTTCATTTTTTACTAACTAAAGGAAAGTACAGTTTCAACTGATAACAGGACTCTTACTCTTTCTATTTCTTGAAGTGGAGGAATAGAGACTATCCCAGGGGTGGGTTTCACTTGCCTTCGCCACCGGTTCGCATTGTGATGTTGCGCGCGCGTCCCCTCGTGCAATTTCACTTCCGTGCATGCTCAGAAGGTGGATTCAGCCCGAAACACAGCTGAGGAGCTCATCAGCTGTGCTTTAGGCGGAGAAATAAAGGTCAGTATTAACGCAGGGGCGGGCGGGAGGGCTTTTTTCAAAGCACAGAATGCTGTGAAGCCATCCAAATACAGGAAAATCAGCCGAAAATTCAGAAAAAAAGACGGCGGCGAGCACAGACCGGCACAGACAGAACCAGATCCGTGGTGCCAAAATTACATCACCAGCGGGTCGCTAACGGTTCGGGCGATCTGGTCCGAACCGGGAGGAACCCATCCCTGGACTATCCCATTGTGGGCTACATAGCTCAATCAGAAGTGTGATATTGTTGTTAGTCTTGTTATTGCATGTATGCTGTTATTATTGTGGTCATTACATTATACTATTACATTAATAATCCATATCAAATGTAGAAATCCAAGAGAGCTAAAATATACATGGGGTTGTCTTATTATTGTCTCATAAAAACAGTGCCATAAAGTAGGTTGGGTTAAAAGTTAACAAATAGCCCTAACTCACCCAATGAGCAGATATTTGAACAGGAATTTGAACTTGGGTCTCCCCAGGTCCCATTCATCTGCTCAACGCTGACTCACCAAAGAGGTAAGGGGGATGTGTTTAAATAACAAAATCAATGTTTAAATGCTGCATATGTAATTTTACAGAAAAGCTGAAAACATTTTGTCTCTGTTCTGTCAGTGCCTTTATTAGCAGCATCTCTTCATTTAGCTCCCCACAAGTTTCCTAGCAACATCTTTACATTCACATTAACACCTATTAGATCTATAACGGATACCTTTAAAATAATCACCCAGTGTGAAAATGCTGTAAACTCTTGATGCCTGAATTGGATCTGTTTGGGCACTGCCTGCATCAGAAAACAAAATGCTTCTTACGCACCAAAGAATATGGCTATCATCCTATCCTGTGTCTTTCCATTGTTGTTCTCTTGGCAGGAGAATTATGCAATATTGTTCTTCATTTCTTTTTTTAATTTTGTGAAAGTAATTATTGCTGTTCTATGCTTGAAATCAACTCTGCATTTAGTAAGAGAGCAAAACATGTTGCTATAAATGACAAATTGGTTGCCATCCTCAAAGCTATAACATCAGCTAATCCTCAGAATGCAACCCCCACACGGAGACAGCTTTAAATCACTCATAGCCACAATGCAGTGAGTATTAGCACAGCATAAAGGGTTGAGCAGACTTCTTCGACACTGCACGTCGGTGGGACATATGCGTCTGTTGTTCAGGGACAGTTGCATAGGCATTCCATTTATATTTCTGCAAATGTAACATTCTGGCTAGGGGCCATTCAAACAGCAAAGCACAGAACAGAAAGTGGGATCAACCAATCAGCACACAGGATGTGCACCTCTGCACAACACGTAGCTGGGATTTGGGAGGTGTGCACATCTGCAGCCATCTGCAATCTACGCTTACCCATCAATCCCATCACAGCATAGGTATGCATCAACAGCTACAGGCAGCTGTGGGCAACTCTAAATTGGCCTTAACATGATAATAATGTGTCCCAGCATGCTATAAAGATTGAACTTTTTTCCCCCCCATACAGGGCCATCCCTACTATTTGGCAGACTGAAACAGTTGCTTCAGCAGCAGTTCCTACCTAAATTATGCTGGGTTTTTTTATTGTGAATTGAGATTCTTTAATCTCTGTGAAAGAGATAGGGTTTTTCTGCACAGGGAATAAGCAATATCGGAAATAGTAACAATTCTTGGGGGAAATAGATGGCTGATAGGGGGGTGTTTACCCTTTTATTAACTTTTCTTTTCTTTCTTGTATTATATACCCTCCAAACTGTCAATAGCATTTCTGCCTCTGATATTTCCTTTCTAAAAACAAAACCTGGGGCTTGTTCATCTAACCACAGCTTGGTGATCAAACGTTTCGCACATGCACCCAGCAACAAAAATGTGGCTAAATAGGACGGCATTACGTCCAGGCAGCTTACTCCAATTGGCACGGTGGGCTCAATTACCAGCGAGAGCAGCCGCCGCCTCATTTGCACCTTCTCATCCAAGCTGCCGAGTGTTGCTCCGGTTCTTTCTGCCACAGCTGTACAGCCATTTCTTCCCATTCTACCTATGCCTTGGCACTTGCAGCCACGGGAGCCTAGCACTGGGGTTCCCCTCGCTCCAACCAGCAGCCTCTGCTCGCATCAAGAAGACAGCAGCCAGGTGGGAGGAGGCCAAGGACAGGTGCAAGGCCACGTGCCATTTCCGGGCCAGTCCGGCCAGTGGGTGGGCCAGCAGGTGGCCCTCAGGGAAGAGCGCTGCACTGGGCGACGCATCCCTTGGTCATGGGCTGGATGCGGGGCCGAGGTGGAGGGAAGGACGAGCATCCTGCAGGCGCCCGTAGGCCCCACGGAAGCCAAGAGGCAGGCCCAAAAGGTGGCTGAGGGTCGCCATCTACAGCCCCCCCCCCCAGAGATGGCTCTTTAACCTAGCGTGGTGGGTCCGGGGCACGATTTTGGTGAGATTTTGCTTCCGCGCATGCGCAAAAGCAAAAAAGCCCAAAAATTCTTTTAAAAAGATGGCGATGTGCGCGACAGACTGGCAAAGACGGCACCGGAGCAGTTGTGCGCAAATTGCGCAATCAGCTGCTCCCTACCGGAGCTACGCACCGGACCGCACCGGTAGGAACCCACCACTGATCTCAGGTAGATTTCACATCATTTAAAGGACTCAAAATGACAAAACGGGGGGAATTTTTTTTCTGTAAAATAGAAATTCATCATAGGCCACCCAAAAGTTCACTGATACAATTTTAAATTCAAATCTGTTTCCAGACAAACCTTTTAGCAGAATTCATTGTGGCAGTTCTATAAAATATCTATAAATCATGTTATTTATAAGTGATATCATTATTTTAGTCATCAACTAAATTATTGCTAATTTTTATATTGTGCTATATATTGTGCTATCAGAATTTTAAATGGTAAATGTTTTAAATTTTAAAGTTTTAAAATGCAAGAATTATTGTTTATAAATTAGCTCAAATTTTTATTTTGAACACTGACCATATATAAGATAATTTGAAAGAAAAAGACTTTGTCTGGGCAAACTTGAAATAATACTATTAATTTATCAGCAAATACCTGATGAGTGTATTATTGACATCATAATAAATTAGTTTTATCAGATGATCAAATGTACTGAACAAACCTTGAGATATTATTGAAGAAAAATATACATAATAGTAATAAAGTAAATATTGAGAAATGGTTTCCTCAGAAACCACATCGGTGTATTCAAATGTGATAACTGTTCAAGTTATAAGTGGAATCAGAATAACATTTTTACATACAGACATTTTTGCTTCTTTGGGCAAACATTTATTTCTTGCAACAGCCTATAGACCTCTCAGCATTTTCACATTTTAAAAGGTGCTCCCATTTTTAGTAAATATTCTACCAAGATACAAAAATTCATGTACTTGCTCTAATTTTTCACCCTGTATGGTACCATGTAATTATTCACTTCATTTTCCTTGTGAAACACAACTATTATAGTTCTGGATATACTAATTATCAGATCTGTACTCCTTTTTGCATCATACAGTTGCTACACATCATTTGGGTTCTCAGCCAGCAAAGTAGCATTATTTGAATATATAAATATACCTATGTTCATGTCTATAGCCGACATAGTTCTAATGTCATCACAGGCATTCCTTATGCACGTATACATAAATGCTTTATATATCCTTGTCTTACTGGTCTCATGTTTAACTATTCACCAAGCATTCACCAAACACCAAGCATCCATTTAGTTTTATTTATCGTTCACTTCCCTCATATATTGTTCTTTATCACATTCAGCAACCAACATCCAATGCCATATTTGCACAATAGTCCCATAATTCAAATCTATTTACTTTATGAAATGCTGTCCTATATATTCCTATTTCAGTCCCATATTTAACTGCTTGTGCCATTTTTTATTTCTCCTTTACTGTTCTTAGCCAGTAAATCATTTTAACTAAAGGTTGCTCCATTAAAGATGTCCTTTCCCTGGATATTTTGGGATATTTATTTTGCCGTTTTGTACATTTTCTGTTCTCCCTGAAGTCCTGCTATACTGCCTTATCTTGGTGGCAGAGTTCCTGGAAGGGATGAGAAAACAATGCTGGAAGTGTACACCAAGAGTATATATTCCCAGAAGGGTCACCCAAGGTGACCAGCTACCAGCTAAGGCAATAAAGCACCTGTATCAGGCAACAGCAATGCAGGAAGATGTCAGAAACATCATTTAAGACTCTGAGGAAGAACTTCTATTTTATCAAGTAAATGGTTTTGAAGTCCTGAACCTCATTAAAGAGGAACTAGATGAGATCAAAGAAACTGCTAAGGGTGAATGTGAAAAGGAACTCCAAAGACCAAGGAGCAGAAGAAAGCAAACTGGGTATCAGAAAAAATAGTGCAAATTGCCCAGAAGAAAAGAAAAGCCACATCCAAGAATAACAAAGATCTCAGAAAGGAACAAAGAATTTCAGAAAATTGTTAGAAGAGGCAGCAAGTCATATTATTTATTTATTTATTTATTTATTTATTTATTTATTTATTTATTTATTATTTTTTTTTGTGTGTGTGCATATGTATGTATGTATGTATGTATGTATGTATGTATGTATGTATGTATGTATGTATTTGCCTCCCAGCAATTTGCCAAACAGCAAACAGTACAGATGATATACACTGTTTGCTGTGTATTTCTGTGCATGTGTACCTGACCCATAGAAATAGCAAAGAATTGGAGAAATGTACATTATGGCAGCATATTAATGCCATAAAGTTTTCTTAAATGTAATCACACTAACTCCTCCCATTTTAATAGATCTACTCCAAACATGACTAAGTCAGGGTTTAACTCAGTGCCTTATCTTAATACTAAAAAGGACACTGTTACATTTCAGATTATACTTTTACAGATCTTTAAATTTGATGTGGCTTTCTGGAAGTATAGTTATTCTCTGCTATTTAAAAGAAGATGCAATAGCACTGGGCCTCTTCAGATCAAGCATTTATTTTAAAAAGCTTCTTCATTTTGTTAAGTTGTCTAGAACAATAATAAAGCAGTCTTTAAAAAATAAGTCTAATAATTTGAACATTCTATAGACATTTATAGTTATTGACTTACCTCCTTGCAGTTTTAGCAGTCCAACATTGCCAGCAGTCCACCTCCCAGCAATTTGTCTCCTTGCAGCTACCGTAGTTAGTTTCATTTTAGCCCGTGGCTGCAGCCTCTCAGCTGAGAGTCGGCAGGCAGATAATCACTTCCTTGTGCTAATCAGGCTCTGCGCTGTTTGCTGCAAAGAGGTAAATTGCTGGGAGGCAGAGGCCAAAGGGTGGGGGTGGCTGGGTGGGGCTACATTCGATATATAAGATGCACCCAAGTTTTCACCCTCTTTTTTGGGGGGGAAAGGTGCATCTTATACTCCGAAAATATGGTGTGTGTGTGTGTGTGTGTGTGTGTGTATGTGTGTGTGTGTGTGTGTGTGTGTGTGTGTGTGTGTGTGTGTGTATGTACAGTATGTATGTATGTATGTATCGGGTGAAATCCAGCAGGTTCTGACAGGTTCTGGAGAACCGGTAGTGAAAATTTTGTGTAGTTCGGAGAACCGGTAGCGGAAATTTTGAGTAGTTTGGAGAACCAGCAAATACCACCTCTGGCTGGCCCCAGAGTGGGGTGGGAATGGAGATTCTGCAATATCCTTCCCCCAGGAGTGGGGAGGGAATGGGGATTTTGCAGTATTCTTCCTCTGGAATGGGGTGGGAATGGAGATTTAGCAGTATCCTTCCCCTGCCACGCCCACCAAGCCACACCCACAGAACCAGTAGTAAAAAAAATTAGATTTCACCACTGGTATGTATGTATGTATGTATGTATGTATGTATGTATGTATGTATGTATGTATGTGTATATATATATATCTCCACATAGAAAAATAAGGAAAGTCTTAGAAAGTGGTTGCCTAACAGAGGTTAATGGATAAATGATTAAAAAAAGAAGATAGAAGCAGTATACCGAAAATCCATAGAATAGAGATGCCAATATCCAAAATACCTTTGAAAAATTTCCCTATTTACTTCTAATATCAGGTGATGAAGCTAGACCACCACTCTGGTCACTGCTAAGTTAGAAGGCTATAGGAATTAATGAAATATCCCCAGAAGCATGCAAGTAACAAAGGAAGAATCAATAACGTGTTAGTAAAGCAAACTATGCAGCAAATGTAGAGAATGATCAGTGACCAATAGATGGAAGTCTATTTACCAATACCAAAGAAAGGAGTATGCAAACTATTGCATACCAGTAGTATCGATGACTTTACATGCCACCAAAGTAACTGTTGGCTTCATCCAAAACAGATCACAGTCCTACATGGAAACTGAGATGCCAGATATCCAAGCTGGTTTTACAGAAGACTTAGCAACAAAAGAGATTACATGAAGAGCAAGCTCCCTTGAGCACAAATCTGGAATTGGTGGTAGGTTAGAGAAGAGGATAACCTGCATCAAGATGGAAGGACTTGCCAAAAGCCACAAGTAAATGGCAGTTAAAGTGAATATTAAATTATTGCATAAATTATGTCCTGCATTAATAGGGAATACCAGGCCTGAAAGCTAAGTTGAAGTAAAAGAAAATACTCAAAAGGAAACAATGGTAACCACTTATATACTGTTGCCAAGAAAACTGTCTGGATATGTCCACATAGTCATCAGAGGTTGAGGTAAACTGAAGGGAGCTTTTATCTTTTTTATTGCCCATGAAAAGGCTTACCATACATTTCTGACAACCATACAATTTGGCAGGCATTGCTATATTTTCTGGTAATAAATTCCGTAATTTCAACTTTGTACTGTAGGAATAAGGTATTGGCATGTCTTAGATCAGTGTTTCTCAACCTTGGCAGTTTGAAGATGTGTGGACTTCAACTCCCAGAATTCCACAGCCAGCAACGCTGGCTGGGGAATTCTGGGAGTTGAAGTCCACACATCTTCAAACTGCCAAGGTTGAGAAACACTGTCTTAGATATTCTGACTATGCCACTGTATCTTTTTCACATCCAACAAAGCCAGTTTTAGGTAAATGGGATTATTGAACTGAGTTCCAAAAGCAATTTTGCTGCTTCCGAAGAGGCTGTCATCCATGACAATATTTACTCAATTAAGAAAACCCTAAATACAGATGTAGATACGGAGACCAAAAAAGAAGAATTTACCTTTTATCTTCAAGCTAGCCAATAATGGGTTTAAGTTAATAATTCAGAGACTCATTAAGATTTTTCTCTCTTTTTCAAAAAGATAGATTAAGCTGAAAGAACACAATTAACAAGCTGATATGGTACAATTGGGCTTGACATTTATCTACACTTGGACCACAGACATCAGAATCCGGCTTAGAAAGTGCTATGGGAGTGTTTGAAGTACAGTATGAAAAAGCGGTATTAAGAAACTTTCAAGAGACAACTTATTACTTACCCCTTTACTTCCCATCTCGTTAGCATTTTTCCATTTTGGTATTCCCACTCGCTGGTTCTTCCTTGTACATCTTGTTTACTATTGCTTCTTTTTTAACCAGTCCCACCCAATCCGATCAGTAGTGGGTTCTAAAACCCTTTACTACCAGTGTGTGCGCACGCAACACTTCTACGCATGTGCAGAAATGTCCTGAATGGGTGGGCGGAGCTTCCCGCCGCCCGAGTTCTTGGAACCAGACTTAACCGGGAGCAACCCACCGCTGAATCCGATGCCATCTGAATATAACAATAATAATAATTTTATTCATTTATTAACAAGTTATATACTTTTGACCCAGGTGAAGTGAGTGATGCTGTGAATGTTCTTTCATGATCCCTGGAGGCTGTGGGAATCTGGATGGGAAACTTTAACTCAGAGGTCTTCAAACTTGGCAACTTTAAAACTTGTGGACTTCAACTCCCAGAATACTGGCAGTTAGTTAGTTAGTTAGTTAGTTAGTTAGTTAGTTAGTTAGTTAGTTAGTTAGTTAGTTAGTTAGTTAGTTAGTTAGTTAGTTAGTTAGTTAGTTAGTTTGTTTGTTTATTTATTTATTTATTTATTTATTTATTTATTTATTTATTTATTTATTTATTTATTTATTTATTTATTTATTTATTTATTTATTTATTTATTGGTTCTTATATGCCGCCCTACTCCCGAGGGACTCAGGGCGGCGTACAGCAAATATACAAGAACACCAGTAAATAAACATTAATTAAAACCAAGTACAAAAATTAAAATTAATATTCAAGAACATTCATCAACCAGACATACCCGGGGGAGAGTACAGATGGATTAGTCTCTACCCCCTGCCTGCAGGAAAAGCCATGTCTTGACGGCTTTTCAGAAGGCCAGCAGGGTGGGGATGGTTCGGGTCTCTGGAGGAAGTTGGTTCCAGAGCGTGGGGCCCCCCACAGAGAAGCCCTCCCCCTAGGGCCCGCCAGCCGGCATTGCTTGGCTGATGGGACCTGGAGGAGGCCGACTCTGTGGGCCCTAACCGGTCGGAGGGAAGTATGAGGCAGAATGCGGTCCCGGAGATAGCCTGGTCCTAAGCCATGAAGGGCTTTAAAGATGATGATCAACACCTTGAATTGTACCCGGAGGCCGATGGGCAACCAATGCAGCTGGCGGAGTATAGGTGTCACGTGGGTGTACCTTGGCACACCCACCACAGCACGCGCAGCCGCATTTTGCACCAACTGAAGTCTCCGGATACTCTTCAAGGGTAGCCCCATGTAGAGCGCGTTGCAATAGTCCAAACAGGAAGTGACAAGGGCATGAGTGACCGTGAGTAGAGCCTCCTTCTCCAAGTATGGCCGCAACTGGTGCACCAGGCGAACCTGTGCAAAGGCCCCCCTAGCCACAGCAGTAAGATGATGATCCAATTTTAGCTGTGGGTCTAGGAGGACCCCCAAATTGCGGACCTGGTCCGAGGGAGTTAATTTCGCTCCCTCGAGAACCAAGGAGGGACAGTTGTCATGGTCCTTAGGAGGCAATATCCAAAGCCACTCAGTACAAAAATTGTCGGGGTGGTTGAAGTCCACTAGTCTTAAAGTTGCCAAGTTTGAGGACCCCTGCTTTAACTAAACCCTGGTAAGACCATGTGCCCTGGGTGAGTCTCTCTGTATGCAGGGATTTATCATTTTTGTACTATCCCAGATAGAACCTGGTGCATAATCTGGCAGTTCTCCTGGATTTACAGCTCCTGCTCGAAGAACAGATGGTGGCCATGACTAGGGGGGTGTTTGCTCAACTTAGTGTTGTGTGCCAGTTATCCTAACCCCAACCCCAGTTATGTCCTTTCCTGGATAGGGAGGCTCTCTACTTGGTATTCATGCTCTGGTCATCTCCCGTTTCAACTATTGCAACACAGTCTACATGGGGCTACCATTGAAAAGGATCTGAAAGCTTCAGCTGGTGCAGAAGGCATCCACATGGGCAATTTTGGGCGCCCAAAGGGTGTATGTAATACATTAGCTCCAATTATCTACATTGGGTGTCAGTTTGTTTCCGGGTCCAATTCAAGGTGTTGGTTATGACCTTTAAAGCTCATATGGCAGGGGCAAAGCTACCTAAAGAACTGTCTTCATCCCATTACATCAGCCCAGCCCAGCCCATCCAGTCAAGCAAGAAATACATGTTGCAGACTTTATCAATTAAAGAATTCCGACTGCTAATGTTCCTACCCACTGGAATATTCTTCCCCGAAGGTGAGACAGGCCCACATGCTCCTGGCCTTTCAGAAAGGACTGAAAACATGATTGTGCAGCTTTGCATAGGAAGCCCAGAGGAGCATGCACCTTTAGAGCCCTCCCTTTGCCTTTTAATTCCTTTTTAACAGTGTTTTAATTATTCTTGACTCTTTTAAACATTTAAGGTTTGTGTATCATTTTTTATATTTTACTGCTTTATTTTGTACTGCCCAGAGTTCCTCTGTGAAGGGAGATGGATTGTTTAAAAATGTCATAAATAAATAATAAGCAAACAAACAAATAAATAATGTATTAAACTTATATGCCACCAAATTCTCAACAACTCTGAACAGCCCATGAAGAAATTACAATAAAATCAATTACAAATAAAATAAAATCAATTACAAAAACAAGAGAGAAAAGATGACAGTGAAGAACTGGTCTTCCTCCCCAAATGCCTAGGTCAGAGGTCTTCAAACTTGGCAACTTTAAGACTTGTGGACTTCAATTCCCAGAATTCTCCAGCCAGCTATTCTCACCCCATTCCTAAGAGGTCTTGAAGGGGCGTGCATAAGCGCACAATCGTGCCTACCGTTCCTGTCCTAATGTACCCATATATTCATACCTCTTTTACTCTTATTCATGCTTGTAATATTACATATATATTCAATCATGTTTTACTGTTTAAACTTTGCTTAAAATCATATACTGTATGCTTGACAAATAAAACAAATACAAAAAAATGCCTAGCTTTTTTTCCCTATCAATTTGTTGTCTGCAGTCTGGGAACACCAACATACCAGTACATGAATTTAATTTTCAATTCTTTGAACATACATAACAACAATAAATAGAAGTGTGTATGTGTGTATGTGTATGTGTATGTGTACCCTGGATGCAGCTGGCAGGGAGGCTAAGGAAGGGCAGGAAAGGCCAGCCTCTGTCATGAGTTCCACCAACTCCATGGATTCTAATGGGGAAAAGGGGAAAAGGAGAGCCTGTTCTCTACACTAAGCAAGCACCCAGCCTCTTTAATCTGCGCCTTCTGCAAGGCCGAACGCAGCTCAATAGCTGGTGGCTTGGATGGGGATCTCCCTACTTCTGCTCAAGCCTGAACTCTTAAATATAGGATAAATGCTCATCCAGAGACATGCATGGAAAGCAGAGTAGTGGGATCACAGCTTCCATCCTACTTCAGCTGGTAGAAATACTTGGCTTTAAAGGGGAGGGGGTGGATTTTCTTCCATACCCTAAATAACACTCCTCTCTCTTCCAAACTTTGATTTCTCTTCTTTGTCTTTTCAGAATTTACATCCAAATACCAGAGGTGGGTTCCTCCCGGTTCGGACCGGTTCGCCCAAACTGGTGGGCAACCCGCTGGTGATGTCACAATGACATCATGGAACTGGTTTGGTCGGTGCCAGTCCATGGGCGCCGCCATCTTTTTTTTTCCTTTGGATTTTTTTTTTCTTCTGAGCATGCGCAGAAGCCGAGTTTCCACCATCTTGTATTTAGCTTTTTTTAAAAAAGTTTTTTTTATTTTTTGGCACTGCGCGTGCGCGCTTTGGGTGCGCGCGCCCATGACATCACCTCCTGTCACTAGGAGGAACCGGTTGTTAAATTACTTGAATCCCATCACTGGCTACAAAACACTAACATCACCTCTGAAATAAGAAGACTTCTACATTTATACAATTCTATCACAGCTATCCTGAATAGGAATAATTAAATTAAATCAGTCACATATTTCTTTTCTAAGATAGAACTATTTGTGGACTCTTCCAGATTTCTTAGATATTTCTGGTTAATGAAAATGGCAAAAAAAGTACAAAACTTTCCACAAAGTAATTACTTCTTGAACAAATATTGAGAGTACTGAGAAGCAATATCCTAACATTTACAATTTCTCTATATCACTTGCCAAGCTGGTGTTATTAAAGGGCCAAAAAAAGAGAGACAATTTTGAGTACTGCACACCAATATATTCTGTGAAGTCTTTTAAAAACCCTATTTGTTTAAGAAGAAATATGTTTAAGAATCTGAGAAATAGCTCTAAGCAAAGAAGAAATGACATGGTGAATGTATAAGATATTGACAAGTAATTGCCAATGCAGGTAGAAATGGACAACTGGAGTGACCACAACCTACAATATTGGGTTGATTGAGATGAATAAGAGATCAAAGAATTAGATCTGACCCAAGCTTTGTTCTGATACATGACACTTGGAAGCAATTTTTGGAAGCAATTCAAATGTCCCAAAGTTTGTTTATAATGCATATTAGATTTATTTATACCCATTCTAGTTATTTCTGGAATGGGGACACCATATTCCAGTACTGCTATGTTGGAAATAACTCCATATAAGAAAGGAAGATCATTAGAATGATGACAAGCATTAACAGAAGCAACACTTATATTAGAAAGTAAATTTACAAGATAAGTTCTAGAAGGTTTAAAAAAAAATATTGGAATAATAATAAAATGGATAAATGATGCAGTTAAACATTTGAAGGATAGAATGCCCAAAAAGTTAACTAAGAATCTCAATTGGGAGTTGAGATTTGTAAATATACATCTATTATCATATGTTCAATAGCAGTGAAAATGGAAAAAAAATAACTTTGAGCTATCAATGTCCACTTTCTGCACATTTTTAATGGCATTCGACCTATTCACTTAAATCATTTTGTTTTGCGATAATTTTAATGACCACCATATTTTTACTGGACTAATTAAGGTTTAAACTTCTATGCTGAACATATAATAAAGGAAGCTTGATTGGAAGAAAATCAGTGTGGTTTTAAAATTGGAGGCAGAAAAATCAATAACTGGTGCTATGCTTATTATAATACTACCCTGATAGCTGAAAATGCAAAGGATTTGCAAGTCCTAATACTAAAAGTCAAAAAGTCCTAATACTAAAAGTCAACTCCTACCCTCAAAACGTCGCTATAGAGCACTGCACACCAAGACAACTTGACACAAGAACAGTTTTTTCCCGAAGGCCATCACTCTGCTAAACAAATAATTCCCTCACCACTGTCAAACTATTCACTAGGCTGCATTACTATTACTATTAGTTTTTCTCATCGTTCCTATCACCCATCTCCTCCCACTTATGACTGTATGACTGTAACTTGTTGCTTGTATCCTTACGATTCATATTAATATTGATTGTTTCCTGATTGCTTACTTGAACAGCCATTCTTGACAAATGTATTTTTTCTTTTATGTACACTGAGAGCATATGCACCAAAGACAAATTCCTTGTGTGTCCAATCACACTTGGCCAATAAAGAATTCTATCTATCTATCTATCTATCTATCTATCTATCTATCTATCTATCTATCTATCTATCTATCTATCTATCTATCTATCTATCTATCTATCTATCTATCTATCTATCTATCTATCTATCTATCTATCTATAAGTTGCAATCACATGATGTCTCACTTAGCAACCCACAGGGACTCAATGATTGAATCAGAAGTGATGTTGTAAGTATGTTGTGGTCATATACCGGTAATGTTTTGCTTACCAACCCTGTCACTTAACAACAGAGTTGCAGGTCCTAATTGTGGTCACTAAGCGAGGACTATCTGAATAAATAAGACCAAATTAATGATAACAGGTAGACAGGGGTGTCAAACTGGCGGCCCATGGGCCGGATGCGTCACACACAGGCCACGCCCACCCCAGCTCCACGAAGGGAAAAAACATCGCAAAATGTCATGTGACTGCAACGTGACGCTCCGAGTTTGACATTCATGAGGTAGAACAACCGGCAAAAAACAAACAAACCAAGGGGTCATCAAACAAATCAACCCAGAGTTCTCATCTGATATACCAATGGCCAGACTCAAATTATCCTATTTTGGAAAAATTATACAAAGACCCAGCTCTCTGGAAAAGATTCTAATGCTGGGAAAAGTGGAAGGAAAAAGGACAACGAGCAGCAAAGTAAATGGATTCAAATATATATATATATATATATAGGCAATGAGTTCAGCATTAGGAGAGTTGAAAGAAAAAGCGAGGAATTAGATTGTCATGCAGAAAATCTATGTGTTTGCTAGGAGTCAAACATGAGTGGGTGGCACATAATCAAAATCAAAGCTTGTATTGTACTTTTGCAAGAAGAAAGTATATATCCAGATATCTTAAAAAGATAGTATATATGTCCAGTATCAAGCAAACAATACTACAAATTCATAGTTTAGTTATTTATATATTTATGACACTTATTACAACTGATAACTCTGGGTAGCCCACATCAATAGCAATAAAAATCTAGAGGAACAATAAAAGTAAGTTTCCAAAACATAGATCCTAGAATCTTGTGGGGAAAGAGACGGATGTTCCATGGGATAGGGCTGCTACAAAGGAGGCTCATTTCCTAGAGCAGAGGCCTCCAAACTTGGCACCTTTAAGATTTGTGGATTCCCAGAATTTCCCAACCAGCATGGCCTGTCCTAGAGCAGTGATGGCGAACCTTTTTTCCCTCGGGTGCCGAAAGTGCATGCATGCGTGCTATCGCGCATGTGTGAGTGCCCACACCCATAATTCAATGCCTGGGGAGGGCAAAAACGGCCTCCCCCGCTCCCCTGGAGGCCCTCTGGAGGCCGGAAATGGCCCGTTTCCCAACTTCTGGTGGGCCTGGCAGGCCCATTTTTCATCCTCCCCAGGTTCCAGAGGCTTCCCTGGAGCCTGGGGAGGTCACAAACACCCTTCCCAGTCCCCCCGGAGGCCCTCCGGAAGCCAAAAACGCCCTCCCAGAGCCTCCGTGCGAGCCAAAAATCAGCTGCCCGGCGCGCACATGCGCGCTGGAGCTGAGCTAGGCAATGGCTCGTGTGCCGGCAGATATGGCTCCGCGTGCCACCTGTGGCACCCGTGCCATAGGTTCGCCATCACTGTCCTAGAGCATCTGCTGGATTACAACATTTAAGGGAGGGGATTTGAAATGCACCCACCCTATCTGTCCTGGTGGAATAGGCAAATACCCTCAGGGAGAGGCAGTCCCACATGGTAATACAACTTGTACATTATCTAAGCAAACCACAGTGGAGAGGCCATAATGACTGAGTTCACACAGTCAAAGCCAAAAATAAATATTACCATTTACAACAATGTGTACAACCGAGAACATAAGCCAGTCAATAGTCGAATTAGTTCTGAACCAAGAGAAAAAAAGAAAGACCGATTCTAGGGACTGGGGGATAATGCATGGTTCATTGACAAAGCTCAGACTCAGCTCATAAACACTACGTTGTTTTGCATTTTTTTTCCAAAAGTAATCCAATTAATTCTTATGTATTCCACTCAAACCATCAAATGTGATAGCGGACATGATTTTCAGATGGAAGAAGGACAAAAGCCCACCATCTTCATCTAGTGGATTATCAAAGGCTTCCTACGTTCTTTTTCTTCCCCTCTTTTCTTGGTCAGCAGGAAATGTTTTCATTAAGAAAACAAACTGATCACATTTTGGAGACACAAAAGCCAGAGCGAGAAGTGAGGTCATGGGGGCTGAGACAATGTATTTTTAGTCATTTTGATAAATTATGGAGATGCAAAGTTGATAATTTATTGAAGAAGGGAAACAGGGGACTCTGTGTAAATGTTTTCAGATGAATAATTACTGTGGCTTTCTAACAGTTGTGGGGTCTTTAATTAAAGCCTGTGTTAAACAAGGCAAAGCATTCAAGCCGGGTGATATACAGCAGCTAATTGCACCTTTTCTGTGGAAAGAAAAAGCAACAGCTCAGAAAGGAGGTGTAGCTTCCAGCCTGAGAGGAAGACAGATTCTATCCAGGGAGAACCCTGCGAGGCTTTAATTTGGACTGGTGGGCTTGGTGTCTATGTAATCTGGCTCGTGTTGGCAGGAGCCTTCAAAAGATGGCATCAGCAGGAAGGGGGAGTTCTTCGGCTGAAAGCCAAGCCAAGCCTCTACCAAACAATGGCGATTCCAGCTTCAGCCCCTCTCGTGTTATCTTTCTGAGCATTCATTTGATACTTTGCTCTGAATTACACATATCTCTGCTATAGGAAAAAAAGGGAAGCCCTCTAAAAGTGATAAAGACTTCTCTTAAATTCTCAGAAAAGAGAGATTCGTAGGCTGCATGAGGTCACACCTCCCTGTGGTGGGGTTCACTTTACTGTTGGAGGAGAAAAAAAATTCTTTATTTAAGGATGAAACTGGTCATGTCAAGTCTCCTGTGGGTCAGTGTACCTGAAAATACAATACAGGATATGCACTTTGTAAAAGGAGAGAAATTGCCCTCCTCAAGGGTGGGAAGTAAAAAAAAAAGTAGAAGTTAAAAAAAACATGAGGACATGACATAATGCAATATCTGTACCTCTCTATTTTGAGCGCCTAAAGAAATGGTGGATTGAACATACCATTATTCTAGATATCTCATCCTGTAATCCCTGAGTACTAGAACCTGCATAGCTAATACACAATATATAAAATCTAAAGTGCAAAGGTCTGTGAGTTCAATTCCTGGTAGAGAGTTTGAACCCCATAGAATAACATCTGGCTACCCACATCTAAGCACTCGGGATAAAACCAGGCATGTTATGCTTCCTGTGGGCAATAGACATAAAGGAAAAAGACAATATTTTAGTACTGTTGATTAATCAGGAAACCCTGGCATTAATATTGATCTTAGGAGACATTTTAAGAACAAATTTTCTTTCAAACCGAGCAAAAAAAATATGCAGGAAGACTTTTCTTTTGGCATTTCTTGATACAGTAGTTGCAAATATGGCTTTCCCTGGAAGTCTAAGTAATTATTATGAGATGAGAAGATGTCCATTCCTCTCTTACCTCTCTGACTCAGAAGCATTTTCTTAATCACAGTGGTTCCATAATGCACTGGACTGGATGAAAAAGCAGGAATAAATTTAATTAGCCTTAAGAAAATAGAACTGGACCTTAATGTTGGCTTGCAAATAGGCCACACCTAAATAGCAGCATGAACAGAAATACAGCATGCACAGTATGAACAGAAACACACTTAAAATAACTGTTTAAGACAGTGCTACTTTAAATTTACATCTCTTAAGTATATATAGGCAGAAATGTGTACTGAGAACTCTTACAGCAGCAAACAATGATAAAATGGAGATTTAAAATGAGGATTTTTAAAAATATTTTTTTTTAAAAAAAATCAGCAGTCCTCTTTTGTCCTCCTTTTAAGAGGGATGTGCTGCTTTTTTCTGGCAATCCATAAATGACTATCCGACTATAAGTTTCCTATTTTTTTAAAAAAAAATTGCACAGCAGTCGAAGGATAGCTAATTCACACACATGACAAGAACTAGATAATTCGATACCAGAACTGAGAAAGTTTACGCAGGAATCCTTTGTGATTCAGAGTCAGGAGGCTTTTCCGACTGAATATTGACAATCACTCTTTAAGCAGAAGAGCCAAAGGCTGAAGCTGAGACCTTTGGCATCCAATATACATACTGTATATATGGTCTCCACTGAGTTCCTATTCCTCAATCAGATATTGTATGCTTACTCAAAATGACTGCTTGGAAAGAAACATTTGATAGAGCTGAGGTGGCGCAGCAGTTAGAGTGTGTTTCACTTTTTGGCCCCGCGCATCCAGCAACTGGATTCTCGGGCCGCTGGGACCAGGTGGGTGGCGTGTGGCAACAGTTGCAAATCATTGCCAGATTATCTTGTGTTAGGCAGTAAACATTTTTGTGAAGTAAAAAATAACTAACTAAAAATCGTTCATGACCCCGAAAGTGTTCGCGTACCACCTGGAAGGCCCTCGCGTATCACTAGTGGTACACGTACCACAGGTTGGGAACCACTGCTCTAAGCGGGTTACACCATTAAGCAATGTATATTTATATTGCCCCCAACAATCTGGGTCCTCATTTTACCTACCTCGGAAGGATGGAAGGCTGAGTCAACCTTGAGCGGGTGAGTTTTGAACAGCTGAACTGCTGATCACAGTCAGCTAAAGTGGCCTGCAGTACTGCACTCTAACTGCTGTGCCACCTCGGCTCATTATATGTACACAGTATGTGTACACAGTCAGATAGTTAATTGCTTAGGGAAGGGGTGTCAAACTCACGTCATCACGGCATCGTCACTTGACGTATCATGGCTTTTTCCCCCTTTGCTAAACCAGGCATGGGCGTGGCCAGCACGTGACGCATCTGGCCCCCGGGCCGCAAGTTTGACAGTCCTGACTTAGGGCTTAGTGTAGTGCAAGAACCCACCTTCTGCAATTTATAAAGCTCCAACTGTAGTCTGATCAGCAAACTATAATACAACATGATAGGGAAACCTGTTCTAGGGTTGTAAAATCGTGAGTGAAAAGGCCTTATTTTTCACCAGATAATACATTTTTATCTTGCTTAATTCATCCTGAGCTTGATTTATGCAACTAAGTAAAAGGTGGAGGTATAATAAAATGGCTCAAAAAGTGTTTGAGCTCAAACTAATAAGCAAAATATATTGAGCCAGGAGCTTTATGTGCGTGCGTGTGTGCGCGCGTGTACATTTTTGTGTTTTGCATTTATGTGGGGAAGGAGATATAAGGTGCTACCACAATTGGTCTAAATTTGGCAAAATCTAAAGCAAATTGGACAAGTAAGTGAATGTATTTGGCCTCTTTTATGCATTACCTCATTGGTATGACTAATTTAGGAGAACTGTTCAGAGTAATATTTCCTTTAAAAGACTTGTAGCAAACATAATTTCTAGTATCTTGCACTGGATCCTGTTGCTGAACAGAGCAAGGGGAAAAAAATAAATCAAAAGCAAAACAGATGAAAGCTGCGGAAGAAGGAAACTGATACTTACCTTCAAGATAAATCCAATGCAGTTCTTGAGAAAAGGCAAAGAACTGACTGGGAGAAGAAAGTAAAGAAACAGCAAATGACGCAGAAGTCTAAATTTTACTTATCCTTCTCTATCCCTTTAACACAGCAGACTATGTGTAATTGCTATTCAGAAATCATAATGTTGGATTTGCCCAAACTCAGCCTCAATATAAAGCAAAGTCCTTTGAAACTGGCATCAATTTTACAGAATTAACATATGAAAATGATAGTGATGTTTTATTTCTGGAACAGATGGTAACCTTAGTTACCAAGCATTCTCTTTCTGTGGATACATTCCTATTTTTAGCCAATGTTTTCATTTACTAAATTATGTGTGCACATGCACACTCATATTGACACACAGCGAAATTGGTGTACGTGAGAATCCTGTTGAAATGTATAATGTGTAATGCACTTAGTTCCTTTCAATCGTGCTTGTGATAGAAAACTTGGGTGCAAATTGCACAGAAAGGATAGCCTTTGTGTCAAATACAAATTCAGTCGTCTTCATCACGGAGATGAGGAAGGCAAGAAGTGAGAGATGTGGTTTATACAAAAGACTGTAACGAAGAAACTGAACTGGAAAGAATATGAAATCTTTCTTCTATACTAATCTTAACATTATAACAGTGGTGGGTTCCTACCGGTGCGGTCCACTCTATTGCACCGGTAGCGGCGGGCTGGTGATGTTACGATGAGGCTACCAACCCGGTGCAGTCGGTTGCCGGTCCCTAGGAGCCGGCATCTTTTTTTCAGAATTTCTGGGCAATGTTTTGCTTCCACACATGCGCGGAAGCAAAATCACGCCGAAATCGTGCGAGGGGACGCGCGCGAGAGAGAAATTTTGGTGATTTTTTTGCTTCCGCGCATGCACGGAAGCAAAAAATCACTAAACTCGCACACACGCATGCGTCCCCTCATGAGATTTTGGCGTGATTTTGCTTCTGCTCATGTGCGGAAGCAAAATCGCACGAGGGGGGGCGCGCACGCACAACGTGATGTGCACGCAGCGCACCGGTAGCAAGGTAAGAGAGCAACCCGCCCTTGCATTATAATATATACTGGAGATTGTTTTAATAAATGAAACATTAAACATCAAGCTAGAAAGCCATATAACAGCATATTCCTAATACAATCCAACTCTTAGCAATTTGGAGTTGTAAGCTTCTGCTGCTCTCTGCTGGACATTAGAATGGTACAACAAATGGATTACTAAGAAAGAACCCACATAATGTGCATTATGTTTAAAGCTACAAAAATCAAACCAGAACTCAGTTTAATCAAGATTCAAAAGTATCATCCTGCAGTTCTAATTCATAATTAAAAGGTTCAAAGGAAACAAGATTTTGAAAATTTTGGAAAGAAAATATTTGCTCATAAATCATGTGCTTTGAAGAGAAAAGATCAAAATGTCTGCAATCCTTGCTTTTTTATTTATTTAACAGAATGGGAAGAATGTAGCAGAGATAAAATACCATTTAGAGCAGAGTTCCCCAAACTTTCTGGCATTGCGGACCAGCGAGAGGGGAGGGGATGGTTCCACGCGGCGGCTGGCAAGCACACGCCTACACACAGGTCCATTTGCACAAGTGGCATGTATGCACATCTGCCGCTCACGCAAATGGAGCACGTGTGCATGAGCTCACTCACTGCTTGCACAAGGGGGGGATGCATGCACACTTTCCCACTTCAAGCAGCTAAGTTTTGTACAGTTCACAGCCTGGTAGTGGCCCATGGCCCGGGAACTGGGGACCCCCTAATTTAGAGCTCATTAATCCAGCTACCTAGTAAAATTGAATGTAGCTTTAAAAAAGCAGATGTTAATAAAATTGGAGCAGTGATAAATGAGAGCCTACTACCTTTTGTTTTTTTAAAAAAATCTGCAAATTGGTGATGCTTTCTAAAACCAAACTGTATGAAGTTCTGATAGGAACTTTAATTACTTGACATCTGTTGAGACACCAAGCATGGTTCTTTCAGAAAATTTCTGATATTTTTTTTTTTGTTGATAACTTCCTGGAAGAAGGCATAAGGATCAGCTATTTTTGACTAATGCTAATTACTAAGGAACATTTAGTTCAAGAAGTAGAAGTAGCAGGAACATTACACGAAAATAATTGTTGGACTTATTGATTAAATTTGGTCAAACATTTTCTTGGACTTTAAAAACTGGAAGCTTAACTGAGAACAAGCCCATGTTTACCAGGCAATTGCTTGTGGATGATCTTATGGACCTGTTTGGGTAGGACAGTGGTCTTAGTTCTTTCAAAATTTGTGCTTCTGATTTTCAGGTTCTACATCAACCACTGTCTGATTGTCTGAGAAAATATGGCAATGACTGCTGTAGAAATGAAGATTTATGAATGCACGTGTCATTATGCCATGAGGGCAAGCTGCTTGTGTATCGGGATCCTGCTTGTGTAATTTGCTACAGGGCAGGGTCCCTTTTTGACCTCCTTCAGCTTATCTTGGACTATGGGTGGGATTCAGCCAGTTCAGACCGATTCAGGCGAACAGGATGTTAATTTTACATCTGGTTCACGAAACCAGTAGTTGCAAGGACTGGCTGAACCCGCCCACCCCGCCCTGCCCCTCCCAGGTATCTCCACGCGGCCAGTTTTGGATGCAACGTGCGTGCAGGGCCCATGTGGAGGTTCTGGGAGGGTGAAAAATGGGTCTAACGGAAGTACCAGAAGTCTGGAAATGGGCCAGTTTCCGGCCTCCGGAGGGCCTCCAGAGCCCGGGGGAGGCCGTTTTTGCCCTCCCGGAGGCTCAACGAAAACCTCTAGAGCCTGGGGAGGGTGAAAACACCCCCCGCCGTGGTGCAGGAGGCTGAGTAGGCCATGCCCCCAAGGCCACTCCCCCAAGGCCACGCCCACCCAGCAACCGGGCAGAGAACCGGTTGCTAAAATTTTTCAATCCCACCCCTGACAGTACAGGGGTGTACAGAAGAAATATAACCTCCATTCTCAGAGCTGAGGTGAGGTGAGGAGCATCTAGTGCCCCAATTATCTTATAAGACTGGTCATGAGCTGTGTGCTGATACTTCCCTGTATGCTGATCCTTGGTTTATTGAGGAAGCAGTGGTAAAGGAAGACCAAGAGTGAACTGGATTGGACATAGTTAAGAGTTCATGTTTAAGCTACATCTTTATTGCATCAGTGGACTGTGCCTTGTGACTGTAACTCAGAAAGCAGGAGGCTCTTCCTAAGGGACTCCTTAGTTAGATTTTGGAACAAGATAAGCTTGCCTTAATCTACCCTGGCTGTATGAGAAATGGGTAGAGTCAAAGAATCTTGCAATATGATCTGAGATTAATTTTGGTATGTGATCCTGACGAACTAAATAGGGTTACCTGTAGTGTAACCTCTGCCACAAACAGGTCAGATCCATGCACAACCTATAGCCTTTGAGAAGTATGGAGGAGCCTGAGAGAATAGATCTGGTAAGTGCTTGTCCAATGACTCCTTGAAGTTTTGTCCCCTGCTGCAAAAGCCCTTTGATTATACAGACAATCTAAACAGATATTGCCTTTTTTCTCTTCTCATTTGACTTTTGGTAAGAGGCATCTAGACTGTTGTACAAATTATATTGAAAGCACATTACAGTAAAACGTAGACTGGTAATTTGCCTGTCTCCTTGTCGCAAGAGTGCATGTATTTGTTGATTAAGCAATTTAACAAACAAATAGATCTCCTGAACTTAAAAACTGACAAAGTATTTTTAATGCTATAAAATAAAACTATAGGTGCGGATGATATAACTGCATACATGTTAAAATATCAACATGGCTTGTATCTGAAATGGCTGACTTATTCAATAGTTGTGTGCAATTTCCCTGATGATTGACTATTAACTAATGACACTGAGTCACACCCTCACCACCTCCCAGATAGAGTATTATAATTATTGTAATGTGCACAACATGGAGCTGCCTTTGTAGACTACTTGACGTCTGCAGCTTGTGCAAAATGCTGGACCCAATTATTTGCAGTTGAGAGCTACTTTTCCCATATAATAATGGTGGTGCAGGCTCTGCCTTGGTTATATTGGGTACAATTCAAAGTGTTGGTTTTGACCAAAGAAGTCCCATATGACTTTATGTATAATTACATGCAGGACTATCTGCTTCAAAAAGAATCAACCTGTCTAGCTCATATTCCCATTCCTTGTCCTATAAGAGAGATAGTATAAGGCAGGGCTGTCAAACTCGCAGCCCGCAGGCCAGTTGAGTCACGTGCTGGCCACAGCCATGCCCGGTTTAGCAAAGGGGAAAAAAGTCCTGATCACATCACGTGATGCCACGTGTTTGACACCCCTGCTATAAGAGAAGTTCAATTGCCTAGCATGCTAGGCCAGGGATAGGCAAAGTTGGCTCTTCTATGACTCGTGGACTTCAACTCCCAGAATTTCTGAGCCAATCATGTTAGCTTAGGAATTCTGGGAGTTGAAGTCCACGAGTCATAGAAGAGCCAACTTTGCCTACCCCTGTGCTAGGCAATTGAACCACTTCCACATGATCTGCCTCTGTAGAATTCTGAGGATCTGGTGGCAAGATAAGATGCCAGACACAGAAGTCCTCTCCAGAGCAGGCCTGCCATCAATTCCCACCCTGCTGATGAAAGCCCAGACACGCTGGGCAGGCCATGTTGCAAGGATGCCAGACCATCGCATCCCTAAATAGCTCCTCTATGGTGAGCTGTCTAAAGGAAAGCGATCGCACTGGGGACAAAGGAAGCGATACGAAGACTCGTTGAAAGCCTCCTTCAAGTCCCTCGATATCGACACCACCTCCTGGGAAACCCTGGCACAAGATCGATCAACATGGCGCATGCTGATCCACCAAGGCTGCCAAATATCTGAGGTCAGAAGAACAGCCATAGCAGAAGAAAAGTGAGCACTCCGCAAAGCCAGAGCTGCAAATGCTGCAACAATGGTGCCCACACATGTCTGCCCAACATGTGGCAGAACATTTTGTGCCCGTATAGGCCTTACCAGCCATTAATGATAATATATGTTTTTTAGTTAATGATATTTAATTTCATTTGGACTTCAAGGTAACTTCCCTAATAATAAAAGTTACTTACTCTTAGATCAAATTGCCCCAGGAGGTGATGGCCTCTACTCCATTGGAGGTGTTCAAAGGCTGGATGGTCTTCAAGGAGGATCTCAGTAGTGGATTCCTGCTCTAGAACAGGAGATTGAACTGGATGATAAGTCCCTTCCTATCCCTATAATGTATAATTTTATGCCTGAACTCATTTTTGGAAGACAAGAAAAAAACAAGGTATAACTTTTTAAAATAAATAATTCAGCAGCTACTCAAGAATGACCCGGTTATGTGAAATAGTAAGCATCCACCACAAATCTTTTGTGATGCTTCAGCAAGCATGACCTCACTTTGTGACAACATTGTTTCTCACTTGCCTTTTACTAGTTATAATAGCCTTTCAAAGCTCAGAGGTAGAATTTAATTTGGAAATGCATGTTAGGCCTACAGCTATACAAGATTTTGTTGACAGATGAACGATTGGGAAATTTTCACAGGTAAAAGATGCAATCCTTTTCTCGCATATATAAATACAACTTTTTCAGTGGTTTCTAAATCTTCTGTCCCGCTTCTTCTGTCTTCACATACATCCATACATGTTGTTTTCCCTGTTTCCTATGCTAGTAACTTCCATATTTGAAGAATTCTAAGTTCCATAATTTCATAATTCTCAGCCAACAGTTCCTTTTGGCTCAGATTTATAGAAACTGAAGCTGGAAGACTTCTGGCTGAGGTAAGCTATCTTCATGCCTTTTTTACTTCTCTGATTACTCTTCGGTTGTTCCATTTTTACATATTTTGTTACAGAAGAATCAAAGTTGCATTGAAGGCCTTTTGAATCCTAGTCATAGTTAATTCTCTCCTCTCCCCCACCAAAAAAAAAGTACGGTTCGAGATAGAGTTCTAACTATTTACATTTCTAGCAACATTCTCTCACAGTAAGAACAACCATACTCAGATCCATCCCTAATATAATCATTTACAGACAGCTGGAGTCTTGTATGATAATGTTATATTACTAAAATAATTCATAGGATTTCAGCCCCTTGAGACCTTCCTTCTATCCCCCATCATCAAAGAACAATCTCTGGAAAGAAGTTAAGAGCAGGTTGTCTCATACTGAAACACATGATGGGTTAGTGCAGTGGTTCCCAAAGTGGGCGGTACTGCCCCCTGGGGGGCAGTGGGATGACTTAGGGGGCGCTAAGAGGCAAGGGGGCAGCAGAGGGCGCTAAGAGGCCACATGGAAGGCAGGAAAGATGTCAGGGTGGCAGGAAAGGGAGATAGCAGCCTACTCCCTTCCCCACAGCCCTGCCATGCTTGGCGGCCTTCCCCGTGGCCTTCCTGGCAGTGCCCCATGCCCGCTTGCCTTCCAAGGTCGGCATTCAGCCCGGCCCAGCCAGTGGGTGGGCAGGCGGCCCTTGGTGGAAATGCAGATGTTGACAGGGGCGGCGGAAGGGCAAGTGAATGTCCTGGGACTGCTGCAATGCGCCCGCCCCATTTCTGCAAAGGCAGTGACCCCCCTTGCAGGGCAATCCAAAGAGGGGAGGGGGATGCTGCAGAAAAGGCCGCCTTCCACCCATGCCGGCTCTGCAGCGCTTGGGGCTCTGAAACAGCCCACTGGCTTCTCACCCGGCCACCTGCCTGCTCTCTTTGCAGATCGGCCTGGCCGACCGCCGGCACCGCTCTAGGAACTTGGCCCACGGTGCCGGGTTGGAAGCCAGTGGGCTGCTTCGGAGCCCAAGTCCCGCGGAGCCGGCACGGGCACTGGTGGAAGGCGGCCTTTTCCACAGCATCCCCCTCTCCTCTTTGGATCATCCTGCAAGTGGGGCCCTGCAAGGAAGGAAGGAAGGAAGGAAGGAAGGAAGGAAGGAAGGAAGGAAGGAAGGAAGGAAGGAAGGAAGGAAGGAAGGAAGGAAGGAAGGAAGGAAGGAAGGAAGGAAGGAAGGAAGGAAGGAAGGAAGGAAGGAAGGAAGGAAGGAAGGAAGGAAGAAAGAAAGACTTATGACCACAATTGAGCCCAAATTTTTGGTTGCTAAGCAAGAGCATTGTTAAGTGAGTTTCACCACATTTTACAAGTTGGCCATGCCACCTGACCACCAAGCCATGCCCACCTGAAGGGGGTGGGGGTGGTGGGCACTGAGGATGAGTTTGTAGCACCAAGGGGGCGGTGGACTGAAAAAGTTTGGGAACCACTGGGTTAGGTGCAACATTAAACACTGACTAGAACTGGCTTTCTGCAACCTAATCTGGAAATGCCATGGACTGAAGCAAGAACATTTATGCTGTTTTACCAGAGCATGCTGGCTGCGAAATCTCTACAGTACAGTACTTAGTAGTGCAATTTAATTTTTGAAAGCAAAAAAATACGTTTTAGTACAAAATTCAAATTACTTGGGCAAATTAATATATACTACTTAAGTCTGACGCCTTTAATGAGAGAATACAAAAGGAAGTGCATAGGAAATACACTGTGGACAATGCATTAACCAAGTCCTAATGTGTATTCATTGCAAAATTTGAAATTTGGATCTATTTGTTTTATATGTTTGGTCTAGTGGTTAAAACTCCATGGTAGAAACTAGGAGACTATGAGTTCTAGTCCCGCCGTAGGCACGAAAGATGGTTGGCGACTTTGAGCCAGTCACCCACTCAGTCCTGAAAGTCAGTCTTGGGTGACAAGCCGGTCAATCAATTCCTGTCACTACCAATGGATCAACACTTGGTTGATCTGAAAAAAGCAGAACTTGCACTTGCTTCAAAACATAAGATAAAAAATGTGTGAAGAACAAATATGGCTTTTACATAAATTGTAAACTCACGCTTGTATATAAGAACTAGGGCTCTGGAGAGACAGTCTGACTCACTCTGAGAGCAAATTGTAATGCCCTAGAAAAAACATGACTCCCTATTGAGGTAGTCCATCCTAATTTTCAGAAAATGAATTGACTTTCCCATTATCTAACATGGGAAAAACAAGATACAGTTCTAACAGCACTTGTAACTCTTTTTTTGGCTTTTATCAAAACAATAAATTTGCAGGAAAGTTAAACTATTATGATACCAAAAGAACAGCAAAGCAATCCCAGGAAAGTATACAGCTACTTTAGGAATTGAATGGTACATCTCAATGTCCTCCTAACTTTTGGCTTGAGGATGCTTGATTAACATTCCTGAAGGGCACCCCTGCATGATGCAGTTTTCCTCTCAATTCCACTCTAAAGGCCAATTACTGTGTCTGTGCCTCCTTATAGTCTGAAGCATCTTTATGAAACCAAATCCAAAAATGCTATACTGTACAGCCCTAGAAATCAATACAGAGAGGTTTTGATTACACTATTTTAATAATTCAGTTTATTAAAATACCAATAACAGTATTTTGCTTTTGTGATATGTGATAAAAAGTGCAGCAAATGTCAGGGTTCCAAGTAATACCCCAACGCAATAAGACTCCAAGGCTTGGAGTTCCTCAAAGTTCCATTTTATTAGAGATGTCATATTGGCATATCTGGGAAAACCCAAATCTGAAAGCGTCTGTGTTTTCTCCACCCAAAAGAAAGTTTAAGTCCCTGCCCCAGCACCCACATATCCAGCACTATATTATTATTATTATTATTATTATTATTATTATTATTATTATTATTATTATTATTATTATTATTATTATTATTATTATTATTATTATTATTATTATTATTATTATTGTAATGTAATGTAATGTAATGTAATGTAATGTAATATATTTAATATTTAATATTTTTACTATTGTGGTCAATATCCATGGCAAATTTCAGATACAAAATAAATTATTTTCAATGGAAAAGGATGTTAGTCGGGTAAAAATAATGTCCCTTCCTGAATACGGCAAAAACTCACTGGTAAGACTGAAGATGAAAAGCATAAGAGATTAACCTAATGGTCTTTTCCACAACAGAAAACAATCACTGAATCAGCCAGCCAAGATAATTTACTAAATATTGTTATACATGAGATAAAGATGAGAGGTACTGGAAAATTATTAAGGAAACTAGTCAGTAGTGAAGCACAAGAATTCACATCCAAAATGTTACTAACTTTTAGTCTGAGTGTGTGTGTGTTTGTGTGTGTGTGTGTGTGTGTGTGTGCGCGCACACACATGAATGTGCATGGATCATTCATTGACAGCCACACATTAGTGAGTACAGTTGATTAAAAAAATAACACATACAATCCAATGCATATTTATACTGTTCAGTAACACATAATATCAAGTTCTGAAATCAGTGGATAGGTTTGTATTAAGGCTTATTTACTAGAACATGGAAGGCAACTCATTTACTTAACAGACTGAATGAGAACACTTTTCTCTGTTGCTATACCCTGAATTATTATTTACTTTACTTAAAAAAATTAAAACAAACAACTGTTTTCCAATTAAAATACTAATATTTTGGACTTGCTGATGAGTTTTTTTTGAGAAGCAAGAACTGTGTTATTAAATAGCAGAAATAATGATTTGCCAAGGTGTTTCCATACATGCACTCTACCATCTTAGCATCCATTTATCCCTATGTCAGCTGCTGCTTTAAAAACAACCAACGTTATCACTATAGGATAATTATATTGCCTGAACTTTCTCTTCCTTCATGCTTTGAGTTAACAAGTGTGTATTTTTGAGTTTTCCTTCTGTAACTAAAAATTAGGTATAGTGCAGCACTTTTTCCAAATAACAATTGTATTAACTTTCCCTCTCTGCTTCATTCTAATTTAAATCCTACATGACTTTACTCATTCTATATATCTGATAAAGTGAGCTGCAGTTCATGAAAGCTTTTTATAAAATTTGAGCTCAGAAAAATTATAGCAGATTCCTTCTGATTTTTGACTATCCTGGAATAACAGCTTTTCTCCTACTCTGCTTTGTTAGCTACTAAATCTAAGTATTCCAGGTAGGAAATAAAGATCTGTACATATAATAATAAAACCATATTATTATTATATCATTTTATGTTAGAATTCTACATTCCCCTGTAAGATCAGAGATACACTATTTTGAAAGGTCGTAGATAATGGATATTTAATAACCAGGAAATAATCCCTTTTTTGCCAGTTTTTTTAAACTAAGACCACAATCTTGTGTTAGTTATGTTAAATATATTCTTATCAAGACTTCCAAAGAGCAAACACTTAAAAAAATACTCAATGAACTTTCTGTTGAATATTCATTCCACAACTTCTCTCCAAAACTATATTTTATTGTGTTCCTATATTGAGCTATTCTGGTAGGAAAAGGCACGTTTCTAACAGAAAATCCCCAGGTTCAAAGCAGGCCGAGAATACAAGAGAGCACTTTTGCCTTCTAGAAAAATGTCTACCCCGGGGACAAATGCCCGGTTACCAATCAGGTGACTTGAAGCAAGTTCTATCTCTTTCCTAGGGAGATCACTTTCTGTTGCTTACGTGACCTACCATAAGATTCAGGAAGGCATGCTTAGGAGTAGTTTCCATAGCAACTACGGCGTCTTCTCACCGACTCTCCCCCTCTGGGTGGAATAGAACTCACAACAACTTTACGGAACATCCCAAGCAGCAAAAGACCTTACCGGACAGGTGGGAGATGAAACGCGCCTTTGCTCCAAGATGGCAGAACCAGAGCCAGAGCCAGAGCCGCAGCCGGAGCCGGAGCCGGTGCCGAGGTCGGGGTCGGTGGAAAAACAGGTGAGGAGTCGCCGCGATGAGTCAAGCGGTGGGCGAAAGGGGCGTGAGTCTCGTAGAACAGCCTCTAAGGATACCTATCCTTCAGCCTAAGAACCTTCTCCATCTTTATGTATGCAAAAATAACAGTCTCTCGCAGGGATGGATAGCTACTTGCAGATTCCCGGGGACCTCCAAAGCCACCCAACGCCCAAACAAGA
Organism: Diadophis punctatus similis; assembly: GCA_023053685.1. Classification (NCBI taxonomy): domain Eukaryota; kingdom Metazoa; phylum Chordata; class Lepidosauria; order Squamata; family Dipsadidae; genus Diadophis; species Diadophis punctatus. The sequence goes on from JALIGW010000016.1 coordinate 436,509, forward strand.
GTTGCCCTATTTGGGAAGGGACCCGCTTCTATCCCTCGTGCACAGCTTAAAAGTGTGTCTCGGGAGCCTTAAGATGAGTGGACTTCAACTCCCAGATTCCCCCAAGATAGCATGCTGGCTGGAGGAATTCTGGGAGTTGAAGTCCACCCATTTAAAGCTCTCGAGATTGGGAAACATTGGTTTAAAATTTACACTCTCCAGAAATTTTCACACCTAGTAGTCTCAGACAAGAAGAGCCTAGGATGGCTGTGCTGTAATTTAAAGGGCGTCTGATTTAAGAGAAGTTGCTATGGACTAGAAACTTTATTAGAGAGGAAGCCTAAATTTGTTACCCATGAGCAAGGGGCACTGCAACAAAGGGTAGGATTGCAATGTAAAAAAAGGCAAGGCCCTTAAACTGCCATGAAATTGAAGGGAACACTTTAAATATTTGTTGCAGCTTTTCCCAAACAAAGTTTGGGAGTTCAACTCTTACAATTCCTTGGCACTGCCTGGGGAGATTTGATTAGCAAACAATTTGATCTTATGATTTATCTTATCATAGTTGTATTCGGTGCTAGAAGAGCGATAATTGAAACACAACAATGTTTTCATCCCCATTGTATTTATAACCACTCTTTCCTTCTCAAGTTGCACCTGTTGCCATCCCCTCAAAGTGGAATAATCCAATTATTCCCTCAAAGTGGAATAATCCAATTCTTCACTTCAAAGTAAACATAAAGGGCACATGAGATTGTAGTCCTGAGTCCTAGAGATCCAGGGTGAGGTGGTATGAAACCTAACCAAATTAGTACATGTAAATAAAATAAAATCCCCTCGAACAACATCCAATTTTTACAAGATGTTCACGGTTTTTTGTTAGCAACACTACAGAATAGGTTTGCCTTGGATTTCCCAGACCACCTATTAGGTCTGGTATTACCTGGTGGTCTTCTATTCAAGTACTAACCAGGCTCAGTCCTCTATAGCTTCCCAGTACAGATGAGGGCTGCTAGGATGTTTCTGGGTATTGTATATTTGTAATAAATACACAAAACAAACTCTTGAAATATAGTAACATAGTAAAATTTCAGAAAAAAGAATCAAGTAAAATGCAATTTAAATTGTCTCTGATAAATAATCCAAATTGATGCAACATGCCTTTTCTCCCATTATTGCAAATAAAAATAAGGTCAACTTTGTATTTTCAGAGCATTTTTTTTTCTAGATCAGGATGTCCATATCAAACTGTTAAGAATTAGGGTTAATTAGGAATGCTCTATTAGTAATCATGTTGTAAATTAATTAAGCTGTTTGAGTGACAGACGTTGCAGCCTTAAGATTGTTAAAACTAACCATGGCAATTTTACAAAATATATAAACTTTCATATTTAGAACAAATCTATCCTTATGACAGCTTAGCTTTAATGTGCTTATTATACTGTGGCTCAGCTGTGTCCCAATTGTGAAAAGACTGACCGCAAAAGACTGACCATGAAACTTTCTTGGCCAAGCTAAGTGGCCAAGAAAGAGTTTCTTGGCCAAGCTAAGAGTTTCCCTTGGGGTCTTTCATTAACCTTTCAAGATTTTTCTCTTTCGCAAAGTATTCAGTTTACTTGAAAAGCTTCTCTGCCTGTTCTTATTTGATAATACTTATTAGATATTTGTTTTTGTTTTTAAGTGACATTCTTGTTTCTCTTTTGAAGGATTTGATTCTGTACAGGAAGTCCTTGATGATGGCCTTGGAAAGGATGCTTTACAGCGCCCCCCCCCCTCCTTGGTCACCTGATCGTGATCTGGGTCCTTGGCATGCTCGCCACCAGTTGGCAAGTGCCTTGTAACGATGTGCTCTCCATTTGCCAGCTTCCCCATAAAATCAATGGATTTGCAAACTGTTGCTGCAGCACTGAGATTTCCTTCTGGCAGGCAGCTCTTTGAGAATGAAAGGGCTGCCTGCTAGGAGAGAATCTTAGCCACTGGAGAGAAACTTAGCCATTTCTGCTGTCCTTCCAAAGAGTTTGAAGGACTGCAGAAATGGAGGTCAGACCTCAGAAAGTCTGGCCTCCGTTTCTGTAACTCCTCAAAGGAAAATGGAGGGAAGGAAAACTCTTTTGAAGGGCTGCAGAAATGGAGGTCAGAGCCAGAGGTTTTGAGTCCTATTTCTGCAGTCCTTCAAAGGTCTTCCCCTTCATGCCCTGAGGGAAGCCGAACTCCTCCATCAGAGTGGAGAAATGAAGGTCAGATCCTGAAGACCCCAGCTCCATTTAATTTAATTTAATTAAAAGTTCTTATAAGCCGCCCAATCCCGTAGGACTCAGGGCGGCGTACAACAAGAATAAGAACAATGTATAACATACAAAATTTAAAAACATGTCATAATTTTAAAAAGAACATTCATTCCTGGGGGAATCCAATCTTCACCCCGCCTGCCGGAAGAGCCATGTTTTTACGGCTTTGCGGAAGGCCAGTAGAGTGGGGATAGTCCGGATCTCTGGTGGGAGTTAGTTCCAGAGGGATGGGGCTCCCACAGAGAAGGCTCTCCCCCGTGGGCCCGCCAACCGACATTGTTTGGCTGATGGGACCCGGAGGAGACCCACTCTGTGTGACCTAACTGGTCGTAGGGAGGTATGTGGTAGGATGCGGTCCCGAAGGTAACCTGGCCCTGAGCCATGTAGGGCTTTAAAGGTCAAAACCAACACCTTAAATTGCGACAGGAGACTAATAGGCAACCAGTGCAGCTGGCAGAGAATAGGTGTTACGTGGGTGTATCTCGGCACACCCACCACAGCTCGCGCAGCTGCATTCTGTACCAATTGCAGTCTCCGGATGCTCTTTAAGGGTAGCCCCATGTAGAGCGCGTTACAGTAGTCGAGCCGTGAGGTGACAAGGGCATGAGTGACTGTGAGCAGAGCCTCCCTCTCCAGGTAGGGTCGCAATTGGTGCACAAGACGGATCTGTGCAAAGGTCCCCTAGCCACAGCTGAAAGATGTTGCTCCAATTTTAGCTGTGGGTCTAGGAAAACACCCAAATTGCGAACCCGTTCTGAGGGAGTCAATTTTTCTCCCCCAAGAACCAAGGAGGGACAGTCGACATAGTCCCTGGGGGGCAATATCCACAGCCATTCTTACTGCTGTCGGAGCAATTCTCTTCTGTACATGGAGGGGATATAAACTCCAGTGGGCTTCAGAAAGGAAGCTCGGATCTTCAGGATCCAAGTTTTGTTTCGGCAACCTGCTACAGAGGTTCCCTTCTGCCTACAGAGGGGAGGGGAAATCCTCTGGTGGGCTACAGGCATGAAACTTGGATCCTGAAGATGCACACTTAGGTTCTGCAGCCCGCTGCAGGACTTTATTTATTTATTTATTTATTATGGTGTTCTTATATGCCGCCCAACTCCCGAAGGACTCAGGGCGGCGTACAACAGAGAAAAATACAAGACACCAATTTCATAATATTACATTTAAAAAAACAGATATAAAAATTAAAAAACACAATGTTTAAAATCATCCAATACTCACTCAACAACCATACATACTTGGGGGTGAGCTCGAGTAGATTAAGCTCTACCCCCAGCCTGCAGGAAAAGCCATGTCTTGACAGCTTTCCGGAAGGCCAGCAGAGTGGGGATAGTTCGGGTCTCTGGGGGAAGTTGGTTCCAGAGCGCGGGGACTTCCCTTCTGTGCAGGGCATGGAGCTGCCTGCCTTCTTTCAGGAGGCAGGTCTTTTGCTCCATCTGCTTAACAACCTGTATGGTTGCTTAACTGCCACAATTGGAACAGCTGGGATTATGTTGGTTGAGTGAAGCAGTCATATGGGTGCCTCACTTAGCAACCACTTTGCTCAACAATCAAGATTCCAGTTCCAATTGCGGTTGTAAGTTGAGAGCTGAATATGTTGGTTGTTATCTACCCTGAGTGATGCATATATTTTTGGAAGAATGGGTTTTAAACTTTTAATTAATGAGCTAATTAAATATTCTACTAGAGGGTCTACTAGAGAGAAGGTAAAAGGAAAGCTACTATACTTGACTAAATATTAGAGTGCATGATAGTAGTACTGTTTTTTAAAGGCATACTCAAAATTGCCCCCAAAGGCAAAACAAAGAGAAAATTATGGAGTATAAAAGATAAATGCAAAGTACATACTGTAGCCAAGCTGCTAGGCAAAATTGATGCAATTACTTCGATTAACGAAGACAATGTAATATGTTATACATAACCAGAAATTGAGTTAGATATCCACTTCCTGTTGCTTAGACAGCTCCGTATTTTTTCTGATCTGAGAAGTGACTGGGTTATGCATTGCACTAAGCCACTGTTGGCATGAGTTTGGTTCCCTCATTTAAGAATCTAGCCTTTGTGCAAACTAAAGTTGCCTTAGCAGCCTAGATTCTTATGTATTAGATGTATCTTATTATTGTTTTGTTGTTGTTTATGTGATATATGAGCTCAGCCGTTGGAAGCAGGTGACACATTAGAGATTCAGGAGTCACAAAAGAAAAATAAACCTGAACAATGGTTTGCTATAGTTTCGTATAGGAACAACAGGCTTCAGCTGAACCCTAGCAAAACCCTGGCTTATAGAAAAGATCAAGAATCTGAAGTTCCACCCTGTATGTGCAGATGTTTTTTTCAAGAATGAATGGTTATTGAACGGATGCGGAGTACAAAAATGAATGATGCATGAAAGAATAATTAGTGGTTCTAGACAAAGGGGAGTCCATGGATGGAATTAATGAAAGATGGTAAGTGTTAACACAGACAATGAATAAAGGGGCATATGAATAAAGAGGAAGTAAGGATAAGTTACAGGAACGCGGTGGCTCAGTGGCTAAGACGCTGAGCTTGTCAATCAGAAAGGCCGGCAGTTCGGTGGTTCGAATCCCTAGTGCCACGTAACGGAGTGAGCTCCTGTTACTTGTCCCAGCTTCTGCCAACCTAGCAGTTCGAAAGCACATAAAAATGCAAGTAGAAAAATAGGGACCACTTCGGTGGGAAGGTAACAGCGTTCCGTACACCTTCGACATTTAGTCTTGCTGGCCACATGACCACGGAGACGTCTTCGGACAGCGCTGGCTCTTCGGCTTTGAAACGGAGATGAGCACCGTCCCCTAGAGTCGGGAACGACTAGCACTTGTGCGAGGGGAACCTTTACCTTTACCTTAAGGATAAATTGCATAAATTGTATAAAATGTTATGGAAAAGTACTATAAATGCCATTGGTGTAAAGTAGATATATTTTCTTTTTTTTACTTTACTTTTTTTCCTACTAGTTTTACTCCTTTTCTGTATTTTGCAGAATGCTGCTTCCTCTGAATAGTATAACGGGCATGTCTATATTGTAACTGTAGATCAAATCATATATAAGAAAAATACATGTTCATGTCTGATTCTGATTTGCATTTACTGTAGGAACAGCCTGAAAACGTTCTGATTACTGAAGTGCAGGAACAGCCTACACTGCCAGCGTCTACAACTGAAACATCTAGGACTAATGCCCAACTACTTGAAGTAGTGTTAGCTATAGATCAAGTACCAGAAGCTTCTGAGCCAACTCCAAAAGCTTCAGTGTCACAAATTGAGGCTCGGTCTCCCTCTTCATCTTTCCAAACTCTTGGAGTTTTGCCGAGTCAGGAAAAATGTGATTTTCCAAGAACTTTGCTCAGATCAGTGGAAAACCTTGTGCGGGTTCAAGAAGCAGCATCTCAAGAAGTGGTGCAACAGACTGCTCCACCAGCTCAAGTTGCTGAGGAACTTCCTGAGGATGAGCCAATGCCAACAGTTTATCTAGATCCTTTTGAGATTTCTCTTCAATATGTGGAGAAGCATAACATCCTGCAGATATTTCAGGTGAACTTCCTCTCTTTTTCCCCTTCCCGACTATTTAACTTGAATATGAATACTGCAGTTGTTGAGTTGAATTATCTTACCCATCCTTATGTAGCCAGGTATTTCTGAGTTCAGGACCCAGCAGTTTAGGTTAGTCTCTGGAGATTAAGGTTACTTCATCCTAGTTTCAAGAATATAACTGTCAGGTTCCAAAACGAAAAGAAGAGAAAGGAACACAACAAACACAAACTTGGTTTGCTAATGTCTGCTTTACTTCTTTCCTGGCTCTCACTGACAATCTCAAAGAGAAAATCTTGTAGGGCTGCTCACCCGTGTTCCCCATCCCCTTATATTCATTAATCACCAGCCACCCACTCACGCACGTCCCTCCCCCGTGGTCCGGAAATGAGCCAGGTTACTCCATAAGCCAGTCTCCGTCTTCAGCTTGCAGTTCTTAAAGGAGAATAGCTCCTTGCATTAGTGTCCAAGCTGCTCAAAGACCAGTGCAGCCCCTCCCCACCGAATGGCAGCTCCCAGACGGCCATTATGCAGGAGCTGACAATAACATTCCTTATTTGTCCCCTCATTACTTAACTGTCCTGTGTATCTAATTCAGTTCAAGATAACAATATATTAACCACTTAAATGTTTATGATCATTAAGCGAATCACACAGTTATGAAGCAAACAACACGGTCATTAAATGAACCCGTGGTTTCAAATGAGTGGGGATTTTTTTTTTTTGCTGAAGACCAACAAAACCCTAAAAACCATCAAAAAAAGTCACAAATTGCAGTCACATAATCGAGAGATGCTGCAACTAGTGATAAAAAGTGAGCCAGTTGCCAAGCCCCCCAAATGTGGCTATGTGAACAAGGGGGGGGCAGGTGGTGACATTTTGCGATGTCCAGAAGTGTTTTACAAGTCCTAAAAATTTCAAGGCCATTTCATTTGTAAGTCAAGAACTATGGCTTTGATGGAAATCATTAGGATCATTGGATCCTTAGGAAATTTTAGGGCTGGGAAATTATAAACCATTTTCATATTCTTGCCAAAAAAGCTACAGCGATATATTAACATAGTCACCAGGACATTTCATTTTTACTACAAAAGAAAACTTTAATATAAATTGGAAAACAAAGAACATATACCAGTATTAGTGGAGGTGTAGCAGTGTGCATAAATAGTATGTGTCACATGCTAAATTAATGACTTTTTCTTGGTGGTTTTGATTGTTGATCCTTGTTACACTTGGCGTGTTTGCATTTTAATGCTGTTTCTTTTTTTTAAAATGTTTTTATTTTTTCTCCACAGTTTCCATATATGCATTAATGCATATACCTTAAAAACATATCAATAGCATACATATCTATACATTTTTATCCAATCAATCAGAATTCAGTATCCTATTTTTGCACGTATTTTAGCTGTTATTTATCAGTCTGTTTTTCTACTTTTCTTTTCACTCCCTTCCCTCTATCTCCTCCTCCTCTATCTACCTTCTTACTCCTTCTCTCCCCCTTCCTACTTCCCTCCACTTCTTCTCCTCTCCCCTCCCCTCCCTTCCCTTTCTACTTCCTCTTTCTCCTTCTAAACCTTTCCCTGAGTGATTCTAATTCTAATACTTACTATATTTAACAGACTGATAACATATTCCCATACATCTTTAAATTGTCGGTGTCACTTTTAAAACTTATTATTTTATATCATATCTATACTTATAACTCTTTATTCTCTGTATATACTATTAATCTAGTGCTGCCTCCTCCAAATCTAATTTTGTCATCTGGGTTACCCCCATTTATTTTAATGCTGTTTCTATGATGATTCTGGTTTGGGGACATGTGTAATCAATGGTGTCTGTGATAGCTCAGCCACGACAGCATCATCAGATACATTTAACTCGGACTTTAAGTTCTTCAAATAGATGTCTGAATGTATATATAGAAATACCGAATGATGTAATCACTTGAGCTTAAATATATCTTGTATATTTATCTCCTAGTATTCCCATTTCAAAAAGTGACCCATTTTTAAAATCTGAGACAATATACTTTTGCATCTTTTTCATAGAATCATAGAGTTGGAAGGGGCCTTTTAGGCCAGTGAATCCAACCCCTGCTTAGTGCAGGAATTCAAATTAATATAACTACAATAGATGGATATCCAATCTCTGCCTGGATACAACCAGTGAATTCTGGGTAATTTGTTCCACCATTGAACTGCTCTTATACTATACTTTTTTCCCCCTAATGTTCAATCAGAATCTGTCTTTTTTTAAATTTGACTTCACTTCCTTCTATGTGACATCTTTTCAAACGTTTGGAAAGTCCTATCTTTCTCACATCCCTTTTCTCACTTTTGAAGACAAAGCATTCCCGGCCCTCAGTATATCTTAAGTCCTATCTTATGCATATCCCTTTTCTCACTTTTGAAGACAAAGCATTCCCGGCCCTCAGTATATCTTAAGGATTTAAATTTTTAATGTCATCTTCATGGACATCCCTGGATCTATTCCAATTTTCTTAAGTCCTCCTTAAAGTGTTGTCCCAAGAATGGGATTCAATACAATTGATAGGGTATGACCAAACCAAAATGACGTACGAGTAGTCCTCGTTGAATGACCACTCGGTTAAAGACTATTCAAAGTTCCAGTAGTGCTGAACAAAGGGGACCTTCAATGGGTCCTTGTATTTGTGGCTGTCACACAGCATCCCTGCAGTCATATGATCACAATTTGAGTGGGTGGCAGCCAGTTCACACCTATGACATTATAGCGTTCTGTGGTCAGTGTTACATGTTCACTATTTGTGGCCTTTACTGCTGGCTTCCAACAGCAAAATCAATAGGGAAGCTGGCAGGAGATCGCAAATGATCATGGGATACTGCAACCACACAGGATTTGCCTGCTCTTCCAGGAAGACAAGGCCGCTTATATGGGAATCTCCCTTCATTTTATCCCAACAGCGATCCTATGAGGTAGGCTGGACTGAGAGAGTGACTAGCTCAAAGTCATTCAGTGTGTTTCCATGGCTGAAGGTGGACTTGGTTGTCCTATGATTTAGAATCTGTATTTTGATGTAGCCTTCAGTTCCTTTGTGTTTGTGTATAGACGCATCTTTATTACTTGTTTGTTATGAAAAAAAATGCAATTACTACTTTCTTTATATTCAGGAGATCACGGAAAACTTGGTATATGAAAAACCTGAGAATCCATTAGACTTTATATTAAATCAGGTATGTTTGCAATGCTTTGAAGAAAAAGATCCAGTTTTGAGTATATATAGATACATATTGCTTTAAAAAAGATAGCAGTAATACAGGCAGTCCTTGGCTTATGTCCATTCAAACATTGACCATTCAGTGTCTATGGCAGCACTGAAAAATGGATAGACAAGTTCACCTCCCAAGGTTCCAGCCATTGCAGCGCAATGTAGCTATGTGATCCGGCTTGCATTTGGCTTGCATTATGATGATGTAGGGATCTGCAGTCACATGATTGCCAAACAAAGTTAGTGGGGAAGCTAGCTGAAAAAGCTGCAAATCACACTAGTAAGTAGCTTCTGTTTTTTCTCCCTCCTGCGCCATGCTCCCGCCCATGCTGGTTTTCCCAAGCCCTCCCTGGCTTCCTGCAACTCATGGTCTACATTGACCTTCCCAGGCCCTCCTGTGACTTGCATTGACCATTCCAGGTCCTACCTTGGCTTGTCCTACCCATTCTGTGCTCTTTAAATATGTTTCTCACCTCTTCCAACTTAACAACCTGGACTTCTTGTGGTGATGATAGCAAGCAGGACTGCTTGGGATTGCCATCACCAAGCAATGCAGTCACATGATGTTGTGCTTTATGATTGCAGCACTTAGCGTCCCAATTGGTGTCATAACCTGAGGACTACCTGTTGCCGCAAATAAATCTGTGATAATGCCAGAGAACATTTGTATGCCCATGGTTGAATTACGGGGAAAATTGTATTGACTTATGGAAGGTAGTAGGGCTATGTAGTAGTCTCGATTTGATCTGAAAGACCTTCTGTAGAACTCTGAGGAGCATAGGACAGCATTTTTCTGTGAGTCATTAAAGCAGCTGTGTTTCCATATTGCAAAGCTGCAGCAGAAATCTTCTCACTGTTTTAATGAGTCCCGGAAAAAGTAACTGTTTTAATGGGTCCCGGAAAAAAAGTTGCTTTCTACTCCCATACATTTTGAAGCACCTCTTCCAAATCAAACCTAAAGCATTGTACAGTTTTAGAAAACAAAAAAGATAGACCAGATAATCCATATCTAAGTACCATCTGAGTCAGTAAATTCTGCACGCTCCAGAAGTAGACAAATCTAATTTGATATGCAAATCTGGGAAAAGGAGCATAATTGATTTGTTTACCAGTGAAGAAATCATAAATGGCAAATGGTTTTTCATCAACTAGCAAGCTAGGACTTTATGGCACCAACTGTGATAGAAATTAGAACACGGGTTTTGAATTGTGTATATTTCTTTTACAGTGCTCATGATTTTGGCTTTTAGACAAAATTATTAGCAGTAATAATTGTTGCCTTGCAAGGAAAAATAGTGCTAAATTTCAAACCAACATCATGAGGAGAAAAGAGGCACTCATAAGAAATACATTGCCTTTTTCTGAATGTGATATAACTTTTAATCAGGGGTTGAAGCAAAAATAGATACATTTCCATAAACTAAATAAACATCAAATTAGCAGATTAACAGGTGAAAATAAGTCATCACACAACTCTAGAAAATGGGAGACAATAAGACTGAGCAGAGTAAATCTTAACTCCCAACATTTCTCTAACCACCAAGAAGCTGTGTTTCATTGGCTAAAAATGGTCCCTGCACAGGTATCAATTTGAAACCAATCAGTACTTTCATTCCCTCATCTCCTCATCTTGGGTTTGTTGTTTTTTTAATTTATTTTTAACATGACTATAGGGGGCGCTCTTTACAAAATGCTAGGATTGCGGAAATACAGATGAGGGCCAGAGCTTCATGGAGACCCAGAATCAGAATAAAATTATTCTGTCCTCTCTCCTCTTATTAAATTAATATATGTTCTGAATAATCCAATTTGACTGGAATTTAATGTACCTTTAGCAGGTACAGTATATTTAGCAATTACCTCTTGGTAAACAAAACAGCCACCTTGCTATCAGGTGAATTATATATGGAGAAAGTATTTGTCATGATGTTTTTAATCAGTGTACCTACATAGATACAAATATATTGTGTACTGTATAAATATTCTACAGCGGGTTTAAAGCATTGATTGGAGGCATTTTTCCTCCAAGTATTTTGGTCTTTGATGGCTGCAGGGGGCATAATGCAGTGATGTTACTGGATGTAGAGTTGTTGAAAATACTTCATAGGATCATTTGAAGAGAACTTGGAGGTTTTCTATTTCAACATCCTGTTTAGGGCAGGAATCCTCAGATCGTATGAAATGACTGTCCAAAACCTCTAATGATAGAAAACCTATGACTCAAGAAGGCAAGCCAATCTATGGTTTAACAGCTCTCAGAGTCAGGAAATTATTCCTTTCTATGTTTGGATCTCTCTCTGTAAAGTTCCCACTCTTTCTTTCTTATCCTAAGAGACTTAAGGAGAATAAATCAACTGTTTCTCCGCAGCCTATGTTCTTTTTTTATATAAATGGTTTTTCCCCCCTCCCTAGCATTTTTCCCACAAATGCAAAGTTTGTTTTCCCCTCCCCCACCCCCACCCCCAATCAACCAACTATTGATCTGTTGGTTGTGATAGGAATTGATTGACCAGCTTGCTGCCGAAGCTGATGTAGGATGAGAGGAAATGATTGGCACAAAGTCATAGAGCCGGCTTTGATGCCTGACTCACAGTCTCTTAGTTTCTGGCTTGGTGCCTTATCCACTAGACCAAACTGGCTGTTAGGTTTTAGAAATGAAAATGGATGTGTTAATTTATGCAGAAAGATAGGTCTGCGGTAAAGAGCGAGCTGAACTTCTTCTATGATTCTCGATCGACAATATTTTTACAATATGCATATATGAATAATAAGAATTTATTATTGGTTTTTCCATGCCACTCTTAAATAGAATGGAATGGAATGGAATGGAATGGAATGGAATGGAATGGAATGGAATGGAATGGAATAGAATAGAATAGAATAGAATAGAATAGAATAGAATAGAATAGAATAGAATAGAATAGAATAACAGAGTTGGAAGGGACCTTGGAGGTCTTCTAGTCCAACCCCCTGCTTAGGCAGGAAACCCTACACCACTTCAAACAAATGGTTATCCAACATCTTCTTTAAAACTTCCAGTGTTGGAGCATTCACAACTTCTGGAGGCAAGCTGTTCCACTGATTAATTGTTCTGTCAGGAAATTTCTCCTTAGTTCTAAGTTACTTCTCTCCTTGTTTAGTTTCCACCCATTGCTTCTTGTTCTACCCTCAGGTGCTTTGGAGAATAGTTTGACTCCCTCTTCTTTGTGGCAACCCCTGAGATATTGGAACACTGCTATCATGTCTCCCCTAGTCCTTCTTTTCATTAAACTAGACATACCCAGTTCCTGCAACCATTCTTCATGTGTTTTAGCCTCCAGTCCCCTAATCATCTTTGTTGCTCTTCTCTGCACTCTTTCTAGAGTCTCAACATCCTTTTTGCATCATGACGACCAAAAGTGAATGCAGTATTCCAAGTGTGGCCTTACCAAGGCATTATAAAGTGGTATTAACACTTCACGTGATCTTGATTCTATCCTTCTGTTAATGCAGCCTAGAACTGTGTTGGCTTTTTTTGGCAGCTGCTGCACACTGCTGGCTCATATTTAAATGGTTGTCCACTAGGACTCCAAGGACTCTCCTTCAATACACAACAGAAATAAAGGTTAAAAATATCAAACTGTGACAATAACTATATACTGTCCTAACCAACTAAGGTAGATCACAAAAGAAAACCTAACATCCTAAATGCTCTCTTCCAAAGCCATGGCTTTTTTCCCTTTTCAGAAGTCCAGGAGGGAAGACATGGTTCATACAGTATATACGCAGGCAACTTCTTCTCTATTAGGGATGTAGCCATTGAGAAGGCCTTGGTCCAAGGCCTCCGTAAGTGTTACAGGGTGGGCAGATTCACTTTGAAGCAAGGTTTTAAAAATGATTGGCAGTTAGTGCAGATTCTAGAATAGAATGCTATGTAGGCAAATCTCAAAGGGGTCAATCTGAACTACTGCAAGCTGCATCAGTTTAAACTTCTGAGTAGTTTTCAAGAGCAGCTCCACATAGTTGCTGTAGTTCAATTATGTGATAATAAGGACCTGAATTCTTCCTGCTCCAGAAAAGCTCACAATTAGTACACAAGATGTAATTGTCACAATTGTGATAATTACATAAAATGTTTGCATTATCTGTAACCCAAAACAGTATGAATATTGTTAATTGCATTCATTAGGCATTCTACTGTGCAACAGCACCACACATACAAAGTCTGGAATAGACTTCCTCCTCATAAGATGTCTTCTGTAATTACTGTTATATTTGAAGAATCTATAATGACTGAAACCCTGGATATTTTGTTTTCTGTTGTTTTCTAGGTCCAGACGATGATAAATCAGAGGAATCAACCAATTGAGGAAGATGAAAAGCAATAATAAATACAGACCACTGAAAATTTAAGGATATATCTTTGGACACTCTA